>JAENPR010000405.1:0-552144 GCA_018135685.1 Themeda triandra | reverse complement strand
CGTAACAACTCCAGTTTTAGGCTTAGTAAATCTTGTACTTCATGAGCATAATCATCTCATAAGCACCTCATGTTCATGATTGGCTGAATTGCTGGATGCTTGATTGCTTGTGGTAAATAGATTTTTGTTAAGTATATTAAGCGGTTTTCAAACCCCTTTCCAAAAGTCCTATTTACATTGCTCGGATCAAGTTGGACCTTGAATAGAGTTTTTAGAGCAAATTATTTGGAGAAAACTTTGTTTTTACACCAAGTCATGAAAATGGGTTTAAGGGCATCAAAAAGGGCAAAAACAGTTTCTTTCTTTTTAAAAATCAATTTCTATATGTATTATTTTGACCCAAAATCTCACTTTCAAAACTAAGCCGAATTAGCAAAAACTTTCTACATGAAAAGTATTCTACTCATCAAATGGAGAAACTTTCATGTTTTGAGTTTTTCCAAATTCACAATATTTTTGGAGTTATGACCGGTCAAACTTGCGTTCAAATTTGGACCAAGGTGGGACCCACCCGGCCCCACTGTCATCATCCCCCCATCCCTCTGCCTCGCGTACGTAACGGCCACGCCGCACGCCGTCGCTGCCGCCCGTCTGCCCGCCCCCACTCCGCACCGCCTCGCTGCGCCTCGCCGCATCGCATCAGGCCGCGTGCGCGCTCAAGTGCCCGCGCTTGTCCCGCCGCATTCGCCCCGCACGCTCGCCGCCCGCCCGCCGCGCTAAGCCGTCGCCACGAACGCACGCCGCGCGCCGCCAAGCAGACGCGCTAAGCGCTCCGCGACGACGCAACGCTCGCCCGTGACCCCTCCGATTCAAATTGGGATGCCCCGGTCCTCAAATAGCCACCGAACTCCACCCTCACTCGCTCGCCAACCCCCTCCACTTCATTTCCCTCTCTCTCGCCACCGCAGCGCTGCCGCAAAGCTCGCCATGGCCGCCGCCGCAGCCCGTCGGCTAGCCGCCACACCGCCCGCCCATTTTCTCCCTAAGCACGTCACCGTGTTCGCCTCACTCCACTCCACCCGCTACAACCTTCAATCGACGAGACTCGAGCCAAGGTAGGGCCAATCGGCCGTCTTCTTCTCCAACGCCAGAAGCCGAGCTCCGGCGAGCTCCTTCGGCGCCACCGCCAGCTCGCACCCGCCACCATTTTCACCTTCTGGCACGCGCGCTCGCTCCGCCTTGGCCTAGCGAAGCCCGCAGGCTTCGCGAAGAGACCCGCCGTGGTCCGCTGCGGCGACCCGCCGCCGAGCCGCGCCGCTCCCCGCCGCCGTTCGTCGCGCTCGCCGCTGTAGTGCGCTTTAGGCTTCATCTTCTACACCATGGAGCTCGCGTTGCCGTCCTGAGCATGATGGTGCTGACCTCGTCGCCGGAGACGCCGCCGTCGGCGAGCTCTCGCCGGTCAGCGGCGGTGTCCGGTTTCCCATCCGGCTGACCGGTGGGGCCGTTGACCGGGCCCACGCGTCAGCGATGCTAGCGTGTGCGCGCCCGTGTGCACGGCGCCGTGTGCGCGTAGCAGCGCCCGGCCGCGTGTCAGCCGCAGCGGGGGACAGCCCCGGGTGCGCGTAGCAATTTAGGTCTTTTCATGTTTTGAAAATGATTTCCAGAAAATGGTGTAAATCTTTCAAAATTCATAACTTGCCCATTTTAAGTCCAATTTGAGTGATTCAACTTGCAGTAGCTTTGTCTTGATGAGTACCATGCATGAAAAATATCATATTCCATGTTTGCAATACTTTTATATGCAGCTTTATTTATTTGTTGAAAAGTTGATAATCTTAGGAAATTCATAAGTAATTTTTTATAGCTCGAAAAATGTGAGTCTTGTCTTGTTCATCTTGTGTTGACATGTACTTCATGTGTAATGCTTAACATGATCACTTGTTATGGAAAAATATGAAGCCATAGTTCAAGTGTGATAATAGGGATATTCCTGGAATAATTCATAATTAAATCTTATAGACCTAGTTTGAGATTGATAATTTTTGTAGACTGATTATATGATAGAGGGTAGCCTTTGATGTGATAAAACCTAAAGTTTGGCATACTTCATAGTACAAAGTATTTTTAGGTCCATTTATCGGTGCTGCCTTGTCTTTTTGTGTAAGACATAAGACTTATCAAAATAAGGTGATTTTTGGATGGTAGACTAGATTTGATATGTCTTATGTACTGTAATTTTCTGGGAATTTTATGAGATGTCTATCTGGTAGACCATGTTATAGCTATTTCCTTTTTGGCATGAAATTGACTTAAGCGTTGAGTTTGATAGAGTCATAATTATTCTTGGAGATGTTTAAGGTAGATATAATCTGCTGTTAAGAACTGTTTGGGTCAATTTGTAAACTAGATACAGTCCTCTTATAAGTAGCCTATAATTCATTTGTAAAGTGTGCAAGTGCTTTAGTTATGTATGGCTATGTGTTTGTTGCTAGGTTTGGATCATCTTGGTTAACATAGCATAATATGATGTTACTATAAACATGATTATCAATGGTGGTGTGTTATTTAAGTGCAATGTGAGCATGCTTGTGTATTAGTAAGTGGCCAGTTGTAGGTTATATATGTGTCGGTTGCATGTTTGACTTGTGTGTAAGTCTAGGGTAGTGTGGGTTAGCGTGATTGAATAGAATTATGTAAGTAATGATTAGCACGTAACGTATAGTTTGATGTAACAATGCTCATGAGTAAGGGTCTTTGGCTTTACTAGCTTGTTTGCTGGTGATAAGTAGAAAGAATGTTTCTTAGATAAGGCTTACATTGTTTTTAATAGAGAATGTCATCGATTACCTGTGATTAGGATACATATTCTTGGATGATGTTGACTACCTTGTAGAAAGAATAAGCAAGCACGCATCTGCATTACCATATCCTGTACATTCTTAGTATTCATACATGCACCCGCATCATACAGGACCGCTAGGAGAACAGAACGTGACGTGGAACAAGGATCCAAAAGGGGAGTCACCAAGGGGAAACTTGGCACGTGAGGTGATCGAGAACCGGGAACCGGACGTGGAGTGATCAAGTGCTGGGAGCTTCAACATTGCCCGTTGTAGGAAGGCAAGCCCCGGAACATCTCTCCTACGGTTTGCAAAATGATTTACTTTGCGTCCTTTATTGTTTATGATGCATTAAGTTTATAGGCGTTGCTTGGAACCGTTACTTGCATTATAAGTACCTTGATCCACCCGAATACCTTTACCCTTTTAAGTTCGGGATCATTCATATGCTTAACACTTTGCTTAATTAGATCGGTAAAAGACGGATGATTGACCCTCATCCGCGAGGTAGGTGGTTACTACCCTATGGTTGATATATTGGAAGTTGGTTTAGAGAACATAACCATGTGGCCATGCTAAATCACGACTAGTCGGAGTTTGTGGTGTGTTAGACCATGGAAACTCCGTCTATGCCACTTAAAGAAATATGACTTTGTACGTCCTCGGATCATGTTGGAAGGATGCGATCATCCGACCGCGAAGCCTTGAGGATGTTTGGGCTGGAATTTCAGCGAGAGATGAGTGTATTGCCCACAGCGGAGATGTAATCCCAATGGCGGTCGCTCCGGAGGTACTTGGTAGCCGGGCATGCCCCGGTGCACCGTATTTGTTGAAATCCGCGATTCCACCCGAATAGACCAAGGTGACCTCATCGCTCCGACGGGACGTGTGGTTTGTGTGAGGAATACCCGCCACCCGGTTTACAATCGATTATAATCGTCATCGTTCTGGATAGTGAGCACTTGACCGAGCGGCGGCACTGTCGCCAATCTATGTGCAAAGTAAGATGGTTATGTTTCTAAAGTTGTTGATGCTTGTATGCTCAACTTTGAAGGATAAGATGTTGTTGATTGTTCTACCCCCGAGTTGGAGTAGTACAGGGAGCTAATGTAGTGATGTCCGGATCCAACTTAAAAGATGATAAACTAGAGAGTCCTTTATCACTATATGATTATTTAATAAGCTCATTCTTTATTGCAATTAAATGAGTCGGCCTACCCCACTTATAAAGCCTTGCATACTCCTTGGTGTCACTTTATTTTTGGTTTATGACGGGTAAGTCTAGGCGAGTACCTTCTTGTACTCAGGGTTTTATTCCCACTTGTTGCAGATCATAAGACCTTTGCTGTGGCAACAAGATGGACCTGTATCCCACCACGGGAGGATTAGACCTTGGGCAAGGTCATCTCTTATAACTCATGCCTCTACGCTTTTGCCGGATTTGATGATGGATCAGGCACTATGTTTTAACTAGGTGTGCGTTTGTAAACCAACACTTTATTTTTGCTTCCGCAGTTTGGTTTTGAAGTTGGTATTGTAATAACTATTTCATAACTCCGATGTATTCAAATATTTGTGAACTTATGTATTACTATGAATGGTTGTATGTTGAACTTAGTTCGGTCTGGGCTGTATTGTGGAAAGTTTGAAATCCTTCGTGATTTCACGGACTACCGGGTTGATATAGGCGCCATGTGCTAATTAAGTTGCTTCGGCGACTCAATAGTATATTGTGTTTATATTAATTGGTCGGTTCTGTTACAATCCTCCAACCCTAAAGCGACAGGATATCTGGTATGTGAAGGATGCGTCGGCGATCTTGCCCGTCTCGTTCCCGTCCAGGGGCGCCGCTACCGGAGGACTGTCCAGGAGGCGGGGAGGCAGAGGCGGTGCAGGACGAGGTGCTGCGGAGAGAGGCGGAGCACATCCAGCGTGCCACCAAGGAGCATCTTTGTTATGTCCCGAGGAGGACGTAGATGGCGTGCAAGAGACGACCTAGCATCGGCGGCTCTCCGATTCCTGCGAGATTCCACTGGGTGAGGCAGCGGTGATGTGCAAGACCCACCACCAGCATACCGCTTGCAAGACAATTCGTTCAGTTCATTCGTTCATTCAGTTCAGACAGTTCATTCAGGCATTCAGCAAGGACATCAGTCTGTTCATCAGAAGTAGCCATTTGGTTACTAATTTTATATTTTAGATTTGCGACACAGACAAGCATAGGCCTGATCTTGGCATGGTAAGAATTTTCCTTGCCATTTAATTTCCTAGTTGTCTTGTTCTGCTGTCAGTTTTGTAAAATTTTGAGAGACGACTTCTGCATTGGCAATGCAGAACTATCTTTGACAGAGATGCTTGCATGATGCATCGAGACATCAGGTCCCGCTTGTTGTTGCTTGTAATACTACTAGTGTTTGCTTCCAATTGTACAGTTCGGGTTACAAGTGTTTGCTTGGAATTATTATAAGTTCTTAAGTCCCTCTATATATCTGGCGACAGATTTGAAAACCTGAAATCTGTCAAATTTTAGTTGACATGTCAGCTACTAGAACCGCTTAATTTAATGTCGGCCCTCACGACGCACGGCAAGCGCCGCGAGATTAGCAGATTCAAACCACCGCCAGCAGCCTCTTCCTGTGTGTCGATCATCGCTAGCTAGTAACAGCGGCCGGCGGGGGCCAGCCTCTCGCTGCGGACCCTGTTTTTCTGTATGTCCAAAATTCAACAGATGCAAAACAACTAAATCTGTCGACAGACAGATAGCAAAAAGTTCTTATTATAATCATATTTTCAAACTGTGTATCTCGGATTATTGGTTAGACATGATTATATAGTAATATATATGTTGGCACTTTAATTTATCCACATGCTTGCTGAAGACACCATTGAAGTACACTCATATGAATCAAGGGCAAATTAGGCAATCCACGTTGATAAAACACCACTCTGGAGCTCAGAGAACCCATCTAGCCAAACACACCCTCCAGACAACTCCAACTCCACTCAGAGCTAGCTCCAGCTGGATTTCTGGAGTGGAGCTACTTTCTCTGGAGTTGGAGCCATGCCACCCAGCTCTAGTCTGGAGTTCGGCTCTGGAGCCATGCCAAACACGCCCTTAGCGTCACATTCATGTTCCTCTAGTTTCCACTACTTCTATTGTTTTCCCCTAGTGACGTCACTAGATTCGGCTCTCCCATCCAATTTACAGTTTCATCACTGACTCTCTCTCTCTCTCTCTCTCTCTCTCTCTCTCTCTCTGTGTGTTTCAATCTCTCTCTTTGCCTAGGATTTTGAACTCTCCATTGTCACTTGTGAAATAGTCCTACGAAACAAGCATTATCACTTGCTCACTATCTAACTGATATCGCAGTCATACATCATGTCTACTCGTTTGAGGGTCACACCCATTATTTTTTTAAGAGCACGCCGTTGCGCGTATTATGGTTTCCCATTATTACAAAGGGTCTAGATAGAATCACATACTTAGAATGAAGCGTAGCGAAGTAGCAGACGTCATTCTCCTCAAGCTCCTTGAGCATAGGATGAAACTATGAAAGCCCGACACTTTGTCCTAACCGTTATTCTTGTTAGTTGGACTTCTCATCTATATTTAAAAAAATTAGTATGTTTCGTTTTGCAAACATCCCCACCTTATGTCGTGAAGCATTTGAGGTACATGGTATGGAAGGGGTAAACCTAATGTTTACTAGTTAAAGATTTCATCCTTCCTTGTTAGAAAAAATTCCAAAACTAACGGATAAGATTTGTAAACCACGCAAAATGTCTCTAAATTTCTAAAATAGAGAGAGAGAGAGAGAGAGAGAGAGAGAGAGAGAGAGAGAGAGAGAGAGAGAGAGAGAGAGAAAAAATATATTCCTGAAAGTACTCCCTCCTAAATTACAAAAATTATGTTCAATCATACACCAATTACTGTTAGATCCTTGAGTTGTCATAGACGGAACACAATTGGTAACCAATATGTTTTCATGGGTATCCAACAAGCAAACTAACAAAGGAATAGCGACTAGTTTTCAAGCAAACTAGCTAGCAAAGAAATTGTTGAAGCTCTCGCCTAAAAAGATCCCATTGGGCCAAGGCGTCGCCTGGGTCAACCAGCAAATGTAGAACGTCATCCTTGGTCGTTGAATCAAGCAATGAATAACAACATGGAGATTGGAAGGGCAAAAAGAGGTAGTATATTGACTTTGACGATTGTGCAGTTAGATTACCTCAATCAGCTGTGATTCTCTAATTTATATAAAAAATGCTTTTGTTTCAACAGAAAACCTTTTCCAAATGAAATCAACAAGTTTCCCACGACATTGGACAAGTTCCATCAAGTAAATCCCAATTTAGGCTCGGATCGAGAGAACTGACCTAACCGTTTTTTTTAAAACTGGCTTACTCGGTTTCTGCGGGGGCTGGCACGGAAATCTGGCCAGTTGGCCTTTTCTGAAATCCGGCCAGACTTGTTTTTCTACATCAGCTCTAAAATCTCATTTTCTTCATCCGGACTTCAAACGAGGCAACCCTATATAAGATTTCGAACGTCTCGACAATAGGAATACAACGGTGGAGTGTTGCTCAAAAAAACGGTGGAGTCCATTATGCCTTTAACATTTTTTGGCTGTCACTAGCTTAGCAATGGTTGGATGCGCAATAACAGTTCCATAGCCGAAGCATTTCATAGTTTGCCGATACATCGTGCCAGGCATACCAGTAAGCTAGCTAGCTAGCACGAGGCTGACCACGATTAAGTTCCGTTTATGATGCCGCTGCGCTGGCCCTTTGCATTGAAACGGATGCTTGAGGAGCAGTGCACCGGACCAGATGAAACGGCTGCCCGGGACCGGAAAGACGCGTGCGCGGGTGGGGTGGTGTACGTACGTGCCGGCGAGCATTCAACGGGCGGCGCCGTGTCCCCGCGGGTGCGTGCTCTCTGATCGGCTTCGTTTTCGCCGGCAGTGTGCAGAGCAATGCTCGTACAGAGCTGGAGACCACATGCACAGTGAAGAATCAGTGATGGATTCATGGGGGTTGGAGAGTACATATGTACCACCGCTGCTGAAGTGCTGGTCCAGTAATCAAGCTCTGTGGGCGATGGGTGGATGGAATATGATTTCAGTTTGGTGGTTCATGCCTGCACTTCTTGATGATCAGCGGAAATGTTGGAACATTTGTCCGGAGGTCGACGAACGAAGTTCAGTGAAAGAGGATTAACAATGTGAGAATATTTTCTGCTGGTGTTGCATTGGTAACTTGGTACTGAGATGCATGATAGAAGATCTTAGCAACATGAAGTAAAAGTAGCAATAATACACCAAAAGTGCAGCGAAATGATGGGGTTGTTTTCTTCTAATTTTCGGAAAAGGGGTTCTTTGTTCTAAATGCTTCTGCTCACCTTGTAGCTAGGAAATGAAAAGAGAAAGAAGTTTGGTTGAGAAGCTAGTTTGTCTTGGGACCTGTGATGGCAAGAAAATACCTTGCTGATATAGGAAAGCTAAATTTGATGGCCTTGTTTAGATGGCAAAAAAAATGCTGAAAAGTACTATAGTACTTTTTTTGTATTTGTCTATTATTGTCCGGTAAAATATTCGGTGCAAACCACGTACTCGGTGCAATCATGAAAACCATTTGTAAAACCATACTTAAAAGTTTTCAATAATTTTGAAACTTTGCACACCGATAGTGCATCTATAGATACACATTCACAAAATTTGGGATTCAAACTCATTTGATAAAAAATCATATGAAAATAACAAATTTCACTTGCATATGAAAATAACAAATTGTCCTCTAGTGCATATGCAAGTGAAATTTGTTATTTTCATATGAATTTGTATAAGATGAATTTGAAGCTAAAATTTTGTGATGATTTGTATCTATAGATGCACTATTGGTGTGCAAAGTTTCAAATTTTTTGAAAACTTCTAAGTATGGTTTTACAAATGGTTTTCACAATTGCACCGAATATATGGTTAGCACCAAATAGTTTGCCTTATTGTCCTGTCATGGCCTAACTAGATTTAAAAAATTCGTCTCTCAAATTAAAGGTGAGCTGTACAATTAATTAGGTCTATACATGCGCTCAAGATTCAATGTGACGAAAAGAGAGTGAAAAAACTTAAAATTTGAGACATCTAAACCAAGCGAGGTCTAGCTGGCTGGTCCTCGCCAGCAAGGCAAGGCAACTTTGCCTCCGAGCCAAATAGGCCCATAGCCCTGTTCTACTTGTTAACTGACCTATAGGCATGCTTTTAATAGGTGTTTGATTTGATCGGGTTGATGATGGATCTTCTGAACCTAACTAATATGTTTAGTTTAAGGAATGAAATGGGTTGATCCATCACTAATCATCCTCACAAAGCTCGTACTAGGTAGTTAACGATCAAAAGTGTTTCGTCACATCAAAATTCATGTGATAATCTCAAGATGGACCAGCCTAGCTATTCAGCAAATGTTTAGCGTGGTCACATACTATATAATGACGAGTGATAGGCCAACTAAATAGCAAACTCTGCACAGTTCATGGTTCATAGTAGTGCTAGTGTATAACCACCGGCCAGAAACCACAGGAGCTGATTGGTCCGGAGCAAATTCAGATGCAGATTCGCTCAGACATAATGCCCGGTAACATGGTGCACATAATGTTTCCAAGACTTCACCAAACCTGATGTTTCTTGTGATCTTCTACATCTCATTGATCTTCTCTCTACATCTCATTCTCACCTTAACAGATATGTACAGGGCACACCAAAGATCAATGAACTGACAAACCTGAAACAGCTGCTAAACTAAATCAACCCTCTCATCTCATCTCCCCTTCTTTACAAGTTCTCTAGACTAGTTGGGTACTGCTGCATCTATCTTTTTTTTTTTTTCTTTTTTTGCAAGTCGCTGGCACATTTGTGCACCAGACACAGAGCTTAGAACCCTCCTAAGCTTTGTTGCTTCTCTCCCACTCCCACACCGCTGCTGCTGCTCTGCCTGGTGACCCTGATGTAGCAGAAGATGACGACGATCAGCGCTGCCGCGAACCCGGCGAGGATCACCTCCACGCCGGCCTTGGAACGGTCGGGCCTGCCTCCTTCCCTGGCCAGCGCGGCAGCGCCCGGTCCCGCCGCCGCCACAGCGCCTGCAGGCGAGGCCGGTGGCTCGGTGATGCCCAGCAGCGGCCTGGCCATCGCTCCCTCGCCCTGAAGAAGAACAGCTCCAAGAACCGCCACCAGGAGGAGCAGCCTTGGCAATGAAAAGAGGTTGCAGCGGCTAGCCATTGCGTTGCACTGCTGCAAAGCTAAGAATCGCTCGCAACTCCTCTGTTCCGATAGAGGTCTTTTCTGAGCTTGCTCCAGAGTTGTGTGGGAAATGCGAAGAGAGTGGAGTGGAGGAAGCTCATGGTGGTGAGGTGGATATATATGGGCACTTGGGCAGTGAGACGAGACAGAGGGACGGCCCGGAGTGAGGTGGAAGTGAGAGGAAGCTGAGGGGATCGGGCCGTGGTCTTGCGCCAGGCTGGCACATGAGAATCGAGGCGAGGGGGACGGTGAGCTGGGTGTCATCGGGGTTCTGCTGTGCCGTGAATCCGTGATGCGACGCTGCAACGCTCTCCCCTGCTGGTTTGGTTGGACCGTTGGAGCACCTGTTATTTTTAATAAGAGTACTTGGTTTCGTTGAAGGGAACAGGGAGGAGTCGGGATCGGGGAAGACTGTCTCGGGGAGGGCTGGACCTGGTGTGACGCTGCCCCCAGCGCGCATGGCTGTGATTTCTTACCACTGTCCTATGCCTTTACCTCAAATCAGGTTGTGTAGTACGGAGTAGACTCGTAATAAAGGTTTATGATCGATCTTGTGACTTGTCAACGTGTGAGAAGCAAGGTTTGTGCATGCACCAACAATCCAGCACCCACCTTTTCACTCTCCTCCTACTTAGTGTGTCCTCAACGAGTCTATTTGCGCTAGCTATTTGATGATGTGGATGAAAGAAATATTAAAAAAAAAATTCAATCACTAGTGACGATCTCGTCGCGTAGCTCGCACAGTTCCCGTGCATTCCTCTTTCTGACTCCACGGACTACGCGCATACCATCTTCATTCCACTTTATTTGTCGCTCGGGGTTGTGCTCGTGAGGGCAGCCCGGTTCCCTAGCAACCTACATTACTATGAAACAGACTAGTGTGTGTTGTGTGGTGCATTTGTTTTCATATTTTTATTCACACCCGGCAGGCAATTTATACTTCCTCAGTGAGACCGTCCTTAACCACTGCCCGCAATAAGTTGCTACAAACGATCCATTCATATGGATAGTACGTGACAATGCGAGGATTTTTTTTAGAGGGATTTCGGGCGATAAACTTATCCCCGCCTACTTTTTATAATCCACGATGCCGGAAATCGGTGGGTGGAAGTTAGTTACAACATCACGCCGCAAAGCGGCAATTAATCCGGCATCGCTAAAGTGTGATGCAATCACGAGAGCGAGCCCCGAAAACAACTCTAAAAAGGATACACTAGCAGTACACGGAGGGGGAAAGAGATTACAACAACAACACAGCACAGAACAAAACAACCTCACAAAGCACATCATGGGTAATCCTAGACAAAGCCGGAAGACGCCAGCCGATCTTCAACTTGTGCCACCCGCTGAGCAGCATACTTGCCTGTTCTCCGTGGCTCTTAGGCTCGGCACCACTCAACTAAGAGCAGTGGTGAACCCGCAAGCCGTGGCCCTTGTGCCCGACACCACTCAACTAAGAGCAGTGATGAGCTCGCACGCCGTGGCCCTTGTGCCCGTCGACACTCAACTAAGAGCAGCGATGGACTTGCAAGCTGAGCTCTTTGTGCCCGACACCACTCAGCTAAGAGCAGTGACGAACTCACGAGCTCAGGATCACCGAACACGACGACCTCCTTGGAATGACGTAGACACCTCTAGCACATCCGGGAACTCCACCCGGCATTTGATTTATGCCACCATCGAGGAGAGCGCCGACAAAGTAGAGGCGCCAGAGGGAGACACTCATCAAGCATCGACAACAACATCTAACAGTCATGGTCAGTCTCACCATAGGGGTGCCAGCACAACATGGGAACGGACGGAGGGAACACAAGGCCATGACAGGAGCTAGAACCTCTTCCTCCGCTGGGATCGGGCATGGCTGCAGGCAAGCTTGTGTTGATGCCTTCAATGAAGGAAGTGACGTCCGTGGACGCACACTAGCAACGACACTAATCCACCCCTCCGCCCTCCCCAGTGGCGCCCTCAAGAGGGGTGCGGCGTTGCATTGATTATGCGAGGATAGGAGAATGTTTGCATTGGTTGGGTCATTTCAACTGATGCGAATGAAATTGCACAAACCTTAAGCTAGGCCCAATCCGTCGGACTCTACCCATAGAGTCCATAACCAAGACTCTACGACGAGAAAACCATCCTCCCCACGCAAAGTTTGTTACACTAGTTTCTTGAGATGAAGACATTTACTATGCAACAAAACTAAATCTGATCACCTGTGGCATATTGCCATGTGATCCTCCCTACACCTCAAAAACTATGCAAGCTTATTGAAAACTTTCGAAAAAAATGCAAGCTTCAGACATCGAGCGAGCCTGCATCTTACAAAGAACTTTATGGAAATTTTCTCGAGCACCTAGCATGCAAGAAAAATAGTTGCGCCTCGTCAAGCAACCTCCGATCCAGACATGCAAATTCCTGAACCTGCAAATGTTGGCAAAATCCAATGCGAGATGCCCTTCGTCTCGAGCGTCGTCCTCATCTCATCGCTCAGTCAGGCGGCGGAGGACGAGTGCGACTGCACCATCACATGCCGCCGTCGTCAAGAAGGAGACTGATGCAGACATCAGGTTGTCGCTGGGGTGGAGTGGAGGGCAAAGCCGCGCCCATATAGACGCACCCACGGCGGCCGGCGAGGTGTCTGACGATGAACAATCGATTGATGTGATTTGCCACGCGCGAGCTCTGCGGGCGCCATGACGCTGAGCGGCCGCACGTGGGAAGGTGAGCTCTGAGCGCCCGCGGGCCGCCGCCTGGTTGGTCGATGTGGCCGTCACTCGCGTGGCCGCCGCGATGAGGTCCGCCGCATCAGTCGAGGCGGCGAAGGATGTGGACACGGGCGGCCACCCGCGTGCGGCGTACCCTATGGCCGTGGAGAGCCGGGAGGCAGCCATGGCATGCCGGAGTGCCGGACAGGGCAGCGACGGCCTCCGGCCACCAAATCGATCTGAGTATGCACAGGCTACCGCATGGGATCCGCGAGGAGACGAGCGGCCTCGTACGGCGCGTAGACGTCGAGTCGAAATAAGACGTCGTTTCTACGTTTTGGCTCTCTCTCCTCTTATAAATTGAAATAGAGGTAGTAATTGACAAATATTGTCTAATTATGGATTAATTAGACTGAGTCAACAGAGAAAGATTGCATCCAGAGAGAACCATCTCTGTCAGGGGAAGATTCATTTAGCCATTACTGTAAAAGTGGAGCCGTTGTCCTGTTGCAGAAGATGCTGACATGCTGCTACTCCAGGAACTGTGGACAATGCAGTTCAGCACCAGCACTGTTTCTCGGGACCCGTTTTTTGGGCACCGGTGTGGCGGTGTCAGAGCGGCTCCGTGTTTGGTGGCGGCCGGGGCCGGGAGGAGGACGCCGTGCTGTACCGTAGCTGGATCCCAGCTGAGTGCTGACTGAAGCTCGCAGGTCACAAGCGAGAAGCACAGAATGCGGCTACGTACGCACGTACGCTGGGCACGATGAGAAGACGCGTTTAGGATGGTATGGTACACAGCCCATCTCTCTCACCTTTGCGCATTTGCGACGGTTTGGGAGATGATAGCAGCATCTCTCCGCATTTGATAGCCTTTGCAGGCGCAAACTTTATTTTAGGCATAAGTTTTGGCTCTAGATTCATATTTTGATTTTGGACCTATTAAAAGCTTTTAAAAGATTTACATAAATATGTATAGTTTCATCACCAATGTCAGTCCTAATACGATACACTGATGTATTTCATTCATCTACATGCATATAATTGCGTATGCACAAGTTCATCTAGATCCCAGTACAGTCATTTCACATATACATCCCATTCATACGTTCATTCATAATTCATTGGTGTATATGTACATACAGTCATACATATAGCATCTCATCGCGTTAAAAAATACATACATGCACAAGTTCACAAAACTGCAAATATTACTTCACAGTCACCACAGTCCTGGAAATCATACAGGCAGAATGTGCTAAGAGCACTAAGGAGTAAAGATTAGTTTTTTTTTTAGAATAATTTGAGTTCAACCAACCCTGATTCTACATTCGACCTTTATTTTTCTCCTATATTACCTGATTTCATCAGACAAATACATGTACACATACAATACACACCTCAGTCAGATCAGTCTTCTATTCTTCCAATGGTCAATTGGTCATGGGTGGACTGATCACTGATCTGACGAACCTGAAGATCCTGCTATACTATCTCTACCGTCTTCTCATCTCATCCCCTTTACAAGCCTCTAATAAGTCTGAACTCAGAACTGAAAAAAAGAAGATCCTATGAAGATCTATCCGCCCATTTTAGAAGCTCAGAATCCTCAGCAGCCCTGCTGCTTCCCTCCCGCTCCCACTCCCACATCGCTGATCCTGCTGCTGCTGCTGCTGCTGTTTTTCCTGGTGACCCTGATATAGCAGAAGATGGTGACTATCACCGCGGCTGCGAACCCGGCTAGGATCGCCTCCGCGCCGACCACCGACCGGTCATGCCTCCCGCCTCCCCCGGCCGGCAACGCACCTGCCGGCCCCGCTGCTGCCGTGCCCGGCGCGGCGGTCGGCTGCTCCGCGATGCCCAGCAGCCGCCTGGGCACCGCCGTCGCAGCCACAGCGTCGCCAAGAGCCACCAGCAAGAGCAGCCATGGCAATGACGAGGAGCTGCAGCGGGTCGCCATTGGCACAGTTGCAAAGGTGGCAAAACTCCCTTTGTCGCTTGCTCCAGAGTTTTGTGTGCGAGATGAGAGTTGAGAACAATGTGGGCTGTGGCTGTTGGGGTTGATTGGTATATATATATTAGCAGTGAGCTGACGGAGTGAGATGGAAGCTTAAAGCTAGGGGACCAAGGTCTCGCGTGTGTCCGGGAGTCGGGCTGGCACATGAGAATCTGAATGGGAGATGGTGAGCTGGGTGTTGACGGGATTCTGCTGCGATGTGATGCATGTGCAGTGCAATCCTGCTCTGCCCTGCTCGTCGTTGGATTAGTTGGGCGGTTGAACGGGAGGAGGTCGGCATTGGGGGAGATTGCCCCGGGGTGGGTCGGATGCAGATGCAGGCGGCTGTCATGGGTAGCGCGTGCGGCTATGTGATCCCATCTTCAGCTGTGTTGCCGAGTGGTTGTGTCCTGTACTGGAGGAAGCAATATGCCATGTTACGTTGCGTCGTGATGAGTGATGACTGGTGCGTAGTACACACACTTGTTGATGCAAACTTATTAGCCCAGTATATTAGCTATGATACAGTGTTTTTCTCTCATAATAAAACAATATAAGCCGACTTATGAGTCGTATAAACCTCTAGGAGTGGATCGATGAGCTTGGTCGAGTAGTGATTGCAGCAGTGGAGGGGAACTTGGAACTCGAACAACGGAGCTCCCCATACTGAACTTGTCACAAGGTTTATGAAACCTTTCTCGACCTTGTTTTTTCCCGGCTGCAGCGCTGCAGTTATCATAGGTGCACGGTCCAGCAACAAGGAGGCGTTGCTGCAGTGCGGCACTGTTCCCAAGTGCGTGGTGTGGCGGATCAGTGGCCGCCTGCATTTGACCGTTGTCGACGTCAAAGCGGATGGAGCGAGGGAGGACGCCTTGCTGTGGTGTAGCTGGATCACGATTCACGAGCACGCTCGTCCACTCTCCCGGACCTCCGGTCAGAACTCGATCAGAACAGAACACGCGTTTCGGAAGAGTACCGTATTCTGTGCCCATATATCTCTGGTGATATACTATCTCTAGCTGCACCGGCCTCGTGCATGACTTCTTTTTTTTTTTTACTACAGAGTGCCGTGCTAGATCATGAAAGTACAAGTCATGCTCCGCAAAAAGATCATCGTCCTGTTCGTTTGGTCGTTTTTGGCTGGCTGATTCTCGCTGCTGCTGATTTATTGTGAGAGAAAAATACTGTTGAATCGCCGGTTAAAAGCGCTGATAAGTTGAAACGAAAAGGGCGCATGTGCACCCCCCAAAACTGCACCGGGTCTTCAGGTCCCCCACTCCTCAGGGAGGCAGGGATCCTTTTCCAGCCACTTTGCTTCGAGTGGTCGTGTTGTGCTGGAGGAAGCCTATTATGCTAGGCAGCAGTACTGCAGTAGCACCACGTGAGCCTAACACAGAGGAACATCCCATCCCCATGTCACAAGGTTTATGAAATCTTTCTTGTTTCTGCAGAGTAAACATCCCGTGGAGAAATTCTTGATCCGGTGGTCCATGCCAACGCGAAATCAGAACTTGTAGTAGAGGGCGGATCCATGCGGCGGAGGTTCGCCCGGGAGAAGTTTTTGCGCGAACTGGCATCATCATTGCTTCCATTTCCAAGTGGTTGGACACAAGTTTTTGTAGCACCTACTTTGCTCCGTATGGATGTTTTGGACACAACTTGAACATATACGATTTTAAAAGACCCCATGCTCGGCCAGCTACAACGTTTCACGTCTTCATGATTCAACTTATGCCTGCATGCGTCTGCGCTAGCTGGAACTCATGTAGCAATAACTAGTAGTAATGTAATGATAATATGAGCATAGCAGTGCCACCCACCAAGCTGCATAGGATCTCTTTGGATCCGGATCCAATATATTCCAATGCTGTGCGCAATTGACCAAATTAACAAAGGTTAAAGGCAACCTTTTCATACCACTTTACCACTAAATACAATACGGAGGATAAAACTATAATTGAGCTATATCACTCGCTGCCGCCACTAAAATTCACCAGCTTTTGTTGCCTTCGTTATTAAGCTGCTTCTACTAGATTACTACAGTAGTAGTACTTGCTTTAACCCCCAAGTCATCAATCACCGGAAAGCAGAAAGGCATCTTCTTCACTAAAGAAAGCTTACTGGTGGTTAAAGGTCACAGCTGCTATGGACATGGACGTGGATGCTATCAGGCAGATGCAGGCTTCGGTCACGTTCTTGGCTGTCTCTGCAGCAGCATCGTGTCCCTTACATGAGCACACGCGGCCGGCAAGGCTGCTCCAGCGGCCACAGGAGCGGAGCAGAGCATCGCACAGCTACCTCAGAGGGTTCCCGACCTCCCGTGCGAGGTAGGTAACCAAGCACGGCCACGGGCTACGGCTCCGGCTCCGGCAGCACAGGAACGTCAAAGCATACCATCGCCTGAGCCGGCAGCTGCATGTTCACCGTTGCCACGGTTCCTTGACGACTCAGCGGGTGTTTTGTGTTTCATCGTGTAATAACACAAATAAAAACTACTCGAACGTACTAAATGGGCAAGAACACACGCTGGTCGGAGAATCCAGCACTGGTCGGAGAATCCAGCAGACCAGCACCTACCCCACGATGTGCTGTATGCAGAGAAACTGAGAAAGTGCTGTTTGCTTCCTTGGCACTTGGCAGCGTTGCCTTGCGCCGCTCGCCTCCTGGAAATCCTGGAGAGCTGTTTGAAACTTTCGCCATGTGGGTTACATTCAAAAGCAAACATGACGGATCTTTCGTGACTGACTGCACTTTTCTTTCACGAAATTGACTACAAATTATTAGCTGCTGTGGGTGTGTATTCCCTCAGGGCAAACCCACATTCGTATACAACATACGGGACGCATTAAGGAATATAACCGAAAACAGAGAGCTCATCAACACAAAGAACAAAAAGCGAGAAGAGAACTATCAGCTATGGTGACCCAAAATCGCTTTGATGCGGCTTTACATCAGGAACAATTCAAAATTGATGGATATCTTGTGGTATCAAAAGGGCCTCATAGTCATCCACCATGACCTGTCGAGAAACCAAGCAGTCAAGATAATTTACTCATTAAAAAATATTTGTGACTATGGCCATGTTACAGCATTCTCTACCTTGTATTTACGACCATGAAACGTGTACTCGACAAGTAACAGCTTCGGGTCTCCAGGACAAGGGTCGTAGAAACCCATTATTCCAGATTTCTTTATCCCGTCATGAAGCTGTAAAGGTGAAAATTTTAGGGTTTCAAGCATATATAAAATTCCAATCTATTTGCAGGTTGCAACGCAAAACCAGTGGCAAAATTGCAAATGCCCCTACTACATTGGTCTCTTCCAATGGAACCTACCAGTAAAATAGCATAGATACCATACAGAAATCAACTACGAATATGGCAGAACTTGAGTACTGGTTCATATTTTGGATAAAAACACTTGTAACCAATGTAACTCGAATGTACCTTGAGCTGGCCTGCCTCAGTAACGAGGAAGTTCAGTGGGATGGTCACATCAAATACTTGTGAAGCCATTTCATTATGTATCTCATTCGATTCACTGCTCTCTTTGATTTTTTCACGACTGCCATACAGAGCCTTTGTTATCACCAATCCATTGTTCTCTAGCTGTCTATTCTTCTTACGATTGGAGACAGGTTCCAGTAATTTTTGAGCTTTTTCAGCTGCCTTTCTGGCTTCAATTAGCTATACAGGAAAATGGTATCTTCAATCAGTTGCCAATTGTTAAAAAGAATTAAACATGGAAAAGCAGTTAGGGAATTATTGCAAACCTACTGCAAGAAAGAAAAATCACGATTTGGTCAAAAAGGTGAAAGGCATGCTACTTGTATGTGTACATATGCATTACATTTAGAATAGCATGTGGCAACCAAATTTGGGTGATTGTTCCAAAACAAAATTATACATAATAGTGTGTTTGATTTAAGGAAAGGAATGGGTAACTTAGTCCATCGTCTTCTTCTTACTCCTTATTTTTTTGTTTGGTTTGTGGAATGGAATGGATTGATGCATCATCACCTCATTCCTCATAAGTTAATAATTAGTACTAGCGTGAGGAATGGAGTCATTTCACCAAATTTGAGAATGCACTGCCTCATCTAGAATGGTTTGATTACCCAAACCAAACACCCTCAGTTTCAAAGACGAAAGTAGAATGAGTTCCACCTCCATTAGAAATGTGAATACACAATAACCTCACGATACCTGTGTAGATAAGCCTTCCAGCTTTTCTAGTGTTTTCTGCCTTTCTCGCTTAAGGTAGTAAGGCTTTACAACATAGGTCTGTTAAACAATAAGAAGCCACACCAAGGCTTTAGTTAACAGATGCAGTTAAGGTGGAGCAAGTAAGATAGCAAGAGTACAACAGAACTAGGTCAAGAATAGAACCTGAAGTAGAAAATACAGTGTTGAAGGAATAGCAAATGCACTGGTAACAAATAATGCATTTAAATCAGTTGAAAGCAAGACCTGCAGAATTAAGCAGCAATCAGTGGAACTTGAACAGAGAATGACAGTGGGAAAAACATGTTAACAAAACTTTCATGTGTTGGTAGGGATCGATAGTTCAATACTGAAAGCAAATAAAATCGTGTTGAGTGAGCTTTGATCTTGGTGCCATAATAATTATACACTACTCCCTCTGGCCCAAAAATATTTGTATCTTTGTGATTGAGTGATTCAATTCCAAATTTCGTCCCAATATAAAAAGCTAACATAGGAGGTGATATAGCCATATCCAGGGTGTGGGGCAACGCGTAGCAGTACTTCTCTTGCCGGTAAAAAAGAATAATTCCCCTCTCTCAAAGAAAAAAAAAGCAAGGGCCTTATCCCTCTGTCAGGTGAGTCCAGAAGCTTCTGTCCACCTCTCTTACAAACCAGTCAATCAATGTTTCTTCCTTTTTATAGGGGTAGGAATGTAATTTTGCAGCTGCACAAATCTAACCACCATCAACCCAGACGTCTAAATATTTTAGGACGGAGGGGGTATCAGATAAACAAAACATATGAAATCCAGAAGAGACTCCAAGGGGGAACAGCTCCACTTACTGGGATAATTAATTTTTGACCAGCACGATTTAACTCAAACCTCCACGAGACACCCTACATCAGGCACGAAGGAATTCAGAGCATAAAATGGATGGAAGCATTTGTGGTGAAATATGTTAAGCAATACAGTAGTTTTCTTCAAAATATCATATGAGAAGAGAAGTGGTTAAGATGATCAATATCATGACAACAGAAGACGAAAACAGAAAACTGCATTGGCCACATCATAATTGCACCTATAAAACTAAAAACAGCATGGTAAGATCTCTTATAGAACGCCATCTGTCTAACTGAACTGACAAGATCAAGACTCTTAGAAAATAGCATTAATGCGGTCTACATAGGGTAAAGTTCAAGAAGCAAAGTGACTAACTGAGAACATAGGACAAGGGACCTTAGAAACAAGCAATCACCTGAATTCCTATGTTATACATCATCCTTACAGTACTAAATTCTGATATTCGCCTCCCTCCTCCAATTTCAAAATCAAGGGCCGTGCTGCAATACAGAAGTCAAAAAAATAACAGAAGGTTACAAACTCATAAAAGAATGCATGTTATAAAATTAACAGAAGGTTACAAACTCATAAAAGAATGCATGTTATACAGCCAGAAACACGAGATTTCAAAACCTTAGCTACCTTCCAACTCTACCAGCAATGCGTGCATGAGATTTGGTGGAGAAGCGATGCGTGTAATGAGCAGATGCCCCAAAAAAATTAGTTCCAAACTGAGGAGAAAAAGAAAAGGTAATTAATAATTGAACGCCACCAAAAGAGAAGGATCAGATGTTGGCCTGATATAAGAGAAGAAAAAAATATAAAAACAGGTAGCTGTTGAAGGAAGAAGGCATTGCAGATTTAAAGTACAAAAAATCAGTTCAAATGTGCGGACACTATGGCCCTGTTTTGTCAGAGCTCCAACTGTTTCATTAATGCCTGGGTTGGCTTCTAAGTAAGACTACCTTTACTTCTCCAGTTGCAGTACTTTTTTCATCCTTCTTTTGCCATCCAACAGAAATACTTGATTCATCACCGAGGACAAGCTGTATCTGGAAGTTGGTGAAAAGAGAAACAACAAACACAAGTGGTAAAGAACATCAGCTTTACCTGCACAAAAAAATATATATGCAGTAGATGAACTATCATCCTACACCAAATGGCGCAGCTGTAAGTAAAAAGATAGCAGGTAAGAAAAAATTATGCTAAAATGCCTTACTAGAGATCAAGGAAAGCTAAAGGAAGACACATCTTGAACATATATAGCATTTGAAAATTCTCGGAAGTTATTGCTGTAACTTATCCAGGATTGACAACTTATTCTTTATACATGGATCCAGATACAGGGCCATAATAAGAGGCCTAAACTTACACATTAACTATGTAACTGTAAAATTAGAAGTTAGAAGTTTTTTTCTGGAACCACTGTAAAATTAACAGTTGATGCTCACACTAGACATGAATCTAAATCAAGGGAAATTTTCATCCGTACCTCCATTTGAGGGGGTACTTCTTATTTATACCACCAAACTAGTGAATGACATGTGGGGTCTAGTCTTACATGTGTCAATGAAATAAGTTGATGGTATAGAGGATTAGAGTAAAGTGCACCTCAGGTGATGGTACATGTGAAAATATTCACAAAAACTAATATGGACAGAATTCATTCTGTCTAAAAGTTTGCTTAGCTCCAGCAATCCTGTTAACTGTAAGCTTTGTATCTCAACTAAAACACTATGTTTAGACTAAATATAATTGTTCACAGTCATGTATACATCTATTATTCAAATCACAGAGGACCATAATGTACATCATTATATTGAAGAGTTAACTGCTGAGTTAGTTTCACATGTGCAGATGAAGAAAGCATTTGAGCTTAGGGGTCATACATTTCCAACAGCATTTTCAGATAATTGGCGAGTCCAGGCATTTGACAAGTTGATAGACCCATCTCTCAAAGAAACAGCAAGTCCAGAAGTTGCTGTAGAATGCGGTGAAATTTGACTGAAGTACACAATTTTCACAAATTACAGTTTGCAACATGCACGGAATTAGCAACAGATGAAATAAATTATGGGATGGCATTCTCACCGAGACATCTGTGTGCCAATAACAGAACGTAGTCCGGCTGTGGCCATAAACTCTATAGAGGAAACAGGAGACAACTGATGTCGCAGCACAGTGCTTGCTGCTCCAGTTCCAGCTGAGCCATTAACAGCCAAATTCCCACCAACAACGATAGTATTTTGCTTGGACACTGGCAACTCAACTTCGCTAGACATCGCCATTCTAGCCATTTCAAAATCAAATGACTAAATCACCATACTGTCTATAATTAGTCATATATAATCAAAAGAACTGAAGGACAGAATATGTCAGAGGTTCTAAACAAATAGCTGAAGTGTCATCATAAGTTGTTGAAAGTTGAGAGAGAGAGAGAGAGAGAGAGAGAGAGAGAGAGAGAGAGAGGTTAAATGTAAGCTGTATGCAGCCATAGCTGATTCCCATCTCTCAGTGGTCAATTTCATGAGAAGGTTTTCTAAACCCTGCTTGTAACTCTAACTTATATTTTGGTATGGCAAATAGGAATGCAAAAGGAGTGCAAGCGGTAGTTATGCACATAAACTAGGAAACAATGCTAACCACTTAAAAATAAAACTTCTATGTGCCAGTATGGAAAATGTATGTAAACTAAATATAGTCCATCATAAAAAACAAATGCTGAAGAATGCAAAACAGCACGCAATGATTTCACCATCAAAATTACTATTTATATTTCAGGTTACAAATTACTAAGCAATTTGATAATTTCTCCGTCAAAATTACAATTGGCATTTCAGGTCAAGTAAATAAATTACTAGGCAATTTGCAGCATATTATAGCCAAGAATTACACATGAGAATAGTTTCCATATTATCGTAATTCTGAGCAGCTTCCCAGTGATGTGACTGGACGAAAAGACTATAGGCATATAGATATACTAAAATGGAAAACACTATGTACCCTCTCATGATGCCCCCACCATTTAAATAATTTGGCACTGAGAAATTTGCAATGATTGAGCCATTGGGTAGAGCATGCGTGAAAAGTTTTTCTTCTTCCTTGCGCCGCCGCAGTCGTTCCAACTGTTCCTTGATTTCCTCTGGTTTAGTTAGCTTGGGACCAAGTTCCAGGCCAGAATTTAAACCTTCCATACCATAGATGTCATAAATCTGTCTTTTGTTCTCATCCGAAAGAATCTCATATGCATCACGTATTCGTTGGAAGTTTTCAGTTGCTACTTCCTTCATCTAGACAATCACAGAAGAAAATGAATGATACTAGTTAGTCCAGAAGAATGCACTAATGTAAACAGTAGATGACAACAAAATACAGATTTCACACATGCAAGAAATCTAACCAAGTACTCCGTCCATTCCAAATTATAGGTCACCTTAGCTTTGTCCTAAGTCAACCTTTTCTAAGTATGACCAAGTTTATATTATAGAAAAAATACACAAATACACCAAAATCTATAACTCAAATTAGTTTCATTAAATCCACAATGACATTTGCCTTAATAGTGCATTTACTTGGTATTCAGATGTTAGTGTATTTTTTCTAAAGATTAAGTCAAAACTAAACTAAAGAAGTTTGACTTAGGCCAAAGGCAGAGTGTCCTATAATTTGGAACGTAGGAAGTACATATTAATTTTCTATTAATTGAAATGGAGGTGTGAAGAATCAAGTAGTGCACTAGAAATACCTGATGGCATCTGCCAAGTTACCAGATAAACAACATGCCATTATGCCAATGTTAATGGAAGGATGAGTCTTAATAATGTCCATAGAATCATATCCTAGTAAAGCTGAAGCTTCCTTTGATCAGCTAATAATAAATTTGTTCTTTAATTAGCATTCTCTCAATCAAAGAGCAAAGGTTGTTTCTGAGAAAACAAATATAGATGTTAACCTATTTGTACCAAATGGATGTGCAAAGGATAAGGGGGGTTTTCCCTCCTGTTTTCTAAAAGGACCATATGTCCATGGTGTCTAGCACACCAAGTCACCAACCATGACCTATTCACTAAACCCTAGGGATCAGGGAATAGCAACATAAACAGCCCACGACACACAGTATCCTCCAATCCCACAATGAATTGCAAACTGACAAAACTTAAACTAGGCACAAAATAAAGCTTTTCTTTCGCCCTAAACAAACTAAGATAAAAGTAGTGTCAAAGTGTACGCTTATACACACTGCTCTGTCTACTTCTACCACTACTCTGATGCTACTAACAATATCTTCAGATGCAATGAAATAGGCACATGACTAAGACCACATCAGGAGCATATTGCTGTCAAACCATTAGTCCATTACCCTTGATTTTGTGTCCTCAAAAAAGAGATAAAACAAATCCAATTTGATTTATAACAAGAATTGCAAGCATGTAACTAGTAAGCGCACAACTTCAACCAGGCACAGGAAGCTTGCAATGTCAGTGGATGCTAACTAAGGATGCAGGTGGGTTACCTAATGGTATTGTTTTGGTCAGCTAACTAAGTAATTAGAACTACCATCCCTAATGCTAACCTAACCCCAATTCAAAAGGAGCACAGAACTACTGTCAAAACCCACAAGCAGCTGAACGCATCCAAACCGATCAAATCAGGAGAATGCAACAGCCGACTGTAATTGCCGCACCAAGCCAGAACCACAATCCAACTCCAAAAGGAGCACGACACGGGACCCCTAAGCCAAGTAGTTCAAGCCAATCAAATCGCATGGGAAGGGGCGGCGGCTCTACCTGAGAGTCCTGGTACTTGTCGGGATGGTAGATTTGGGCGAACTGGCGGAACGCCCTGCGGATTTCCTCGTCGGAGGCTTCCGGCGAGAGGTGGAGCAGCGCGTAGAGCTCCCTCCCGTCCTCCGGCTCCGGCGCCGACGCCATCCCGCTCCCGTCGTTGTCGTGCGGCGGCGGCGGCTTGCTGCTCGCTCGGCGGCCGCGGCGGGGGTGGAGGGGACTGGGTTTTTTTTGGGGAGAGAGAGGGTTTATGCGGAAATCCTTTTTTTAGTGTCCCTGTTTGTAATGATGCTGATCAACTTCTGCAGCAAGCCTGCTGATGCTAGCCTCTTTGGTTGGTACTGTAAGAATTTCTGCTTCGTCACCCTATCAAGGCGTAACTGTCGTTTTTTGCAAGAAAATACGCGCATTCATGGGCCTTTTGCTTACAGTAGCGATCAAAAGACTTTTTTTTTTACAGCGATCAAAAGAAGACTTTTTTTTTTGAGCATTCATCAAAAGAAGACTTGAGTGAACTAGTATGGGCCACTGGGCCAACAAAAGATCTGGTGAACACGTATGGGCCATGGCCCATGTACATCTGGGCCAGCCATCCTGGCATGGGCCACTGGGCCAACAATAGATCTGGTGAAGACGTATGGGCCATGGCCAATGTATATCTGGGCCATCCATCCATCCTGGCCTAATAAGTAGTAGTTTCCACTAAAAAAATAATAAGTAGTAGTTGGGACTTGAGAGGCAGTAGCAAATGATCGTTTGGTGCGAATGGACTTGTAGTCTAATGGTAGGATGGTTTAGTGGGACTCTACCCACCAGTGGTAGATTTGGGTGAACTGGCGGTACGCCCTGCGGATTTCGACAAGAGGTGGAGCGGCGCGTAGAGCTCCCTCCCGTCCTCCGGCTCCGGCGCCGACGCCAACCCGCTCCCATCGTTGTCGTGTGGCGGCGGCGGCTTGCTGCTGCTCGCTAGGCGGTCACGGCCGGGGTGGAGGGGACTGGGTATTTTTTGGGAGGGAGGGTTTATGCGGAATTCCTTTTCTTTTCTTTTTGGTTTGTGTATATGCACTACTAGTTTGGTGGCGGGCAGTTAGTCGCGAAGAGAGCTCCTTACCGGAGAGCCTTGCTGACGCGCCTTTTTGGTTTGTATATGTACGCCTTTTTGGTTTGTGTATGCACTACTAGTTTGGTGGCTGGCAGTTAGTCGCGAAGAGTGCTCCACCGGAGACGAGGAATCTCCTTGGTGGCTGGCAGTATCTCCTTGGTGGCTGGCAGTAAGTCGCGAAGAGTTCTCCACCGGAGACGAGGAATCTCCCCGCGCCGCGGGCCTATAAATTCAGCGCAGCGCTCGGCCCCATCACCACCACCGATCATCAAAGCCTGTCGAAGCAGCTGCCGCCGACTATAGCAGTGCAGGCCGAGCCACTCGATCTTCCAAGTTCCAACGAGAGCAGAGCAAGCAACGTCGGCCGGCCAACAGTCACCGTGAGGTCGTCCAATACTCCAATCCAGTGGGTTCAAGCGGAGCGAGTGTCCTCCGGTAGTCAACCATCACGATGGAGGTGGTAGCAACCATCCCAACTCGGCTGTTCTGCCTCTCGGTTGAGCTGAGAGCCAAGGACTTCTTGTCCATTCCAGTGTCGGCGTCAACGTGGTGGGTGCCGATGCTCCCCGCACTGCTGGCCTCTCTGCTCCACGCCACGGTGACCCGGCCCCTCGCTGTCGCCACGCGCCATTGCCTCAAGCTCCAGGACACCTCCTGCTGCTCAACATGGCTCCGGGTGCTGAAACAGGTGACGAACCGGGTGCTCCGCATTCTGCTGTCGGAGCAGACATCGCTGTGGTTGATGTACCTGATGGCGCCGCACCTCTTCGACATCAACGTCACGCTCAGGGTGGAGGTCCGGACGATCCGGGCGATGCTGCACCTGCTGGTTAACAAGACGGCGCGGCTCGTCCTCCGGCTTGTGATGGGCCACCGTCACCGTGCCAGCGCCACTTGTACTGACGATGACGAGGCTGCGGCTGCTGCTGCTGCTGCTGCAACTGGTGGGCGGCAGCCTGATGTAAGAGAGACAGAAGATGGGCCGCGAAGGTCGGCCAGGCACCGCAAGCCCAGCGTTAGGGTGGCGGGCCCAGAATGGGACAAGCGGCTCCGTGGCAAGTTTCGCCACTCGGGCATTTGGAGGCGAACTATTTTCTTTTTATTATTGAAAAAAAAAACATCCCGACCAGCGGTGACGTGGCTTTCCGAAGGACACTGCTTTGTACTGTGTAATCTAAAAAAAAATACTAGGTATCCGCAATGGTAATAGCTAGTACTAGCTATGTAGTCAGCAGATGTAGAGGTGAGAGACAAGAAAAAAAGACTATTTTACCACATGCTACTCTCACATATTTTTGGGCCACGTGAAATAGATAATCTATTTGCTTATATCTAGTGAGCACACTCATTCCTACACGTCACATCTAGATAGCCAAATAGCTAGACATTGCGGACGCCCTAAGTCCAGTCTTGATGGGAAGTTTCATAGCATTGTTTCCAAGACCGTCGTGTCATGTGAAATGAAATGAAACTCGGATGAAACCTATACTCTCAATGCAAAGTTTCATTCTATAGTTTTATAGGCATTAAATTTCATGACACATAGAGAGTTGGTATTCGTGCAAGGAGAGTTTCATCCCATGGCACTCATTTCTTCTCTCTACATAAATACAGTGCCACATCATCCAAAATACCTATGTGGCACCTCATTAAATGCAAATGAAATTCTGATAAAACCCTCACTGAGATTGGCCTAAGACAACCCTAGAGTTGATTTTTTTTAAAAAAAAGACATCCCTAGAGCTGCCCTTCCTTCACCACCGCTGATCACATTCCCTTCTCCTCCAGCATCACATTGAGGACTGAAAAGAGTAGGGATTCATTATTTTTAATAAGTTTTCCCTATTAGATCGAGTCTTTAGGGTTAGTGTTTCTCCATGCCAAATTTTTTGATAACTAGGTAAATACTTATGCATTACAATAGGAAAGATAATGTCATATGTGATGTACTATTAGAAAAAACAACACTTTAGAGTGCAAGAATATAAAGATATGATTACATTCTGTAACACAATCGAATTAATTACCATATATCATTGTTGTTGTGAAACTATGGTTGTGAAACCATGATTAATCTGAAACTATGAATTGCAGGCAACAAAAAGACACAAACCGTATCTCATCTATATAGGTTATTGAATCTCAAAACTTACACACTGATCGATGGCCAACACATATTGTCAACAACCATTCTGAAAATACAAATGGCTACAATTTGTATTATTTGATTGTTCAACATTTATTTATGCAAGACCATGCTTCAATGGTATGGAGAGTGTCACTAATTTTTTTACATGATCTCCAAGAACAGGAACATGACTTTGGTCTGTAAAAATTGAATAAACATGCGTGAAGATCAGGCTACTGGTATCTTGAGATGAGAAGCGTTGGGCCTGCTAATGCACAACTCCCCTCGATGTGTTGGGCCTACTACTACAACGCTTCTATCCGCCTGGAACAGAGATCACCAATAGATTTAAGCAAACAGAACAAAGAAGCGGAAGCAGAAAAACAAAACAATGTTTATTTCTTAATGGGCTGATAATTGAAGTGCTAGCAGCTGTTTAGAAAATTATCTCCATGATCTTTTTCTTGTTCCTACAAATCAGTCATGCCGAGTCCAACTTAAATCATGCTCTATGCAAAGCCATAATAATTTCCTATGTGTGAAACTCAAGTCCAGCATGCACAATGCCAATTCAAGCTTCGAGGCTTGACGGGGACAAAACGGTGAGTGAGCCAACTAATAAGAGCATCCCTAACCATTTTGTATATTTCCTTTAGCAAACGAGGAAGTTTGCCAAGTCCCAACTAAATATAGCAAAGCTAAAAAAGGGCAATCTTCAGTGGTTTGACATTATTCACTTGGCAAAAGAGAAAATTGCGGCGGAGGGAGGCACGAAACATGTGCGGGAGTACGCGCGGAGGGGGGAATTCTCGCGAGCGAGCAATGGCAAGCCTGAGCCGGCTTGGCATATATGGGAGATTGGGAGTTCTTACTAGA
This sequence comes from Themeda triandra, assembly GCA_018135685.1. Classification (NCBI taxonomy): domain Eukaryota; kingdom Viridiplantae; phylum Streptophyta; class Magnoliopsida; order Poales; family Poaceae; genus Themeda; species Themeda triandra. The sequence goes on along the minus strand of JAENPR010000405.1, from coordinate 523,438 downwards.
TTTTTACCAAGTTAACCAAAATGCCAATTCTATTTGTCAAACCGTTGGATAGGTGTTTTGTAGACTTTTTGCAAATACATGAATGCAAAGCCTATTTGCCAAGCGGTTGGGGATGCTCTAACATTGGGCGAAAAACTGACTTATATATGCACGGCCAAATGAATTTGCAGCATACTCTAGAATCAGGATAATACTTTTTATATGAAAAAATGTCATGGGTATGGAATTGCACATCAACACAGGCATGGTACACTTAATTACAGGAATTGGCTTGTCTGGATGGTAGATTTGGGCGAACTGGCAGTACGCGCTGCAGATTTCCTCGTCGGAGGCTTCCGGCGAGAGGAGGAGCAGCACGTAGAGTTCCCTCCCGTCCTCCAGCTCCGGCGCCGACGCCATCCCGCTCCCGTCATGCGGCGGTGGCTTACTGCTCGCTCGGCGGCCGCGGCGGGGGTGGAGGGACTGGGTTTTTTTGGCTGTGAGGGTTTATACGGAATTCCTTTTCCTTTTTTTAGTGTCCTTGTTTGTAATGAGAGCAAGGTTAATAAGAACGTCGGCAGCAGGCTGTTAGCCGGCTGCATACTAATGCCACATCATCTAAAGCCCTCGCAAAAAATACTCGTATACTGGACGGGTTGTAGAGTTGGATTTAGAGAAAATTTATGGATATTTAATGTTTAGATATGCACAGCACCTCCTATGATGTACTTGTTAGAATTATTGGGCCAAGCCCATTTACTAAATCTAATAATTCAATAAACCTCAAAGGTCCACAATTAGTGTTAAGTGCAAAAGTGATTAATACCAAATAGATTAATTACGAAGAGGGTAATCAACTTAAATAGTGAGTATTGGGATGCTCTCATAGACAAGTTGAGAAGGAGAACCTGGGAGCCACACGCGCGCGCCGCCGCCGAGCCGAGCCGAACGCCCGCGCGCGCGCGCCTATGAGAGCATCCCAACACTCACTACGGCTAACGGGAAACCCTAGCCGCCGCCGCCAGCCAGCCAACTCCCAACCACCCTGTCCAGGTTCATCCCTCCCGGACAGGACATAACGGAAAGCTGGCAGGGGCGCGCCTATATAAAGGTCCCTGTCCGCACACTAGGGTTTAATCCCAATCCCGTGCCTCTCCTTCTCCAGCCGCCACCTCCTTTCTGAGTTCGAGCTGCTCTGCTGCATCTCCGACCAGATCCTCTGCGCGCACAGAGGTCTCTGGTAGTGTAAGTGCAATCAAGCCCTAATGTGGGTTTTGGCGTTGATGACCACCAAATTAGGGAACTAATGAGACTTATTGAGATGACAAGCAGGCATTGAAATACGGAAGATTGATGTACAGGTTGGAGGGGTCCCCGTTTCTAAAAGGAGGCTTTGCCGAATTCAAAGAAGGTTTAAATTCATTTTCGGTTTGAATTTGAGTTTAGGAAAAGCCGTACTATCAAGAGGGATCCTAAGGTTGTTAGTCAAAAGTGTTACCAAATGCTCAATCCTTAAACTCCAACCTCATCCAGCCAACAAAACAGCCGGCAATCACTCAAATCCATCTTGCTTGTTTTGGGGGCGCGCAAGATCGCGCCTATAAGTGACCGTTGGGACCCGGGGTATTTATACCCATCGTCGGCCCACTCACTTACCTCTTCGTCTACCTCGCGACATATCCGTTGGAAGAACACCGAAGCTCTCTCTCTCACCCTCCATTGCTCCCCTCAAGCTCCCAACTCATTCCCATCAAATCCACCACGGATTCTTGAGCAAAAGGGCGACAAATTTCGATTGGAGAGTGGATCCACCGATTCCCACTTGTCAAAAGAGCATTTGGTGCACGTTTGGCCGGCGCCCTAGGGTTTGTTACTCTTGGAGCTTTGCTCCTAGCCGGCTAGGCGTCGCCCTAGAGCCGCCAACTCGTGTGGCTGCCTAGGGAGGTTTGTAACCTCACCCCAATACTAAGAAATCACCCCTCATCTCAAGAGTTTGCTCTCTTGACTTGAGACCGAGGAGAAAGCTAGCCTTAGTGGTGAGCTTCAAGTCGTGGACTTCCTCAACAACGTGGACGTAGGCCAGCCTTTGTGGCGAGCTGAACCACGGGTTAAATACTTGTGTCACCTTGTGCTGTTTGGTTTCTATATTCATACTTGTTGTTGAGGTGTTTTCTAGGGTTTGAGGTCGATCCACTTCTTCCCACCTATTGGACTGTGTTTGGATCTCGATCTGTAATCCCTGGGTGTAGGAAGCTTGGAAAGTCGATTGGTAAACTTGTTTCGCACGTATTTCGAATTACACTCTATTCGTTTACGTCGCATAGCACGGCAAGCAGCCAGTCTGTACAAAGCGGTGCCGCGCCCTCTGGGATCGACGGTTCGAAGAAATTTTATTGCGAGCCTATTCACCCGCCCTCTAGGCCGTTTTACTCTTCCAAAGATCCTACAAGTGGTATCGAGCCACGGTTGCTTCGTATACGCTTAACCGCGTGAAGTATGGAAGAAGTCGGGGCATCAAGGCATGCTCCCAAAGCAAAGAGTGTTGAACGCACACACGGAGGACAAGCGGTGACGCTTCTATGTCTATCTGCTGATAATGCCACTATCCGAGATGGTGGCAAGACCACGGATGTGAGTGAAGCCGAGAGAAGAAGAAGAAAGAAGGAAAGAAGAGATGCACTCAAGAAAAGAAGAGAGCTCGAGGATAAGTTGAGCGAGAAAAGAAGCTAGAAGAGTTATCCGAGAGCAAAGAGAAGAAAGAAGAAAAGCCAAGGCACTAGCTAAGGAAGAGGAGAAGAAGAAGAAGCAAGAGATGGAGTTGTCATCATCTAGTGAGCTCTCCGGCGGCTCGGATGATGGTGATGATGATGTCTCATATCACTCTTCCAAGAATCCCAAAGGAAGCCACAAGAAGGATGAGAAGAAGAGCATCAAGGACAAGGGCAGCGAGCGGCAACAAGAAGAAATACACCGCTTGTATCCTTTAATTATTCTCATCTAACTCATCGTGATCACAAGTCTATTGTCAATGTGCCCATGGGCAAGTTACCCCGGTTTGATGGGACTAACTATGCCAAGTGGAAGCACTTGATGAGAAACTATCTTTCAGGTGTTCATCAAGAACTTTGGGAGATTGTGGAGAAGGGAGTGCAGCAGCCACAAAACCCCGAAGACCCAACCAATGAAGAATTCTTAGCTGCCCAATTCAATAGTCAAGCCACAAGCATCTTGTTGAGTGCTCTTGATGGAAATGAGTACAACCGAGTGATGAATGTCAATGTGGCAAAAGAGATTTGGGATGCCTTGATCATTGCTCATGAAGGTGTGGATAAAGTGAGGAAGGCAAGAATTGAAGTCTTGATGGCCAAGCTCAACCGGTTTGTGATTAAAGGTGAAGAAGGGCCACAAGAAATGTTTGATAGGTTGATGGTGTTGGTTGGACAAATCAAAGGATTTGGGTGTGAGGATCTTGATGATCACAAAGTGGTGAAGGTGATGCTTGAAGCCTATTCTCCAAGAAATGAAACCGTTGTGACATTAATTAGAGACAAGAAGAAGTTTGAGCACTTCACTCCAAATGATGTGCTTGGACGGTTGTTGACCTTTGATATGCAAAGAGAAGAAGCAAATGAGAGAAAGAGGCTTGGTGAGCTTCAATCCAAGCTTGATGGAATGAAGATCAAGGAAGTCGCACTTAAAGCTAGCAAGCCTCACAAGCATACTTCAGCTTGCAATCACAAGGGCAGCAAGCAAGCTTCAACAAGTCAGCCCAAGGAGATCAAGCAAGCACCACAAGAAGAAGATTCAACATCCACATCAAGTGAAAGTGATGATGATGGGGCTGATCACAAGAAGATAGAAGACATGTCATTGTTTATAAAGAACTACAACAAAGACATCAAGAACAATGGCTACAAGCTCACCAAGAGAAGGTTCCCAAGCAAGAAAAAGAGGACATGTTTCGATGTGGCAAAGACCGAGCACTTTATTGCCGAATGTCCACTTGAGAAGAATCAAGGCAAGAACAAGAAAGAAAGAAAAGATGGGAAGAGAAGATACAAGAATGCCGGAGAGGCACACATTGAGCATGAGTGGGACTCAACTAAAGTGTCAAGTGATGAAGATGGAGAGATTGCAACAGTAGCTATTCACAACACATCTTCCTCACCAAGACTCTTCAACAACATGTCCGATGATGATGGCTCTCATCATATTTGCCTCATGGCAAAAGGTGAGAAGGTAAAACTGAACAAGAAATCCTCTTCTCCATCTCCTAGCGACATATCTAGTAGTGATCTAAGTGATTCTAGTGATGAAGATTCTAGTGAGAGCTTGAAACCCACTAAGAATCTTGATCCTAGAACCGAGCGTTTTATTGCAGCACTTATGGAGGAATTAGAACATGTCAAAGCTGAGCTAGAACATAGAGAAAATGTCATTGAAAAGACTGAAAATCTCTATATTGATAGTGAGGAAGCTTTTGAGCAAGAGAAAAGGGAAACAAGCTCTTTGAGGAAAGAGCTTGCTCTTACAAAAAAGATCAATGTTGCTCTCAATGACAAGTATTGTGTCTTAGTTGAAAAGCACAACAAACTTGAGAAGCAATATAGTCATCTTTGTGAGAGCACCCCACCTCTCTCTAGCTCAAGTGACAATTCTAAGGCCTCCACCAGTGAAGGTTGTGGAAAGTGCTATAATCTTGATATAAATGCTTATTCCACTAACCTTGCAAATATGAGAGCTATGAAGGATGAGATTGCTAGGTTGAACAACATGCTGGACACAAAAGGCAAAAATAGCAAGCAAGTGACAGGTGGCAAAGTGAATCAACCAAAGATGCCACAATATAAAGATGGAAGAAATCCTCGCATCAAGGATGGGCTTGGACTCAAGAAAGGTGCCAAGACAAATGGAAGAAAGAGGGTAAATGGTATCGAGTGTGTCCAATTCATGAGCAAGGGCAAGGCTGGTACAGATAAGCCTGCACAGAGTGTGGCACAAAAGTGGCCCGGCTGCAGCGGGCGCCAAAGCGCGAGGTGCCGCGGGTGGCGCGGCAAAGTGCCACACCCCCACGAAAGGAAGGCTACCAAAGACCGCTTGCTTCTCATGTTAAGCCCAAGCGGGTTCCACGAAGAATTAGATCCCCAAGAAGTCAAATACTTCTACCATGGCACCTAAGAAAGAAGGCTTCTATCAATCAAGTGTCAAGACACCTCTCCAAGTGTTGAACTCTAACTTTGTTTTGCAAAGCATGACACTAAGGGGAAGGTGTTTGCCAAATTTGTTGGCAATGGTAGAAATGTTTTTCGCAATACTTCTATTTGGGTTCCCAAAGTTCTTGTGACTAACCTTGAAGTCCCCAAGAAAGATTGGGGACCTAAATCAAGCAACTAAACTTGTGTTGCAGGCATACTCCTCCGGTGGGTCAAGTTGGGTGCTTGACAGTGGATGTATAAATCATATGACCGGAGATAAGAGTATGTTTTCAGCCTACTCCCCAACTACAAAAGTCAGTGAAAACATCATCTTTGCTGATAACTCTAAAGGGGGAGTAGTTGGTCTTGGTAAAGTTGCTATAACACTTGAGCATTCAATTTTAAATGTCTTTCATGTTGAATCTTTGAAGTTCAATTTGTTGTCTGTTTCACAACTATGTGAGATGGGCTACAATTGTCTCTTGACTGATGTGGGTGTGGAAGTCTTTAAGAGGGAGGATTCCTCTATTGTCTTTACGGGAAAACTCAAGAATAAGCTCTACCTAGTTGATTTCAGCAAAGGGAGAGCTTGAGACCTGTTTAGTGGCAAAATTGTGGCAGAACCTCCTAAGTAATGTGGCCCACATGCACTAATCCTTGTCTTAATGACCTCGGATTTCTATGCATGTGTTCCACACGACTTATGAAGCCCCGTCGATGTCCCGAACGAACACCGATTGAACCACAATTACACTCATACCCGGATCAACAATGGAGTAACCACAACATTACAACATTTGTTACAAAATATATATATATCGAGTGCGGAAGAATGATAACATTAAAAAGTTTACAATAATGAATAAGTTAACATTTTACAAACTTAACTTAAATGTGGAAGTAGAGTAGAGATACGTAAGACAACTTAGGTAAGACACCCAAGTCGTGAGAGGCAACCAAATCATGTCGAGCCCAAATACACAACCATGGTTAGGAGCAACTGTCAGCACCTGCAACAGGGGTAGAACAAACCCTGAGTACATTCAAGGTACTCCGCAAGACTTACCCGACTAAAAGTAAAAGACTCTCAAGGATATGCTGGCTTTTGAGTAGTTGAGCTAGAAAAGGGAAGTTTTGCGGAAATGCATTACTAATCTTGAAACCTTACTTTCAATGTTTTAAACAGGATAAAAGCATCAGTTTAATTCAACCTACTAAAGCTAGATTAGCACCTGTTCTATTTGCAGCAATCATATTAGGCATTACACTTGAAATTATCCTTCACTGCTTCCTTCAAAACCAAGAGTCCACCATGAACCAATTCTTCCATATTTCGCTTGAGAACTACGATGCAAAGCGAGGATCAAGTCTCCATAACCGAAGAGCACGACATTTCGAAACGATTTACTCAGCTGAGGATTCCTAAACACACGATATAAGGAGACTCTCGTCCACAATTATATCAATTCTTAGCTTCGGATGTCACAAAACTAGCCGCAGCTTCCACGCCACCCGAGAATACGGTCCCCCTCGAACCCGAGACCTTGTCCCCCGAGGGTATCCGCTACTCCCGCCATCTCACCACTCCCAGTGCGTGGGTTTGCCGTCCTAGTAATGAAATCTCCTAAGCAAGAACTTGCCCCGCAGGTATGTGAGTAGTTGCAAGGTCTTGATCCAAGGGCCAACAACGAACGGTCCTTAACCGACACAGTCGGAAGCACTACATCAAGACTCCATTCCCGATGCAAGTTACCCGACCGGTCTCAATTTCTTATCACCATATCCATATGTTCTCGTGACCCGTCTTTAGGTCTAGAGAAACAAATATAAACTGGTAACTCATGATTAAAAATATCAGCCTACAACTACTACCGAAGTCTAAGCATGAATAAGCATAGGGAATCGACCTACACATACTAGTGGATATCATGATATAAAAGTAGATCAAGGAAGTTATGCGGTAACGGTATCAATCAACTCCTACTACTTAATGCACATTACACTAGACTTAAGGTGTAAAAATATTTGCGTAAATAGAAGTAGGTTGCATGCTCGGGCTTGCTCGCGTTGCGGTGAAGTTAGATTCCAATTATCGAGTTGACATCAACACCATGGATGACACCTTCTCGAGTACCACCGTGTCGGACGACATCTTTCCGAACGTCGATCAACACAATCCACCTCACTCTCGAAACAACTACACGTAATTAATGAAGCGTGCTTTAGAACGATGAGCTCATGGCATGATGCATGATGATACATGGATGAAAGCATAACAACTTGATCACTTGAGTACAACTTTCCTTCGCGATACGGTTGTACTCTAACAACATTAATTAAACAAAACCTAGGGTTACATAGGTGAAGCTACTCTAGTTACGACAACCAAAGCAGATCAAGATAATTCATACAAGTCATCAAAGTGCCCAAGGTCACTAAAGTTAATGACCTAAGGTCTTCAATCAATCCCAAAGTCACTCAAGAAAATCCTAAGTCATGAAGAACTAAATCGGTAATTAAAGATCTATTAAAAACTAAATATAAAATAAAGACTAAATAAAAGTTGTCAAATAAATCTCAAAAACTAAACTTAAGCCTCTCATGCCTTAAGAAGGCTACAAAATAATTTTCAAGATTTTTGGAACAATAAATAAATAACTAAAAATAAAAGAAGGAGCATTTTTCAATTAAAAGGGCTAATTTTAAGACATATAAAATATAACCAAAATAGGCATCTAATATTTTTCTAAAATCAAGCACATGACAGAGAGCATACACAAAAATTTTTGGAATTTTTGGAGCTACCAATAATTAGATATGAATAAAGCAAAATCAGCTCTAAATAATCATTTCGAAAAAGAATAAAGCTAAAGAAAAAGAAAAAGGATAAGCTCAAGCCGACTTCAGCCCGACTCGGCTCAAGACTTGTTGGGATCCGGCCCAAGCAAGGAGCAAAGCCGGCCCAACTTGGCCCAACAGCCGGGTCGACGACGGCGATGGCCTCGCCGGCGATTCCTCGCCGGCGGCGAGGTTTCGGCGACGGCGAGGCACCATCGTGACCCTTATGACTAGGCGAATCGATTGAGGTAGCTAATGGGGTAGTTAGGGTATGGCGGCGAGCTCACCGCCGGCCATGGCGGTCACGGCGGCGCCAACGCGCGCGACGCGCCGGCGGCGGCGAGCCGGTAGAGCTCAATGGGGGGGTAGGGTTAGCACCGAAGCTCACCGCGGTTCTTCGAACTAGAGGATGAGACCGGAGACGGGCGGAGCAAGGTCGTCGGCGTGCGGGTCGAGCTCGGCGGCGTTGCGGCCGGCAATGGAGAAGATGACGGCGGCCGGACGCTCGGGGCGAAATTGGGGCGGCGCGAGCGGGTGCAAACGATGCGCAAGGTTGAGGCGATGCAAAGTGTGCAAGAGCAAGCGGACGAAGATGGGAGTGGTGGTGGCGAATTTCGACGGCGGGCGGCGGCGATGGATGGCGGCCGGGAAGGAGAAAAAGAGAAGAACGGCGGCCGGCTGGGGCATTTATAGGGCAATGGCGAGCTGAAGGAGTGGCCCGGGGCTTCGCGAAGGCGTCCGGTGCTCGGCCGCGTCCCGGCGAGAAGGCGCGCGTTGGCCACGGCGGATGCCGTACGGCCAACGGCGACGTGGAACGGGGAGGGAGAAGGGGCTGTCCCCCTTGGCCATTAAGGCGGCCTAGCGGCTCATGGGGATGGTCGACGCGCGGCAAGGAAGCTCCCGTCGAGCGCAAGCCGCGGTCGGTGGCGACAAGCCGGCATGGCGGCGAAGACACGGCGACGGTGGCGACAAGGTGAGGGAAGAAGACGATGCGACGTCGCGAGGGGTATTTTCGGAAAATTGCCAATAACTCCAAAAATTTGAACTGAACTCGAAAAAGTCCAAAAAGTAACCCTAGCTAATTTTTCAAAATCTACAACTTTCTCAACTAGAAGAAATTCAAATTCCAAACAGAAATTTGAGTTTGAAAACAAATTTGAAAAGGGGACAAAACCCTAGAATAAAATATATGCTAAAATCTTTTGATTTTTCAACTAAACTTGAAAATCTCCAAAACTATGAAATACTCCACTTTTCAAACTGAACATTTTCTCTATAAACAACTTTTCAAGATTTTGCATAGTTTTTGAAATCCAGTTTAAAAACCAAAAGGGGACAATTGTCGAAAAACGGTATTTTCAAAATAATTTGAAATTCCTTTTTGGAAACTTGAAAAACTTTGTTCACCAACATTGTAGGTCTCATCAAGCCCTACAATCTTGCTTTTTGGACCAACCCCAAATTCTTGGTAGATTTTGAATTAAAGAGAAAAGGGTAAAACGGAGTTTGTCGGAAACGGGGTTTTTGAAACGAAATCGAGTTCGATCTAGCCGACACACCTCTAGGCTATCAAAAGCATGAACAAGCATCATTTCATATGTAAGACAAAGCATCACATCAAAACAACATTAAAATATAGATGCATTTATGCCATGATGCTCGATGATTAAGTTGTAACGGAACTCTTAAACGGGTTTTAGTTGTAATTAACATCGGGATGTTACAACCTTACCCCTTAAAGAAATCTCGTCCCGAGATTTTGGAGCAACAAAATCCCGTGGGGTAAGTAATGGAAAAGGAAATGTGTCAAGCAAATCAACTTGACGAGAAGTTCATAGATCATCAAGGTTCGATTCGAGATTTGCAACCATGAGATGAAAGTGGTTACAACCGACAAGGTATTTAGAGTTTCAAGGAAGTTTCAAAGAAGAATTCCTAAGATAAGTTCGAAGAGTAGGATACATTGTCATGAGACTATAATGGCTCATGCCCACAAATCTTGGTACCTACGCGCACCCCGGCAACTTGTGTGCCGGGTCACACAAGAGACCTAGGTTCCGTCGCGGCACCGGGGTTACGGAACACGGCACCACTATAGGGCACAACAACGGTAACCTACATTTTGAAACATTGATACGAAGAACCGGGATCGAAGTCGGTCACAACCACACGGTGTTTAGGAACTCAAAGAACAACTTTGAATCCCTAGGGAATGTTGAATGATCGATAGCACATTAAGTATGAACCATAATAGTTCGGGAGCACCGACTATGATACCAAGGTGCACGACTTGGCGAAAACTCATGTGGTCGCGAATCACGGGAGATTCCAGGTTGACACGGCACCATAGTTACGATCGAGACACCACTACGAATACAATCAATATGACTCTTGGCCAACAAAGTCGGATATCAAGGTCAAGAAATTAGAATGTGCAAACAAGGATCTGCACCCAAGAGGACCATGATCATTGACCGGATAACGACGAACACTCGTTCCGGCGATGTTTCCAAGTCATAAGTCATGATACCCTAGAGGACATATTCATAGCGATATACAAGTGAGATATATGTCATCAAATGACACCAAGGAGATAGTATGTGTCGGAGTTGAAAAGAATCAAGGCATGGCACATACTCAACAAAAGAATCAAGAATTTGTACCGGGTTTCATCTTCAAGATAATGATGTATATCAAGGTATATTTCACAAATTCCCAAAGATCAGAAATTTATGAAATAAAAGATTCAATTGGTAAACAATCCTGGTACATGGCGAGATTTAACAATAGAACAATCATAAAGGAATATAACCATTCCAACCTTAAGGGGATCTTTTAACTTCCAAAAGATTTTCATGTGAAATGCTCGTCCTATACGTCCTCACAATGTTAGAAAACTTCACCTTCACCAAGTTAGTGAATTAGAGGGCTTGTTAACCGAATCTGTTAAAAGACACTTCAAAGCTTTTGTTGAGGAAGTTGACTTCCATGTTGACCATTTGAAGAAGTACCGAGAAACTTCTCAAAGTCTTTCAACGGAAAGAAAATAGATAAGGATTCATTTTTAATTTGTTAACTTCAAAAACTTTTATATAGTAAAATCATTTTGAAGTTTTTAAATGTAATATTGTAGGCGATCCAAAGTATGAGCTCTGATACCAACTGTGGCAGAACCTCCTAAGTAATGTGGCCCACATGCACTAATCCTTGTCTTAACAGACCTCAGATTTCTATGCATGTGTTCCACACGACTTATGAAGCCCTGTCGATGTCCTGAACGAACACCGATTGAACCACAATTACACTCATACCCGGGATCAACAATGGAGTAACCACAACATTACAACATTTGTTACAAAATATATATATATCAGAGTGCGGAAGAATGATAACATTAAAAAGTTTACAATAATGAATAAGTTAACATTTTACAAACTTAACTTAAATGTGGAAGTAGAGTAGAGATACTGAGAAGACAACTTAGGTAAGACACCCAAGTCGTGAGAGGCAACCAAATCATGTCGAGCCCCGGCACACAACCATGGTTAGGAGCAACTGTCGGCACACACGCAACAGGGGGTAGAACAAACCCGAGTACATTCAAGGTACTCCGCAAGACTTACCCGACTAAAAGTAAAAGACTCTCAAGGATATGCGGCTTTTGAGTAGTTGAGCTAGAAAAGGGAAGTTTTGCGGAAATGCATTACTAATCTTGAAACCTTACTTTCAATGTTTTAAACGGATAAAAGCATCGCTTTAATTCAACCTACTAAAGCTAGATTAGCACCTGTTCTATTTGCAGCAATCATATTAGGCATTACACTTGAAATTATCCTTCACCGCTTCCTTCGAAACCAAGAGTCCACCATGAACCAATTCTTCCATATTTCGCTTGAGAACTACGATGCGAAAGCGAGGATCAAGTCTCCATAACCGAAGAGCACGACATTTCGAAACGATTTACTCAGGGCGAGGATTCCTAAACACACGATATAAGGAGACTCTCGTCCACAATTATATCAATTCTTAGCTTCGGATGTCACAAAACTAGCCGCGGCTTCCACGCCACCCGAGAATACGGTCCCCCTCGAACCCGAGACCTTGTCCCCGAGGGTATCCGCTACTCCCGCCATCTCACCACTCCCGGTGCGTGGGTTTGCCGTCCTAGTAATGAAATCTCCTAAGCAAGAACTTGCCCCGCGGGGCATGTGAGTAGTTGCAAGGTCTTGATCCAAGGGCCAACAACGAACGGTCCTTAACCGACACAGTCGGAAGCACTACATCAAGACTCCATTCCCGATGCAAGTTACCCGACCGGTCTCAATTTCTTATCACCATATCCATATGTTCTCGTGACCCGTCTTTAGGTCTAGAGAAACAAATATAAACCGTAACTCATGATTAAAAATATCGGCCTACAACTACTACCGAAGTCTAAGCATGAATAAGCATAGGAATCGACCTACACATACTAGTGGATATCATGATATAAAAGTAGATCAAGGAAGTTATGCGGTAACGGTATCAATCAACTCCTACTACTTAATGCACATTACACTAGACTTAAGGTGTAAAAATATTTGCGAGAAATAGAAGTAGGTTGCATGCTCCGGGCTTGCTCGTTGCGGTGAAGTTAGATTCCAATTATCGAGTTGACATCAACACCATGGATGACACCTTCTCGAGTACCACTTTGTCGGACGACATCTTTCCGAACGTCGATCAACACAATCCACCTCACTCTCGAAACAACTACACGTAATTAATGAAGCGTGCTTTAGAACGATGAGCTCATGGCATGATGCATGATGATACATGGATGAAAGCATAACAACTTGATCACTTGAGTACAACTTTCCTTCGCGATACGGTTGTACTCTAACAACATTAATTAAACAAAACCTAGGGTTACATAGGTGAAGCTACTCTAGTTACGACAACCAACGAGATCAAGATAATTCATACAAGTCATCAAAGTGCCCAAGGTCACTAAAGTTAATGACCTAAGGTCTTCAATCAATCCCAAAGTCACTCAAGAAAATCCTAAGTCATGAAGAACTAAATCGGTAATTAAAGATCTATTAAAAACTAAATATAAAATAAAGACTAAATAAAAGTTGTCAAATAAATCTCAAAAACTAAACTTAAGCCTCTCATGCCTTAAGAAGGCTACAAAATAATTTTCAAGATTTTTGGAACAATAAATAAATAACTAAAAATAAAAGAAGGAGCATTTTTCAATTAAAAGGGCTAATTTTAAGACATATAAAATATAACCAAAATAGGCATCTAATATTTTTCTAAAATCAAGCACATGACAGAGAGCATACACAAAAATTTTTGGAATTTTTGGAGCTACCAATAATTAGATATGAATAAAGCAAAATCAGCTCTAAATAATCATTTCGAAAAAGAATAAAGCTAAAGAAAAAGAAAAAGGATAAGCTGGGCCGACTTCAGCCCGACTCGGCTCAAGATCTTGGGGATCCGGCCCAGCAAGGAGCAGGCCGGCCCAACTTGGCCCAACAGGCCGGTCGACGACGCGATGGCCTCGCCGGCGATTCCCTCGCCGGCGGCGAGGTTTCGGCGACAGGCGAGGCACCATCGTGACCCTTATGACTAGGCGAATCGATTGAGGTAGCTAATGGGGTAGTTAGGGTATGGCGACGCAGAGCTCACCGCCGGCCATGGCGGTCACGGCGCGGCCAACGCGCGCCGCCGCCGGCGAGAGCCGGTAGAGCTCAATGGGGGGTAGGGTTAGCACCGAAAGCTCACCGCGGTTCTTCGAACTAGAGGATGAGACCGGAGACGGGGCGGAGCAAGGTCGTCGGCGTGCGGGTCGAGCTCGGCGGCGTTGCGGCCGAATGGAGAAGATGACGGCCGGGACGCTGGCGAAATGGCGCGCGAGCGGGTGCAAACGATGCGCAAGGTTGAGGCGATGCGGTGTGCAAGAGCAAGCGGACGAAGATGGGAGTGGTGGTGGCGAATTTCGACGGCGGGCGGCGGCGATGGATGGCGGCGGGAAGGAGAAAAAAGAGAAGAACGGCGGCCGGGCCGGGGCATTTATAGGGCAATGGCGAGCCGAAGGAGTGGCCGGGGCCGCGAAGGCGTCCGGGTGCTCGGCTTCGCGTCCCGGCGCGAGAAGGCGCGCGTTGGCCACGGCGGATGCCGTACGGCCAACGGCGACGTGGAACGGGAGGGAGAAGGGGAGCTGTCCCCCTTGGCCATTAAGGCGGCCTAGCGGCTCATGGGGATGGTCGACGCGGCAAGGCAAGGAAGCTCCCCGTCGAGCGCAAGCCGCGGTCGGTGGCGACAAGCCGGCATGGCGGCGAAGACACGGCGACGGTGGCGACGGTGAGGGAAGAAGACGATGCGGCGTCGGCGGAGAGGGGTATTTTCGGAAAATTGCCAATAACTCCAAAAATTTGAACTGAACTCGAAAAAGTCCAAAAAGTAACCCTAGCTAATTTTTCAAAATCTACAACTTTCTCAACTAGAAGAAATTCAAATTCCAAACAGAAATTTGAGTTTGAAAACAAATTTGAAAAGGGGACAAAACCCTAGAATAAAATATATGCTAAAATCTTTTGATTTTTCAACTAAACTTGAAAATCTCCAAAACTATGAAATACTCCACTTTTCAAACTGAACATTTTCTCTATAAACAACTTTTCAAGATTTTGCATAGTTTTTGAAATCCGTTTAAAAACCAAAAGGGGACAATTGTCGAAAAACGGTATTTTCAAAATAATTTGAAATTCCTTTTTGGAAACTTGAAAAACTTTGTTCACCAACATTGTAGGTCTCATCAAGCCCTACAATCTTGCTTTTTGGACCAACCCCAAATTCTTGGTAGATTTTGAATTAAAGAGAAAAGGGTAAAACGGAGTTTGTCGGAAACGGGGTTTTGAAACGAAATCGAGTTCGATCTAGCCGACACACCTCTAGGCTATCAAAAGCATGAACAAGCATCATTTCATATGTAAGACAAAGCATCACATCAAAACAACATTAAAATATAGATGCATTTATGCCATGATGCTCGATGATTAAGTTGTAACAGAACTCTTAAACAGGTTTTAGTTGTAATTAACATCTGGGATGTTACAAAAATCCAGCATGGGTTGGTTATGGCATCGCCGACTAGCTCATGTTGGGATGAGGAACTTGGCCAAACTCCAAAAAGACAACCATATCCTTGGACTAACTAATGTTCAATTTGAGAAAGACAGGATATGCAACTCATGCCAAGCGGGAAAGCAAGTAGGCATACCTCACCCAAAGAAAGAGCATCATGACTACCACTCAACCCTTGGAGTTGATTCATATGGATCTCTTTGGACCGGTTGCCTACCTCGGCCTAGGGGGTGATAAGTATGGCCTGGTTATTGTTGATGATTATTCTCGCTTCACTTGGGTATTCTTTGTCTATGATAAGTGCCGTGCGGGACAAGGTGAAGACCTTTGTTAGAAGGGCACAAAGAGAATTTGGTCTCCCAATCAAGAAGATAAGAAGTGATAATGGGACCGAATTCAAGAACACCCAAGTCAAAGAGTTTCTTGAAGATGAAGGCATCAAGCATGAGTTTTCACTCCATACACCCCCGACAGAACGGTGTAGTAGAGAGGAAGAATAGAACACTCATTGACATGGCAAGGACAATGCTTGATGAGTACAAGACTTCGGATTTATTTTGGGTTGACGCCGTCAAGACCGCTTGCCATGCCATCAATCGTCTCTACCTACACAAGAAGCTCAATAAGACTTCGTATGAGATTCTCACCGGTAACAAACCAAAGGTGTCTTACTTTAGAGTTTTTGGGTGCAAGTGTTTCATACTTAGCAAAAGGCCCAAAACCTCTAAGTTTGCATCTAAGGTAGATGAAGGAATTCTTATTGGTTACGGATCAAATGAGCATGCCTACCGTGTCTTCAACAAAACCTTGGGTAGAACGAGGTCACGGTAGATGTGACATTTGATGAATCTAACGGCTCTCAAGTAGAGCAAATTGATTCAAGTGTTGTAGGAAAGGAGGATCCACCTTGTAAGGCAATCAAGCAAATGGCCATTAGTGATGTAAGACCACAAGAAGAACAAGGATCGATGATGAGGATCCCCAAGCCGCCGTTGCACCAATTTCCGCCGACAAACTCGTAAGAAGGTGCAGCACTCTCCCGTCGGAGAACAGTGCCGGTGCGGCGTGCCCGCGCCTAGGCGCGGCAAAGTGCCGCGCCCTCCACCTCGGCCAGCCGGCTTCTCCAACTCCTACTTCACCGTTCAAGGGCTCAACCTCGGAGCCTATACTTGAGCAATTAGATGCTGATGGTTATGAAGAAAATGAAGATGAAAGTGTTGAGCATCCAAGGCTAAGGCAAACTATTCAACGTGACCATCCCGTTGACAATATCCTTGGGAGTATCAAAAGAGGGGTAACAACTCGTTCTCACTTGGTCAATTTTTGCCAATTTTACTCGTTTGTTTCCTCTTTGGAGCCTCTCAAGGTAAAGGAAGCACTTGGTGATCCGGATTGGGTCATGGCCATGCAAGAAGAGCTCAACAACTTTGAAAGAAACCAAGTGTGGACTTTGGTGGAAAGACCCAACACAAACATCATTGGTACCAAATGGGTTTTTCGCAACAAGCAAGATGAGAATGGAGTTGTAACAAGGAACAAGGCAAGATTGGTGGCTCAAGGCTTCACACAAGTTGAAGGCTTGGACTTTGAGGAAACCTTTGCACCGGTGGCAAGGCTTGAAGCAATTCGAATGCTTTTAGCCTTTGCTGCCCATCATGACTTCAAGCTACATCAAATGGATGTGAAGAGTGCTTTCCTCAATGGTCCTATACAAGAAGAAGTGTATGTCAAGCGACCCACCGGGTTTTGAAGATCCCAAGTTCCCACATCATGTCTACAAACTCCGAAAGGCGCTCTATGGGCTGAAACAAGCACCAAGAGCATGGTATGAATGCCTTAAGGAATTCTTGTTTAAACAAGGCTTTGAAATAGGCAAAGCTGATCCTACTCTCTTCACTCATAAAGTTGGTAACGATATCTTTGTGTGCCAAATATATGTCGATGACATAATATTTGGTAGTACTAACCATGTGTATGTTGAAGAGTTTAGTAGGACTATGACACAAAAGTTTGAGATGTCCATGATGGGTGAGTGAAGTTCTTTCTCGGATTTCAAATCAAGCAATTAAAGGAAGGGACTTTCCTAAGTCAAACCAAGTACACCCATGATATTTTGAAGAAGTTTGACATGGATAAGGCCAAGCCTATCAATACGCCCATGGCATCTAATGGACATCTTGAGCTTGATTCAAAAGGGAAATCTGCAGACATAAAGGTATATCGCTCCGTGATTGGATCCTTGCTTTACCTTTGTGCATCTAGGCCAGATATTATGCTTAGTGTGTGCATGTGTGCTAGATTTCAAGCTGACCCGAAAGAGTGCCATTTAACGGCTGTTAAAAGGATCTTGAGATATCTAGTTCACACACCTAACCTTGGCTTGTGGTATCCCAAGGGCTCCAAGTTCACTCTACTTGGCTATTCAGATTCTGATTATGCCGGTTGCAAAGTAGAGAGAAAAAGCACTTCGGGGACATGTCAATTCCTTGGACGGTCCCTAGTGTCTTGGAGCTCTAAGAAGCAAAATTGTGTAGCCTTATCCACACTCGAGGCCGAGTATGTTGCAGCCAGCGCTTGTTGTGCTCAACTACTTTGGATGAAGCAGACCCTTCTTGATTTCGGATGTCGTTTCACCAAAATCCCACTTTTGTGTGACAATGAAAGTGCCATAAAGCTTGCAAACAATCCTGTAAACCACTCAAGGACCAAGCACATAGACATCCGACATCATTTCTTGAGAGACCACGAAACCAAAGGAGATATCGAACTTCGCTATGTGAGCACCGAAAAACAACTAGCCGATATCTTCACTAAACCTCTTGACGAGTCAAGGTTTTGTGAGCTAACGTGGTGAACTAAATATCCTTGATTCGAGCAACGTGGTCCGAAATCTAGCACGCCTCTTTTGCTTCACTAGTATGCTAGGATAAAGTTTTCAAAATTTCATTTATGTCTTTCAAAATGATTTCAAAATCTTAGTTTGTAAGATCATGATCATAGCTTGTATTGATGATATGTTTCTGGTCATGAATCTTACAACAATATGTGTCCATATCAAATTTAAAGTAAAGTCTAAAGGTATAAGCGGTATCTCTCTTCTTTGGGCTAGCGCGATCTTTGCGCCTAGGCGTGGCGGTGCCGCGCTCCGGGCCGTCCTCCGCTGATCGGCCCGCAATCTTAACTGGTGGGCCCAGGTCCTTTTCTTTCTTATCCCTTTCGGCCCCCAGTTCTTCTCCCTCGCCTCATTCTTTCCCGAGCCAGGGAGTCGCTCCTCCCCTTCCTCATCGAGCTAGGGCGCCACCAAGGGCGCTGGCGCTGAGGCTGCTGCTCCTCCGCGGCAGTACCGCGCCAAGGCAAGCTCTTCCCACGTGCAGGGGGAGGTGCTGACCTAGGGCTTGGCTAGCCCCTTCACTTCTTCCCTCTCCAATCCGCGAAGAAAGGTAACCCTAGCCCCCGATCTATGCAATGGTGGTAGTTTGGCTATGGATTCAAGCTTCTAGAGTTAGGATTGGCAGTTGGGAGGAGAGATCGATGGATGGTTTGAGTCGATTTTGTGGTTTCTTTGGTGGATGGAAGATAGCCCCACGGCAGTGCCGTGGCCTAAGTACGAAATGTACTTGGCAACTGCAGTCACTGCAGTTCTCTTCACCTCTGGAATCGTGGATTGATTGAGATCAAACACCGACATCTCTTGCTCAATATTCATCCCATATAACTTGATGAATTCATGGCTAGGCTATCATTTTCTACTGTTAGTTGTGTCTCTGAAATATAGGAGAAAGTATTAGAAATAGTGGGATTGCAAGTTTAGTTGAGAAATTAAAATGACCGGTGATTTGGTGAGCAGACAAGTGTGGCAGTGCCGCAGGGGGAGGCGCGGCAGTGCCGCACCTCCCGCAAAGAAGACCGCAAGTTCCGCTCATCGCATCACGGAGTCAAGTTAGTTTCTCACCTAACATTGTTATTCACCTATTTCTGTGCCTATCTTACAACTTCTTACACAACCCTTGTGATTGCATAGATGGATCAAGGAGGAGGAAACCAAGGGAAGAGGAAAGGTGCAGCTCTTGCAAAACAGCCACCTCGCAGAGGCAAAGGAGCAGGAACATCGTCCACTCATGCTGCCCCTTTGACAAGAGAAGAAAGAGAGCAGCAGATCAGAGAAGAGGAAATGAGAATTAGAGAAGGATACTCCATTCCTCCAAAATGACAAACGGACAAGGCACTCCCGAGCACATTGGAGAATTTGATGACAAGTTACATCGGGGATGAGACAGATAGCTATGAGATGCATGCTCCTGAAGATACAGCACCTCATCCACTTATTGATTACTTCAAGAAATACAAGATGGTTGAGGCTGAAAGAGAAAGAAACCCATATGAGCAGAGGCAGGCCAGTGGCATTGATTACAGATTTTGGAATGTCTTTCATTCCAACTTCTATCGCTTCCGTGTGCATGAGAAGGAAAATCAGCAATATGGGTTATATTGAATGGGACAAGGTGAAAGATCGAAGAAGCCCGAATTCAATGCGGCTATAAAGATTTGTGAGAGATTTGAGATGAAGGAGATCATGGCCTTCGGGGTATGACTGGAACAGGGAGGTGCTTGCTCAGTTCCATGCCACTTACTTTTGGGATCAGGAGGCAGATGTTGTTCACTGGATGACAGGACCTATGCATTATAGAGTTGATTTTGTCACTTTCTGTCAGATCCTTGGATTTGGAGAGCAGCACAGAGGCTATGACAGGATCCATTCTCAGAGAGACCCTATTGATGCACGTGCTGATGAGCTTAGGCATGTATGGAAGAATCCTGATAGCCAGAATGTTGGCAAGAGGAATGAGCTAATTGGAATATATTATGTGGTGAACAACATAATCAGAAATACCATCAATCCAAAGGATGGGGCAGCATCTGATTTGAATGGTTATGTGAGAGATGTGCTTGCTAGGTTCCCCAGAGGCAGAAGATTCAATGTGCCTAGATTCATGTGGGTTGAGTTAGCCACTGCCATGGATGATGGAAGAAGGAACTTGCCATATGCTCCTTACTTGATGTATATGATTGAGAGAGTAACAGGCAAGCACTTTCCCAAGGACTGCACTCACACACCCTATACTCCTAAGAAGACTTCTGCTGACGATAAGGGTGCGAGTGCGAACTGTGGTTGAGGAAAGTGATGAAGAAGAAGAAGAGGGCAGCCACCATGACACTCCCGAGGATAGTCCAAATCCGTCCCTCCAAAGCGCTATAGGCACAGGAAGAAGTCCTCTAGGTGGAAGAAGCTTGGTTCCTATCTGAAGTCAATGATGTCTCATTGCACTTATGCTTCTCAAAGAGCCTACAAGGACAGCCTGCAGAGCAGAGAGGCCATTCAGCTTGTGAGAGAGCAGCAGGGACTTCCACCACTTTCACCAGTGCCTTCTCCTCCACCTATTCCAGATTCTCCACATTTCACTGAGTCATCAGAGGAGGATGAGGAGGATGAGGAGCAGTCTGAGCAGCAGTCTGAGGATGATGATGGAGATGATATTCATGAGGAGCAATCATCTGAGAGAGTTTTTCAGAGGAGGCGCAAGGCAGCTCATGATCCTAATCCTACAAAGGCTCTCCTTCTACTTCGAGACCTCCACGCTTCACTTCACACACTCACCGCCAGGGTCGTGCTCGTATTGACAGTGATGATGAGGAGTGATCTTTCTGCTTCTTTTCTCCCTTTTTGATGCTTGGTGACAAAGGGGGAGAAAATAAGAGGGGTACAACTTTTTCGAGACTTGGTGGGGTACAACTTTTTCGAGACTTGGTGGTGATGCTATTCAGCTCAGTGGTGATCCAGTTGCAGCAGCATGTCCTATCCCATTAGCTAGTTTGAGCTTGAGTGCTGAGAGTAGTTTCTTTAGTTTGTGAGTTGAGTATCGTTTCAAAACTATTTTGTGTAATAATGCTACCTTTATGACTCTCTTTATGTTGGATATGGACATGTATTTCCCGTGTGCTTAATTTAGCTTGTCGATTATTTGCTTTAACTCGTGTGTGTTGCTTACCGTCGCCTTGTTTGTCCGGCAAGTGCGGCAAAGTGCACGCGCTCTCGAAGCACGGCAGTGCCGCGCCCGCTGACAAAGCAAGTCTCTTTGTGTGAAAATGCCATGTCATACGCATCACGTCTCTTACTTGTGACACTCTTTAGCACCCCACGGGAGGCATGAATGTAGGGGAGGCTCCTCACACTTTCCTAAAAATGTGAATGTTGGTTTTTTATACCAATTTGTGAAATTCAAATCCTATTCACATATTTAGGGGAGGTCCTACCTTCATGTCTCGAAAAGTCTCGATTTTTGATATCTTTTGTGAGCTCTAATTAGGTTGTCATCAATCACCAAAAAGGGGAGATTGTAAGTGCAATCAAGCCCTAATGTGGGTTTTGGCGTTGATGACCACCAAATTAGGGAACTAATGAGACTTATTGAGATGACAAGCGAGGCATTGAAATACGGAAGATTGATGTACGGGTTGGAGGGGCCCCGTTTCTAAAAGGAGGCTTTGCCGAATTCAAAGAAGGTTTAAATTCATTTTCGGTTTGAATTTGAGTTTAGGAAAAGCCGTACTATCAAGAGGGATCCTAAGGTTGTTAGTCAAAAGTGTTACCAAATGCTCAATCCTTAAACACCAACCTCATCCGGCCACCAAAACAACAGCCAATCACTCAAATCCATCTTGCTTGTTTGGGGACGCGGCGGTGCCGCGCCTATAAGTGACCGTTGGGACCCGGGGTATTTATACCCATCCGTCGGCCCACTCACTTACCTCTTCGTCTACCTCGCGACATATCCGTTGGAAGAACACCAGAAGCTCTCTCTCACCCTCCATTGCTCCCCTCAAGCTCCCAACTCATTCCCATCAAATCCACCACGGATTCTTGAGCAAAAGGGCAGCAAACTTCGATTGGAGAGTGGATCCACCGATTCCCACCGTCAAAAGAGCATTTGGTGCACGTTTGGCCGGCGCCCTAGGGTTTGTTACTCTTGGAGCTTTGCTCCTAGGCGCTAGGCGTCGCCCTAGAGCCGCCAACTCGTGTGGCTGCCTAGGGAGGTTTGTAACCTCACCCCAATACTAAGAAATCACCCCTCATCTCAAGAGTTTGCTCTCTTGACTTGAGACCGAGGAGAAAGCTAGCCTTAGTGGTGAGCTTCAAGTCGTGGACTTCCTCAACAACGTGGACGTAGGCCGGCCTTTGTGGCGAGCCGAACCACGGGTTAAATACTTGTGTCACCTTGTGCTGTTTGGTTTCTATATTCATACTTGTTGTTGAGGTGTTTTCTAGGGTTTGAGGTCGATCCACTTCTTCCCACCTGTTGGACTGTGTTTGGATCTCGATCTGTAATCCCTGCAGGTGTAGGAAGCTTGGAAAGTCGATTGGTAAACTTGTTTCGCACGATTTCGAATTACACTCTATTCTCGTTTCGTTCGCATAGCACGGCAAAGCGGTACCGCGGGTACAGCCAAGCGCAAAGTCCGCGCCCTCCGGACCGACGATTTCGAAGAAATTTTGTTGCAGGCCTATTCACCCCCCCTCTAGGCCGTTTTACTCTTCCAGAGATCCTACAGGTAGCAGGCCTCCGGAACTTCTCCCATCAAGCGTACCTGCTCGGGTAGGCGGGAAATCAAGTTTTTGGGGAGCGCCTTAACCGGCGCGACTGCTGCTGTTCGGTTCACTCGCGGGCTATGCCTGTGGGAACAAGGCGGACTCCCGCTGCTGACGACGTCGTCATCAACAACACCATCACCGACAGCGACGCCAACATGAGCGGCGGCGGTAGTGGTTCACTGTCCGCGGGTACCGGAAGTGCCACGATGGGGTATAAACTATTACTTCTCTGTATGCTTTATTTTGCTGCCGCTGTAGTTATAATATTCTGCATGAAATGCCTTGCTGGAATTTGTAGCAGTAGCGAATATGAAGCTGTCGTTTGCATTGTACTTGTGCTAGTATTTTGCTTATCGTATTTATGGATTAAAGCATGGTGTAAAATGACTAAATATCCAACAGTACTGTATACTGCATCTCTGTGGCCATTTGCAATCTGCAGACTCTTCGTTCCGCCGATGACCGAGCACAGCACAGGAGCACGGCCGGCCACGCCCCGCACCGCCGTGGCCCTGCGTCTGGCCGTCCGCCATGCCCGCGACTGCCCTGCCGGCCGCGCGTCTGTCCGCCTGCCATGCCCGCGCTACCTCGAGAGCCCAGTCGGCCGTGCCGCTGCTTGCGCCCCGCCCACCGCGTCCCCGCGACTGCCCCGCACCTGGACACAAGCCAGGGCCGCGCCGCCGCAAGCCCCCAGCCGGCTGCGCGCCGTGGCCCTGCGCCTGGTCACCAGCCATGCCCACGAGCGCCGCGCCGGCCGTGCGCGTGTCCGCCAGCCATGCCCGCGCTGTCGAGAGCGACCAGCCGGCCGCGCCGCCGCGAGCGACCTGCGCCTGTCCGCCTTGCTCAGGTTGCTATTGCCCCGCCGCCGGCTATACTTGCCGCCTGCGCCCACCATGGTCGTCGTGGTAGAAGAAGAAAGACGGAGAAGATGCCAGATTGGTAGCGGATGACACCGCACGGGATCAAGAGCGAGGAGAAACGTCCACAAAACGCCGGCTCATTAAACCAGGGTCGGCTGTAAAGCGGGTGTTTTTACCTCGTAACCTGTGTCCCAGCCGGCGTTAGCTGGGCAACCCGCTCCTCTCTCTTTCCTCCGTTCTCTCTCCGCCAACTCAGATTTTTCTGACGTAGACAGCCTTGCAATCCGCCTAGTCAGCCTTATTATACTTGCTCTGATGCTGATCTACTGCAGCAAGCCACCTATGGAATGTCGCTTTCGTCACCCGTTTTGCAAGAGCATTCGTGGGCCATAGGCTTAGCGATCAAAAGAAGGGCTCTGGGCCGACAGATCAGGTGAATACGTCTGGGCCATGGCCCATGTACATCTGAGCCATCATCTATCCTGGGCTGGTGCAACTATACAAAACCCGAGTAAGAGAGCAAATGACCGTTGGATCCGGAAATGAATACGCGCCGGTCAACCGCGGGTTTGACAAAAGAATCGCAACACAGACAGCTTCTCCTTCGCCCTGGGTCGGCCGGAACGCCACTCGCCGGAGGCCTGAGCTCCGCGTTCCGGCGTTCGTCATCTCATTCAGATGTATCCGTCATCCTGTGGAATGGATGGAGTCGGTCAGTCGGAAGAGGCAGACCGGCAGTGACACCTCGGTTTTTGTTACGGAACTGTACGTGTAGGTGGCTGATGTGCGGTAGTAAAAACGGAATCCACCGCCCGTCCGTGTGCGTCCCGTCGCCGCGCGCGCCCCCCGCTCGCGCCCGGGTAATAATTCTGGGCGTGGGACGTTGTGGGGCGTCGTCGGCCACGGGCCCATGCACGTGCACCAGCTAGCTGTCACGGACTCGCGGTCGAGCCGCGCATGCACCGACCGGAGCCAATAGCCGCGGCCGCGGCCGGCCCCCCATCACCCCATGCATGCCATGCGCGCGCGCCCATATGGCCATGGTTGAATTGGGCCGGCGGACCGAGACCGACCGGCCGCGCGGGCGCTCGGCTAACGTTTGCTGGCGCATCTCCGACGGCGGGCGCGACGTGCACCGTGCACCGTGCACCGGGCCGCGCGTCGCGATATCGTCGGCTCGGTGCATGTGCGAGTGCATCCGCCAGCCGGACAACATGGGTTCGTTGCTTCGCTCGACCGTAGTCTTACCCGGGCAAGGCAAGATGGGCGAGTTTCCTCTCGCTCCGTCCTGTGTGTGTGCACGTAGGAGTATTCATTTGCCCCCACCCCATGTTGCCGGTGTCAGACTCCATGTCAGTATCTTTTACTACTGCCTCTCAAGTCCCAACTACTTTGCAAAAGGAGTAAGACACGTAAGCAGTACGCTGCCGATCTTTTCTTATCCATCTCAAAATGGTAAGCGAACAAACCTCCATCCAGTATCCAGGCCTGATTCCTGAGGCCCCTGAGGCCCTGACCCCAAACTGCCAGCAAATCTCACAACCAATGAGGCAACAACGACCCCTGCCGACACGCTACAAAGCAAATTCCCATCGATGCACAGAAACAGAAACAGGCACCCACCACGACACCACCTCCTACGAAACCGCGGGTCGGCACGCACCCCGCGCGCCCGCATGGAGGAACCGTCCGACGCGACGCGACGCCAGGCCGAGGCCGGTCCCGATCCCAATCCTGCCTGCCACCCTGTGACCCATCGATTTGCTTGCCCCCACCACGCCAAGCCGGACACCTTTCTCTGCTCCAGTGCATCAGTGCTCCTCCGTGGCTCCGTCCTCCCCGCGGTCCATCCATCTCACTCGCAGTCACAGGCTCCAATTCACGTCTCGCCTCGCGCTTGCTTTCCCCCGGCTCCCCGCCCCGCCATCTTCACACTCCCAGTCCACTCGCGCTCTCGTTCCCCTAGGCGAGAGCCAAGAGCGGAGAGCCCGGAGCTTCGCGATGCAGCGCCTTCTGGCGCTGGCGGCATTGGCAGCCCTGCTGGTGCTGGTGCTGGCGCTGCGGCCGGCGCTGGCCACCGACCCCTACGCCTTCTTCGACTGGGACGTCTCCTACGTCACTGCGGCGCCGCTCGGCGTCAAGCAGCAGGCAAGCATTTTCCGGGCATCCCAGAACTATTCTTTCCTCGTTCTCGCCTAGACAGAGCGTGCGTGCTGCTGAGTGCTGACAAGCCGGTGGAATTGGAAACTGGCTGCTCTGCTGGTAGGTGATAGGCATCAACGGCAAGTTCCCGGGCCCCGTCGTGAACGTCAGCACCAACTGGAACGTCGTCGTCAACGTGCTCAACGACCTCGACGAGCCCCTCCTCATCACCTGGTACGTATGTATTCGTACGTCCTGGTACGTATGTATTCGTACGTTTCCAGGTACCTAGCCGCCGCGGAGCACGCCCCAACGTTGGCGAACGTCGTGTGCCTCTCTCTGTTCTGATTTCTGAACAACGCAGGAACGGGATCCAGCACCGGAAGAACTGCTGGCAGGACGGGGTGCTGGGCACCAACTGCCCCATCCCGTCGGGCTGGAACTGGACGTACGAGTTCCAGGTCAAGGACCAGATCGGCAGCTTCTTCTACTTCCCCTCCACCGGCCTGCAGCGCGCCGCCGGCGGCTTCGGCGGCATCGTCGTCAACAACCGCGACGTCATCGCCGTGCCCTTCGGCCGCCCGGACGGCGACATCACCATCTTCATCGGCGACTGGTATAACAAGAACCACACGGTAATTTATTGTTCTTTCTTCTTACAGTGATTTACAGTGACACCTCCTTTTGTCCAATGCACGCCTCCGTTTTGTATGCCTGTGCCTGAGACGTTTTGGAGGTGCGTGGGCGGTTTTGTAGGATCTGAGGAAGATGCTGGACAAAGGGAAGGACCTCGGAATGCCGGACGGCGTGCTGATAAACGGCAAGGGCCCGTACCGGTACAATGACAGCCTTGTGCCGGCCGGCATCGAGTACGAGACCTTCAATGTGCATCCGGGTAATTCATTGATCTGGCCCCTCGTGTTAGTATTGTAACTTAGTTCTGCATTAATCCATAAAGTCTAGCAGAGCTGGCAAATGAAGAATCTTGGCACACTGTTTAACAGTAGTACCAACTTTTCTCGGTAAAACAAGTGTTAAGATATGGTAACTTCACAGTTATTTGCTGAATGTAGTCATCTTTTTACTAGCGCTCTGATTTTGTTAGTCGCTATCTTAATAGTTCCCAGCTGAAATGGTCAATGTACGTTCCAATCGTATCAGTACTGCTCAGGCAGCACAGCACTGCAAGCCTTCAGTCCTGAGTCCTAACCATCAACGTTTGGTTGGCAGAGAGAGGTTGTTAGATTGTAGAGTGTTGTCAGCGCTGACACCAAAATGTACTAAAAAATCACCTCAGTCCCACTCTCCTATCGGTGAATTTACTGCACAAAAGCTGATTCCTTTTGAGTGCAAAGAGCTTGCAATTGATAAAAGAACAATGCAACACTAAACTTCCGCGCAACAGACTGAAGAATATCAATGTGGAGGCCAAGTGTATACTACTGACATTTGGGAATATCTTGTAGTATGTTCCTGAACTGAACGACATGTAGAGTTTATTCATTGGTACCTTTGCAGACAACCAGACATTCACATTTGAAACACCACCATTATTGGCGCTACGAAGTACAAACTAACCAGACAATAATTGCTGTGAAATCCCAGCTGATGTGATTAGTACTGTAATTTCATTCTGCACCGACCGGCTGTTTGATGGTGCAGGCAGGACGTACCGCATCCGGGTGCACAACGTGGGCACGTCGACGAGCCTCAACTTCCGGATCCAGGGCCACAACATGGTGCTGGTGGAGACGGAGGGCTCCTACACCTCGCAGCAGAACTACACGAACCTGGACGTCCACGTGGGCCAGTCCTACTCCTTCCTCGTCACCATGGACCAGAACGCCAGCTCCGACTACTACGTGGTGGCCAGCGCGCGCCAGGTGAACGAGTCCCTCTGGCGCCGCATCACGGGCGTCGCCGTGCTCCGCTACTCCAACTCCAAGGCCCCCGCGTCCGGCCCGCTCCCCGACCCGCCGCAGGACCAGAACGACCGGGCCTTCTCCATGAACCAGGCGCGCTCCGTGCGGTGGAACCTGAGCGCCGGCGCGGCGCGGCCCAACCCGCAGGGCTCGTTCCGCTACTCGGCCATCAACGTGACGCAGGCGTACCTGCTGCGGAGCACGGCGCCCGTGTCCATCGACGGGCGGCGCCGCGCCACGCTGAACGGGCTCTCGTACGCGCCGCCGGAGACGCCGCTGCGCCTGGCGGACGCGTACGGTGTCAAGGGCGTGTACACGCTCGACTTCCCGGACCGGCCACCACGCATAGGCTCCGCGCCGAGGATGGCGCGATCCGTCATCAACGGCACCTACCGCGGGTTCATGGAGCTCATCTTCCAGAACAACGACACGAGGATGCAGAGCTACCACATGGACGGGTACGCCTTCTTCGTCGTCGGGATGGACTACGGCGAGTGGACGGAGGACAGCAGGGGCACGTACAACAAGGGCGACGGCGTGGCGCGCAGCACCATACAGGTGTACCCGGGCGCGTGGGCGGCCGTGCTCGTGTCCCTGGACAACGTCGGCGTCTGGAACGTGCGGTCGCAGAACCTGGACTCGTGGTACCTCGGGCAGGAGGTCTACGTCAGGGTCGTCAACCCTGAAGACGCCGGCAACAAGACCGAGATGGCCATCCCCGACAACGCCCTCTACTGCGGCCAGCTCCACAAGTACCAGAAGTACGCACGGTTTCTTCAGCTCGATCAACTCTCTCGCATCCTGTTGCATTGCTTGCTAATGCTCTGTTCTCCTCTGTTCGATTTGTTGTGTTGTTTCAGGGAGCAGACTCCGCACCACAAGATGGGGGTGTCTGCTGCGGCGCCGAGCTCGTTGTCCCTGGCGCGCAGGCTGGTCGCGGCGGCGCTGCTCCTGGCCGGATCCTTCGTGTTGGCGCCATAGAGTGGCACCGACGCACCGTTACTTCTTACTTGTGAGCCGAGGCGGCAGCGTTTTATTTAGGATTGTTTAGGATTAGAGTGTAGGCATGTCATTATCATTTTTCCGTGTCGATATGAGTTTAATTATGTGCCAGTAGTGCTTGGCCTGATTGCACACGGTACAGTTTTCCTTCGCTTTAGTGTGTGTGTGTTAGCCTGTTAGGAAGGGTCGATTGTTTTTGTTTTTTGTTTATCTCAGCTTTTGTTCCACGTGATAATTCTAATCTTAGAGTTTCTCACAGCTCCGGTAGTCCTGTTTTCAATTGGCTAAAAACATTTTAGTCGACGTAAAGCATGTGGGCTGTGGGGATTCAATTCTAGTCAAGGAAAGCGTGCGTGCTAAACTTTTATAGGCGACCGAATGTGGGGAATAAGATTGTATGGACCTGGGGTCTAATTCTCTCCTAGAGACCCCTACCATGGATGACATGTCACATGTGGCATCTACAAAAATCATGCCGACAACAAATCTATCAATTACATGCACAGATGTGTTCTACAAAACAGTGTGATTAATTTACAGGCACACATGTCTTTTTTTCCACGACCGGGACTTTACCCTTTTTTTATTAAAAGGGATTAAACAAAGTTACAAGCTAACCATATGGTGGTGGCAAGCTGCCAACAACACATAGCCAGGCACACTGCAAACCTATCTACTGAAGGATTCAGAGCAAAACAGCAGTGTGTTTCGTCTTGTGTTGTCTTCAGCCCAGGTGGTGTTCCAGGAGCTGATCAAGGAGGCGGAAGATTGGGTTTGTCGGGTACCTAGATTAGGGGGTCCTAAACTAGGGGGATAAGAGATAGGCAAACCAGCTTCACCCCTCTCTAAATCCCAAAAGCTAACCAAGGGAAATCCCCAATTCTCCTCGTACTGGGCCGGCCCACGATCAGGCCCACAAAACCACGGAACCCACTAACTCGAGCAGCAGCCGCTCGACCGCTCGAGAAAGAACTACGGAAACCGCTCGAGCGAGCGAGCGCTCGACGGTAACGGAAACCGCTCGAGCGAGCGACCGCTCGAGACGGTGACGGAAGCGGCTCGAGCGAGCGACCGCTCGAGTCTGTCGGCAATTATTGCCTTTCCAGAGCATGCACATGGCTACAGGGCTCGAAACAGTGCGGCGGTACACCAACCCTGCCTAACTCTATGGCTACAGGGCCCGCAATAGTGGACCGTACGCCGGTCAATTCTATCATTACGCTGCCCATCCCCCGCATTAGAGGATGGCAGAAGCCGCTCTGACACCATGCCGCGCACTGTGCCGCGTGCGGCATCTCCTCAAATGCCATCGTCAGCTCTCCGTACCGTCAAACACGCCGCTCAGTCCCATCGCTCGGATCGTCGACCCCTAGAGACCGTCCTCAGCCGCTCGAGGGATGGTGGCGGATGGGACTGGCGTATGGGACGCGCCATGACCCGCCTTTCCTACCACGACGGCCACTCGCCAGGGTTCCCGGGCAGGCCATCATCGCCCACTCCTCCATTTCGTCAGCCCGCGTCAGGCAAGGACGAGCAGGCCATCACCAGCCATGCTGCTACAGGGTCGAACCGGACCAAAGCATGGTTCCACAGGCTCGAACCGGACAATAGGGAGCATCTACAGCACCGACGACTCGACGGAGCGCCCATGCCTCGACGTCACGCACATGATTGCCCTACCAAATCCTGTACTCCTGAGCCTCCCCTTGGCCTATAAAAGGGGATGCCAGGGCATAGCATAGAAAAAAGGAACACACACCCGCGCTCTCCATTCGCTAAGTCTTAGGACTTCCTTGTACTCACCCCTGTACGAGCACCTAGGTGCAAGATAATACAAGTCTCCTCCCCCGCTGGACGTAGGGCTTTCTTTTGCCCGAACCAGGATAAAAACCTTGTGTTCTTCTTGCATCACCATCCGGATTAGGGAGCACGCTTAGAAATTTACTTGTTGGTGTGATACCCCCCGGGGTACGAAACGCCGACAGTTGGCGCGCCAGGTAGGGGTACTGCGTGTTTCGCCCGATTCCCGCCATTTTTCCGGATGGCATCACCCACTTCCTCGCTTCCGTTCGCTACGGTGATCTGGTTTGGGAGTTTGGAGTTTGTGTCGCTCGGCACAGGCTACGACATGGCTCTGCTCTCGATCGGAGAACCAGGCGGGGGACGCTCTTCACCGCCACGCGCTGGTGGAGTCACGCGTCGACCGCGCCACCACGGCTCGCCACCACAACGTCGACGCCACCGGCACCAGCTTCATCGCCAGCCCACGCAGGGCCCAGAGTACACTGCTCCCGTGCCCACCCAGCCAGACGCCATGGCATACCCAGCTGGGGCACCGAGCACACGACAGGGGGTGGCACGCAGGCAGGAAGCTCTCGACGTGGACCCTGGCTTCACGTTCACCATGCGTTCGCCGAGAGAGCCCGGCGTGGCACCTCGAGCACGCGCACGGCCGACGTCGCCTAACCTCTTGCCGCACGGACTCTATCGAGCCCGTCGCAGGCTCCCGTTCGGGCTCACCAACTCCGCCGCCACGTACGCCCGCGAGATCCAGTCAGCAATGGGGCCGCAGGAGGAGAGCCCTGGCCTCATCCTGCGCGCTGCCATGAATTTGGAGATCGTGTGGCCAGCATCGGTGGACCGTGGGTTTGATAGGGCGCCTGGCTCGCAACGCAGCACCACGGTCGGGAACATGCGCCGATGGATCGAGGAGGAGAGCACGGGAAGGCCCTGGACGCCGTCCGGCGCCGACCCCGACTCCGATGACTCGGATTCAGGGTGCTATGACCCGGCTCGTGAGTGTTTCCGCCTCGAGAACGATGTTCCGTCGGGCGATGAGACTGGGGACGACGCCGCGGCAGCCGCCGCAGCAGCCAACCGCCCCGTCGGAACGCCGGTCCTCGGAACACTAGGGGCTGGAGCCTTGCAGGTAATCGAGCCTCGCGAGGAGCCACCACAAGGGCAGGACAACCCACGACCTGAAGACGATGCTCGAGCGGCACAGTGGGCACAGCTCCGGGAGATCGAGTCCAAGATGGACGCGGATCGCGCAAATCTGGAGCTGCTCAAGCGTGCCTTCGAGCAGAACCAACCTCCTCCCCTCGAGCTCTAGGCGCTCGAGGAAAGGCACGGGTGTCCTCAACCGCATCATCAACGATGGACGGCCACAAGCACCGGTCGAGCCGGCCCGCTTCCCTCGAGCAAGCCAGAATGTCCTCGCGGCAGCTATGTTACTGCGAGACATGCCGGCACCCTCGAATCCGCAAGCATTACGGATACGAGATGAGGTCCAAGAACTCCTCCAGATCGCGGCCGCCCAGCAAGCTGAGAGTTCAGCCTCAAGACTGCGCGAGGCGGAATCAGACCAGCCGGCCGACCCGCCACGGCACGAACGAGAGGGCTCGGTCCACCAAGAGGTACCCCCTCGAGGTGGTAGAGCCCCCATCCGTGATCGCATCCTCGACAACCGCGAGCCTCAAGACGCGCGTCACGATATCAATGACAACCGACGACGCAAGGCCGCAGGCGCCGAGGACCGTGGCTACAACGCCCATCGAGGAGGGCGCTACGACAGCGACGAGAACCGGCAGGCTCCCGAGCCGCCGGGCCCTCGAGTCTTCAGTCGAGCTATCCGGAACACGCCGTTGCCCAACCCGTTTCGACCTCCCACGAGCTTGGCTAAGTATAACGGGGAAACCAAGCCAGAACTCTGGCTCGCTGACTTCCGGCTGGCCTGCCAGCTGGGAGGGGCTCGAGAGGATAAGGCAATCATACGCCAACTCCCCCTGTTCCTCTCTGACACCGCTCGGCGGTGGCTCGAGGAACTTCCCCCAAATCAGATCTACGACTGGACCGATTTGGTCCGGATTTTCGAGGGGAACTTCAAGGGCACCTATATTCGACCCGGCAACTCTTGGGACCTCCGGAATTGCAAGCAGCATGCCGAGGAGTCTCTTCGAGACTTTGCTCGATGCTTCTCCAAGTTGCGCACCGAGCTGCCGCATATCCCAGACCATGATGTCATCCTGGCGTTCGTCTCGGGCACCACATGCAAAGAGCTCGTGCGGGAGCTCGGGCGCAACTGCCCAAAGACAGTCGATGAGCTCATGGACGTCGTTGCCGACTACACTGCCGGTGATGAGGCCGTGGGGGCTTTCTTTGGCGGAGCCGGGAGCAAGCCCACACCGCCCCCGGGTGGCGATGAGGGTTCGAGCAAAGCCCAGAAGAAGAACGAGAAGAAGAAGAAGGGTAACCAGCAAGGCAAGCGCGTGGTTGCGGAAGACGAGGTGGCCACAGCCGACCGCAAGAAGCCTCGACCCCCTCCAGATGGGGCCGTCTTCGACAAAATGCTGAAGCAGCCATGCCCGTACCATAAAGAGCCGGTCAAGCATAATCTCGAGGACTGCCGTATGCTTCGAGGCTACTTCAAGAGGTTCGGTATTGGCAAAGACGATGACAAGAAGGATAAAGCTGGCGACGATCAGGTCAACAACAACGACGACAACGGATTCCCGCCCATTGCCGATTGCTATATGATATACGGCGGCCCTACAACTCGGATGTCGCGTCGAGAAAGGAAGAACGAGCGCCGGGAGATCTTCTCTGTGAAGCCCGCCACGCCTCAATTTCTCGACTGGTCGGATGCTCCCATCACGTTCGACCGTGATGACCATCCTGAGCACGTCACCAACCCCGGCGTGTATCCTCTCGTCGTCGACCCGGTCATCCTCAACGCCCGCTTCACCAAAGTCCTCATGGACGGAGGCAGCAGCCTCAACATCATCTACAAGGAGACGCTCGCACTGCTCGGCATCACGAGAGCGCAGCTCAAGCCGAGCGCTGGGGGCTTCCACGGTGTCATCCCCGGCAAGAAGGCGCTCACGATCGGCCGCATCGACCTCCCCATCTACTTTGGCACACGCTCGAACTTCCGTCGAGAGGTCCTCACTTTTGACGTGCCCGGCTTCGAGGGGACCTACCATGCGATCTTGGGCCGACCATGCTACGCACAGTTCATGGCAATCCCCAACTATGCATACCTCAAGCTCAAGATGCCGGGGCCCAAGGGGATCATCACCGTCGACTCCACGTACGAGCACGCGTACTGCTGCGACGTGGAATGTGTTGAATATGGGGAGTCCTTGGTCGCATCCAAGGAGCTAGCCAAGACGCTCGACTGCCTAGTAGCCGAGGCCGCCGCACCAGCGCCGAAACGACAAGCCGGCAACTTCGAGCCCGCCGAGGACACTAAGAAGATTCCGCTCGATCCGAGCTCCTCGGATGAGAAGGCGCTGATCATCAGTGCCTCCCTCGACAGCAAATAGGAAGCAGTGCTCGTCGACTTTCTCCGCGCAAACGCTGATATGTTTGCGTGGAGTCCCTCGGATATGCCCGGCATACCGAGGGATGTCGCCGGGCACGCCTTGGAGATCCGTCCGGTTCGAGACTGTCAAGCAACGCTGCGCCGCTTCGACGAGGAGAAGCGCGGGATCATCCGCGAGGAGGTCGAGAAGCTCGAGAAGGCCGGATTCATCAAGGAGGTACATCATCCTGAGTGGTTAGCTAATCCTGTGTTAGTAGAGAAAAAGAATGGAAAAATGAGGATGTGTGTGGACTACACTAGTTTAAATAAAGCATGTCCCAAAGTTCCATTTCCTTTGCCTCGAATAGATCAAATCATTGATTCCACTGCGGGTTGTGAAGTACTTTCCTTTCTCGATGCCTACTCTGGCTATCACCAAATCAAGATGAAGGAGTCCGACCAGCTCGCGACTTCATTCATCACACCTGTGGGCATGTACTGTTATGTTACGATGCCTTTCGGCCTTCGAAACGCCGGGGCAACATATCAGCGCTGCATGCTTCATGTTTTTGGCAAACATATAGGAGAAACAGTTGAGGCGTATGTAGACGACATCGTAGTAAAGACGCGTAAAGTCGAAAACCTTGTCGAGGACCTCAAGTTGACATTCGGGTGCCTCAAGGCTAAGAACATCAAACTGAACCCCGAGAAGTGTGTCTTTGGGGTGCCTCGAGGCATGCTGCTAGGCTACATCGTCTCCCAGCGTGGGATCGAGGCCAACCCCGAGAAGGTCACGGCCATCATGCGGATGGGGCCGATTCGAGACCTGAAAGGGATGCAGAAAATCACGGGGTGCTTGGCCGCCCTTAGCCGATTCATCGCGCGCTTGGGAGAAATAGCTTTGCCTCTGTATCGACTCCTCAAAAAATCTGAGCATTTTGCATGGACGCCCGAGGCGGAGGAAGCCCTCTCGAGGCTGAAATGCATGCTCACCTCCCCTCCCGTGCTCGTGCCACCTCGACCAGCTACACCAGACAAACCCGCCGAGCCACTCCTCCTCTACATTGCCGCAACCACACAAGTGGTCAGCGCAGTTATAGTGGTCGAGAGGCAGGAAGAGGGGCACGCGCTCCCCGTCCAATGGCCAATTTAAATTTGTCAGTGAGGTGCTCTCGGATGCCAAGACTCGATACCCCCAAATCCAGAAGCTGCTCTATGCAATCATGCTCACCCGTCGAAAGCTTCAGCACTATTTTCTTAGCCATCCGGTGACGGTGGTGTCATCATTCCCACTTGGAGAAATTATCCAGAACTGGGAAGTCGTGGGTCGAATCGCCAAGTGGTCGGTCGAGCTCATGGGCGAGACCATCACATACGCCCCCCGAAAAGCTATCAAATCCCAAGTACTGGCTGACTTTGTCGCTGAATGGACCGATGTCCAACTCCCCCCAGTACAGATTCAAGCCGAGCTGTGGACCATGTATTTCGACGGGTCGCTCATGAAGACAGGAGCGGGCGCAGGCCTACTCTTTATTTCACCCCTCGGAGTACACATGCGCTACGTGGTGCGAATCCACTTTGCCGCCTCGAACAATATGGCAGAATATGAGGCGTTCGTCACCGGATTGCGTATCGCTATCGAGCTCGGGGTTCGACGCCTTGACGCTCGAGGTGACTCGCAACTTGTCATCGACCAGGTGATGAAAGCTTCGAGCTGCCATGATGAAAAAATGGACGCGTATTGCAATGAAGTGCGCAAACTGGAAGCAAACTTTCACAGCCTTGAGCTCAACCACATCCCGAGACGTTTCAACGAAGCTGCAGACGAGCTAGCCAAGATCGCGTCATCTCGAGCACCGCTCCCCCCAGACGTCTTCTCGAAAGATCTTCACGAGCCATCTGTAAAGTGGAACTCGGGGGCTGGAGCAGAACCAGCCATCGAGCCCACTCCAGCGACTGAGCCCCCCTCGACGGAGGCCGATGTCATGGAGATCGATCGGGATTCGAGCCCACCATCAGATTGGCGTACGCCCTTCCTCGAATATCTCGTTCGAGGGGAGCTGCCGGAGGATCGAACAGAAGCAAGACGGCTGGCACGTCGAGCCAAAACTTACGTCATTTACGGAGATGACAGAGAGCTTTACCGCCACAGTCCGACTGGCATACTTCAACGGTGCATCTCGATCGATGAGGGCAGGAAATTGCTCAAAGACATGCACTCGGGGGCTTGTGGCCACCACGCGGCGCCAAGAACCCTGGTCGGAAACGCTTTCCATCGAGGTTTCTACTGGCCCACTGCAACTGCTGATGCCATCAAGTTAGTTCGAACGTGTGAAGGATGCCAGTTCTACGCCAAGCAAACGCATCTTCCAGCGCACGCGCTCCAGATGATCCCCCTCACGTGGCCATTTGCGGTCTGGGGGCTCGATCTGGTCGGACCCCTCAAAAAGACGATGGGGGGCTACACCCACTTGCTCGTTGCCATCGACAAGTTCACCAAGTGGATCGAGGCCAAGCCTATCACCAACATCCGCTCGGAGCGGGCGGTCGAGTTCTTCACCGACATCATCCACCGCTTTGGAGTCCCTAATGTCATTATCACGGACAATGGCACCCAGTTCACAGGCAAAAAGTTCCTGGACTTCTGCGATCGGCACCACATCCGTGTGAACTGGTCTGCAGTTGCCCATCCTCGAACTAATGGCCAAGTTGAGCGTGCCAACGGCATGATTTTGCAAGGATTGAAGCCAAGGATTTTCGACCGCCTCAACAAGCATGGCAAGAAGTGGGCGGCCGAGCTCCCGTCAGTTCTTTGGAGTCTACGAACAACCGAGAGCCGAGCCACCGGGTTCACCCCGTTTTTCCTGGTCTATGGGTCAGAGGCCGTCCTCCCCACTGACCTTGAATACGGGTCCCCTTGACTCAAGGCCTATAACGAGCAGACCAACGAGGAAAGGCTAGCTAACGCCGTCGACCAGGCCGAGGAAGCTCGAGACACGGTGCTCCTGCACTCTGCGCGCTACCAGCAGAAGCTACGACAGTACCACGAGAAGAATATGCGCAAGAGAGATTTCGAGGTCGGCGATCTCGTGCTCCGTCGACGACAGGATAACAAGGGGCGCCACAAGCTCACTCCTCCCTGGGAAGGCCCGTTCATCGTGGTCGAAGTGCTGAAGCCAGGAACCTACAAGTTAGCCGATGAAGACGGCTCGATCCTCACCATCGCATGGAACATCGAACAGCTACGTCGCTTTTTCCCCTAGGCCTCGATGCTTTGTACATCTTTTCGTTTAAATGTACCGCTAGTATGAATGAATAAAGGATCTGCGAGTTAATTTCCTATCTTTTTCGTTCATATGCAAGGTGGGCTCGACTTTGTCTTCACAAAGTCAAGCCCCCCTCGGGGGCTAGACCAGGGGGGACCCCCGAAGTCCTCGAAAAAAAATGAGACCGGGGGACCCCGAAGTCCTCGAAAAAACGAGCCTAATTTTTTCACAGACGCTCCCACGCACTCTTTTCCTTCCCAGCCTTGAGCTTTCTCATAAAAACTAAGTATGAGCGTCACCTTGAGCCCTTCGAGCTGGGACGATCGAGCACAAGGCCGCCCACGCTTCCGAGCTACGGCACCCCAACTCATCTCCCCTCGAAATGGTTAGAGCACAGCGCTAGCACTTAGTTAAAAAAGAAACAAAGGCAAGGAATGAAAGATAACTTGGAGCACAGAGAAAAAACTAGAGCACAACAGCTCAAGTCATAAACATCACGTTTAAAGGCCACTCAGGCCATTCCATGACCAGAATACTTGTTTTCTTACAGGGGCCTTGTTGCCCAAATCTCGGCTCGCAGGCCGGTTGAAAACTACTCCACATCAGGAGGGAGGACTTCAGCCTCAAAGCTTTCTGCAAGACGGGCCCCGGGCTCTTCGGCGTCGACCTTGAGTTGCTCAATCCGGGGGTTCACGCCACCCTCATGCTCATCTTCGGTATAAGTGAAGCCGCCAGCGACGGCCTCCATCCTGGTCTGGGCAGCCTCCCTCGAGAGAGCAAACCCAGAGTAGAAGATGGCCATAGTTCGGCGCGCGGCGAAGACGAGGGCCTCCCGGACACGGCCCCGCATATGAGCGCCGAACTCGATGACCCGGCTGGTGTAGCCTTTGCCAGCGTCCGGCCCCTCGACTTCTACCACGGGCGCAAAACCCCAAGTGGCACTGAGGGTGTCGATGGCGCTGGTAATATGGGCCTTGGCGGAGGTCTCGCCATCAACCAACGCGTGGGCCGACCTTGCGTCCTCACGCGCCGCCGCCAGGTCCGCCTCCAGATCTGGAAACGAACGAAGAAAGCTAAGTACTCGAACACAACGCGCAGAAATCACGCACGGAAAGGGAAACCGGAAGGCTCAAGGTAATTACTAGTGCAGCGGGTCGAGAGCCCTTGCTCGCGCTCGAGCGCTTGCTTGAGCTCGGACTCCTTCCTCCTGAGCGCGCGGTCGGCGTCGCACTTCTCCACCCGCAGCTCCTCATAGGCCTTGCCGGCGCCCTGGATGGCGAGGTCCTTCTCCGTCACCATCTGACGAAGATTAGCCGCCTCCGTCTGGAAATCGCCCGCCCGCTTCTTCTCCGTTTCGAGCGCGCTCGCGAGGGCCTCCTTCTCGGCGGTTTCTCGAGAGGCCGTCGATTGTAGGTCCTTCACGTACGCCTCGGCGGCGGCCTTGTCCTTCTCGAGCTGCTCCACCTGCTGGCTCTTGACCTTGAAGCCCGTTGCCGCCGTGGCTCTTGACCTTGGACCCCTCGCAGCCGCTCGTTCTCTTGCCGAGCCGTCTCCGCCTCCTGCGCAGCTTGGGCGAGCTTGTCACGAGCTTCCTGCTGAGCCGCCTCCGCCTCCTATGCAGCTCGAGCGAGCTCATCCTGAGCCCTTTTGGCATCTCTCTTGGCGGTGTCCAGCGCGGCGTTGGCCTCTCGAAGGAGCCGAGCATATCGGTGCAGCTCCACCTCAGCATCCTGCCCCATACGCACATATCGCCGGATCTCATCCTCGCTCTCACGAAGGGCGTGGACGTGAACGGACTTGGCATAGGAGCAGCTTTGCACCGTCTGAATCATGAAAAGGGAAAGTCAGAACATAAACTACGATGAGTCAGAAGGAAAAAGTGATCATGCTCGAGAATGCTTATGGAAGAAAGCCGCGGCATGTCCTTGGAGACGACCGACAAAGCGGCCCGCAGAGCATTTTCGAGCCACTGCCGACGCTCCTCGGCCTCCATATGAGCCCCGAGCTCCTTTTGATCGTTCATCACGATCGAGGGAGCCTCAGGGTCGAGCGGGTCGGGGAGCACCAGCGGCGGTCTCTCCCATAAAGGGAACGCCTCCCGCATGTCCTTATCGACGGTGGTATGGAGCCTCCTCACCGCCTCCAAGTCGACATCCGCTGTCACCACCCGCTCGGCCAGGGTAGGCGGGCGTTGAGGTTGACTCCAGGAGGACGACGCCTCTTGGGCGAGCACCCGTGCCTCAATCCGCCTCCTCTCCTCTATGGACGAATCGGTGGGCTCGGTGGGCCCGAAACCGACGGCCCGCATGTGGCTGTCAACAACGGCGGACGCCGCCTGCGCTCTCTAGGCCTCCTCCCAGTGGTCGCCCTTGGACATGCTGGTAAACCTCACCTCGCCCGTCATCGAGCCAGGCACGAGGTGAGGCACCACGACCTCTCCCGTCCGCAGCGGCTGCGGCGGTGCCCGATACACCACCATGCGGAGCTCCTTAGGCTGCTCCATCTCCCCCGGTGCGCCGCCCTGAGGCACCTCTTCCCGCGCAGCGGTGGCCTGCTCCTGTTCCCGGTCGGCGGCGGGCTGCTCCACCCTCTCCTCCTCCTGCGCGCCAGCAGAGTGCTCTTCCGGCGCCCCCTCTTGCGCTGGAATTTGGGCCTCCCCCTGCTCGACCGGGGAGGCCTGGGGCACCTCGACCTGCGGCACGGCCGAGGAGTCGGCCTCCATGGCTCGAGGAGGGGTGGGCGCCCGGTCCACTTGGGGGACGGAAACCTGGCCCGCCTCTTGCATCTCCACGTCGACCGCCGGCCGATCGACGGCCGCCGGCATCTTCTCCCCCTCCTCTTTCTCTTTGCGCTCCTCCTCGAGCTGACGCAAGCCAACTGGCCACATCTTGGAGCCGGAGCTCGGGCTCTCGTCCCCGAGCGTGATCGGGTGTTGCTCCGACCCGGCCCCTGCCGGCGGAGTGGCGGCCGTCGTCTCCGGCCCCATCGCCTCCTTGTCGCCAGCCGCTTGCACAGCCGGGGACGATGATGCCTCGAGCGGGGAGATAGTTGAAGCAGTGGTGGTGGTGGCGGTCCTCTCCCCTGCCGCCGTGGTCACGGCCCCAGCACCTGCACGAGAGGCGGCCGCCATCAGCTTCCCGCGCTCAATTGCCTCCTTGGCTCGCGCTAACCAAATTGGAGCAGTAGGAGGAAGAGTCACTCCACCTGGGGTGGACGGGATGCCGCTCGACCCTCCTGATACCTTCAGCTTTTTGGAAGGCAAAATGGGGGGAAGGGATGGGAGGGACTGCAGGGGACGCTTGTTCCTAAAAGAAAGAGAAAAACAAAAACAACGACGATAAGGGATTCACGGGCAAAATGAAAAGGTGATAAAAGAAGACCCGGTCGAAAGACTTACCTGGTAGTCGAGGTGGTGCTACTCGAGTCACCAGATTTACTCGAGACACTCGGGGGCTTTCGAGCCGTGGCCGGCTCCCTCGAATCGCTCGAGGGCTTCCGGCCCTTGACCGCGCCGCTCAAGCCGCTCGGGGGCTTCTGGGCACCGGCAGCCCGGCTCGAGGCACTCGGGGGCTCGGTGGCCTTGGCGGCCTCCCCCGCCCTCGCCGAGTCCTTGGCTGGGTCCGGCGTAGGATCCATTGGGGGATCCTGAGTCCGGCGAGTCGGGGTCCGCTCGGCCCGGCGACCAACAGAAGGGTCCTGGCGCTCGACGGGGCGCTTGCCGGGCTGGATTGAGGAAGACTTGCGCACGTCTGCAGCCTTGTGCGGCCGGGTGTGCGCGCCCGTTGAAGATGAGTGGCGACGGGAGGAAGAGTCCCGCCGCGACGGTGATGGCGCGCGTGCGCCATGGCTGGAGCGGTGGGGTGACTCCTCCCGCTGCCCCGCTCGGGTCGGCGACGGTGTGCGAGCGCCGTGGCTGGAGCGGCGGGACGATCCCTCCTGCTGGCCCGCTTGAGCCGATGACAAGTCGCCCCGCAACTGGAGACGGGGTGGCGCCAGGGACACCTCCTGCACGAGAGATCGAGGGGGCGTCAGCGCTCGAGCGGCGGTGGCGCCGTCGCTATCGGTCGCCTCGTCGTCCTCCTCGTCATCCTCCCCCTCGTCATCGTCAGTCGATTCCAGACTAGGGCTCCAGTCGCTCGGGTTCGCATCCAGACGCATCATCCGCTCCCGGCGGCGCCTGGCCTTACGCTTCTCCCTTTCCTCCAGTTCGAGGGCCTTCTTTGCCCTCTCCTCCTTCCTCGAGAGCGCTACCGCGTGTTCTCGATTATTTTTGAGGCATCTTACCTCACGGTCGGGCGCGTCCTCCTTCACCAGGGGCACCGAGTCCGCGTGATCGATGACATCCTGAAAGGACACGCCTCGATAAGACGGGCGCAAACTAAAGGAAAAGCAAAGCCAACAACGAGAAGGGCCACGAAGAAACTTACGTAACCGAGCAGGTCGGCTTCCGGGCGCATCGGAAAGAGGCCGACTTGGTTCTCTCAAAAATTCTTGCCGCCGTCGATCGCCTCGCGCACTCGCGCCACGATCTTGGCGGCCGAGAGAGGAACGTCTGACATCCTGCTGGCCTCGAGCGCTTGGGGGTCGGCGTTCTCCGTCATCTGGTCCAGCCGCAGTGGACGGTCTGCGAGCGGGATCACCCGGCGGGAGTGGAACCCGGCGACGACATGGGCCAGGTTGAGGGTGATGTTGCCGGCCCGCCGACGGCGGAGCCTATCCAGAGCGTCGGTCAGGGGGTCGATGCGGGGCTGGAGCTTGCTCAGTTGACCATAGCCCCAGTTGTACTTGGGCGC
This sequence comes from Themeda triandra, assembly GCA_018135685.1. Classification (NCBI taxonomy): domain Eukaryota; kingdom Viridiplantae; phylum Streptophyta; class Magnoliopsida; order Poales; family Poaceae; genus Themeda; species Themeda triandra. The sequence continues at coordinate 481,354 of JAENPR010000405.1, read as the reverse complement.
GGTCAACACGGCGCTGGTGTACTTCGGGAAGTAGTTCCCTTCATTGCGGAGGTAGAACCATTCCGCGGCCCATCCGGCGTTGTTCAACGCCCACGAACCGGGCAGCCAGTGCTCCCGCCTCTTCAGCCCGATCGAGCAGGAACTCGCTCGAACGTAGCGACGGGTGTTCACCTTCTCCTTCACCTTCTCCTCGTCGTCGTCGCCGTCGTCATCATTGTCATTGCCGTCGCCGCTCACCGCCAAGGTAAATAGCGTCGCCATGAAGATGTGGACGAACAAGTCCCACTGCGGCGCCATCCCCAGGTACCCCTCGCACACGGCGGCGAAGCTGGCGGCGTGCGAGATCGAGTTGGGGTTGAAGTGCTGGAGCTCTACCCCAAAGTGGTGGGGGAGCGCCCGCATGAAGCGGCTCGGCCGCGCCTCGAGTCCCCACTTGTGGAATTTGACAAAGCTCAGAAGGTAACCTTCTGGGACGACGGGCTCAAGGTGCTCGGGCTCTGGCACTTGCCACTCCGGCGGCCCCTCCGCCGGGTTGGGGAGGAGCAATCCACCCTCGACGAGGCCCACCAACGTCGCTTCGGTCACCGTGGACCGAGGCCACGGCAGCGCGTCGTACATCACCACCGGCACGGGGGGCTTGGCGGGCTCCTTGCCGCCAGCCCGGCTGCCCCCGGCGCCCTGGCCAGAGCCCTGGCCCGCCTTCTTGTTGACCCTCTTGCTTGACACCATTGCGTCGGCGGAAGAACGGCGGCGGGGCGACGATGCGAGAAGGGCGGCGGTGCGAGAAACGGCGGCGTAAAGCGCGGAAGCGGTGACGGTCACAAGCGAGTGCGGCGGCGGCGGTCGCAAGCAAATACGGCGGCGGCGGCGGTTGCAAGCGGGAGCGGCGACGATTAGATCTGGGGGCAGGAGCACAACCGGCGGTGGCAGTAGAAGGAAGGCCAGCGCCCACTCCCCCGTATTTATAGAGCCTGAGCCGATCCGCGCGACTTGCATCCGACGGCCCAGATCACGCCTTCCAACGGCTGCCGCCCCCGGCGGACTCGGCTAAAAACGGTAACCGCATTTACTGCCCCTGACAAACCGCCACCTACCTCCACTCACAGGGCGCACGTGTCACGAGACGGAGCGGAACCGTCGCCAGGCCACGATCATCATGACGTGCCAGTTTCCGCCTAAAAAGGCGCGCCACCAGCAACGGACGGATTCTCCTCGACTGGCGCGGCGACGGGACGTCTCGACAGACGGTTCCTTACACGGTAAGATAACCTGGGATTCTGGTCCCACCTGTAGGACTCGAGGGAGTGGAGGCTGACCCACGAACGGGTTCGAACAGCCGCCCTCGAGCACCCGAGTTAGGGGTGCCCCTGGGAAGGATCCCTCGAAAGGGTCCGCTCGAGAACGAACTCTCGAAACCCGAAGGCACGTCCAAGGCAGGGCGCTGAGCTTCCACGAGATCCCGTCGACGGGGGGCACTCGAGCCACCGGTCCCCTCGAACGGGGCCGGTCCTCTAAAGGTTATGCACCCCGCTCTAATGAGAGTGCCCCCGGGCCTCGATGCCGCCTCCCCTCGAGAGGAGACGGGCTCTCACTTGGATTCCCCGCTACCAGCTCGTAGGGAGACTTGGCGCTCGCTCGGCCGCGGGTAGCGTCGGTCCTCCCGCCACTTGGATTAGATCCAAAAGATCTAGCGATGAACTGGATCACGACTACGGCCCAGCAATTCGAGGCTCGGGGGCCCGAGTCACATAAACAAACCTCCCTCGACACGGGAGGAGCAGGAAATGCTCGGGGGCTCGAGGAGTCGTCAAAACTCCCCTGCCTCGAGCTACTACAACTCCAGTTAATAATGCTCTTACTCAAAACCTCTCATCTCAAAGCCCCCAGAGGAATGCCTCATTCCTCTGGGGCCTCGGGGGCTACCCCCACGGGGGACGCTCGCGCGCCCACCACGGAGAAAGGAGGAAATAACTCCTCGAAACAACATGACACTAAGTCTAGGTACTTCAACTCCACTTCATGATCCCTTGCTTGAAGTTTTTCACAATCAAGCAAGGGCTCGGGGGCTACTGTCGGGTACCTAGATTAGGGGGTCCTAAACTAGGGGGATAAGAGATAGGCAAACCAGCTTCACCCCTCTCTAAATCCCAAAAGCTAACCAAGGGAAATCCCCAATTCTCCTCGTACTGGGCCGGCCCACGATCAGGCCCACAAAACCACGGAACCCACTAACTCGAGCAGCAGCCGCTCGACCGCTCGAGAAAGAACTACGGAAACCGCTCGAGCGAGCGAGCGCTCGAGACGGTAACGGAAACCGCTCGAGCGAGCGACCGCTCGAGACGGTGACGGAAGCGGCTCGAGCGAGCGACCGCTCGAGTCTGTCGGCAATTATTGCCTTTCCAGAGCATGCACATGGCTACAGGGCTCGAAACAGTGCGGCGGTACACCAACCCTGCCTAACTCTATGGCTACAGGGCCCGCAATAGTGGACCGTACGCCGGTCAATTCTATCATTACGCTGCCCATCCCCCGCATTTGAGGATGGCAGAAGCCGCTCTGACACCATGCCGTGCACTGTGCTGCGTGCGGCATCTCCTCAAACGCCATCGTCAACTCTCCGTACCATCAAACACGCCGCTCAGTCCCATCGCTCGGATCGTCGACCCCTAGAGACCGTCATCAGCCGCTCGAGGGATGGTGGCGGATGGGACTGGCGTATAGGACATGCCATGACCCGCCTTTCCTACCACGACGGCCACTCGCCAGGGTTCCCGGGCAGGCCATCATCGCCCACTCCTCCATTTCATCAGCCTGCGTCAGGCAAGGATGAGCAGGCCATCACCAGCCATGCTGCTACAGGGTCGAACCGGACCAAAGCATGGTTCCACAGGCTTGAACTGGACAATAGGGAGCATCTACAGCACCGACGACTCGACGGAGCGCCCATGCCTCAACGTCACGCACACGATTGCCCTACCAAATCCTGTACTCCTGAGCCTCCCCTTGGCCTATAAAAGGGGATGCCAGGGCATAGCATAGAAAAAAGGAACACACACCCGCGCTCTCCATTCGCTAAGTCTTAGGACTTCCTTGTACTCACCCCTGTACGAGCACCTAGGTGCAAGATAATACAAGTCTCCTCCCCCCGCTGGACGTAGGGCCTTCTTTTGCCCGAACCAGGATAAAAACCTTGTGTTCTTCTTGCATCACCATCCGGATTAGGGAGCACGCTTAGAAATTTACTTGTTGGTGTGATACCCCCCGGGGTACGAAACACCGACAGGGTTCTTGGAGGATTTGGTCCGGTTGCAGCACTAACGGAGCTTTTGTCGCAAAATGGTGGAATCATGTAATAATCAGGTACACGTCATCCATCCATTGTAAGGCTCCATGGTAGTATCTACAAATTGACTAAATCTATTGAGAGAAGTGAAATTTTACTGTGCTTGAAAATAACAAGAGCCATCCATTTCATTAGATCTAATGGTTTAAAAATAAGCGGAACTAAACAGAAGGAACTTAAGCGGTGGGCCGGAACCAAGAAATATGTGGACCCCGAACTGTTTTCTAATTAAACTTTAAGGGCATAACCGATGTATTAGGAGCTTTCTCTGAATCAAACGAAGCAGTGCCGACTCATGAAGCTCCGCCGCCGATGGCCAACGCTAAATCAGCGATGATACTTAGGGTGCAGGACCGGCTGATGCCCGTAGCCAACATGTCTCGCATCATGCGCCAAGTGCTACCTCCCTACACCATGATCTTCGACGACGGCAAGGAGGTAATCCTGCAGTTGTGTCCGATCGAGTTCATCAGCTTCGTCAGCGGCGAGGCCACGGTGCCACAATAAGCACCGCAAGATGGTCACCTCCGAGGACATCAAGTGGGACATGAACAGCCTCGTCTTCGACGACGACGTGGCGCCCGTCGGCGCCTTCCTTCCAGCGCATGCGCGAGACAAATGAGGGCGGCGAAGAGTGCGCCCCATGGCGTGGCTCGCCGCGGCTCGTCCATGGTCACCCTGCTGCCGTCGGCCGGCATCCCGCATGGACCGAACTGTAAGCAACTCACTACGAATTATATGTTTACTGGATGAATATCTCTCAAGAGTAACAATCTCAGTCTAGGATTTACGAATTTGATAAAGGGGATACAAATCCGATGAGCACGAAGGCTCTCGGCCAATTCCTCCGGACGCAGCCGGCCAAGCCTAAGCTTCTCAGTTCTTCCAACTTGCCTCGCACGAAGATCGTTTCCTCCCTTTTAGCATGAGGCGCCAGCGCGCTTGCTCTGCCAGTTGGCTCCAGCATACTTCGGATTGGGCTTTAGCTTCCTCTTGGGCCTAACGGCATTGCTCGGCCCATGTGTAGAACGGGGACTTGAAGGCGCCTTCTTCATTGCCGTCTTCACGTTGCCATTTAGATTGTCAGGCGTGGAGCGGTTGCTGACATTCCTCCCCCCTTGAGAGCCGGCTTGTCCCCAAGCCGGCGCAGCTGGAAACTGCAGCTTTAGTTCATCTTCAAGCTCCCACGTGGACAAGGCAGGAGGCCAAGAGGACCATTGGATCAACACTTCAGTGACAAGTTGATTGCCATGCTGAATCTTTCTGCTCTTGAGAACTTTGATAGGATATCGAAAAGCATCAGTTTCAAGTGTTTGTGGAAGTTCAGAGTTTACCAGAGTCAGAGGAGGTAATGCTTTCGTCAGTTGAGACACATGAAACACCGGATGGACTTGAGATGATTCAGGCAACTGAAGTTTGTAAGCCACTGTCCCAACCCTGGCAAGCACTTTATATGGGCCAAAGTATTTGAATGACAGTTTGTGACTGGATCTTGTGGCAATGGAAGTCTGTACATATGGCTGAATCTTGAGGTAAACCAGATCACCAACAGCAAATTCTCTCTCTGTTCTCTTCTTGTCAGCCTGGGCTTTCTGTCTCTGCTGAGCTCTAACCAACTGCTGCTGCAGCAGTCTGACCATAGTGGTTCTTTGTTTTAACCACAGGTCAAGATCAGAGATGGCACAGGATTCTACAACATCAATTCCCAGGTGCCTAGGATGCTGTCCATATAATACTTCAAAAGGAGTCTTGTTCAAGGATGAATGGAAGCAGGTATTGTACCAAAACTCTGCTAATGATAACCACAACTTCCACTGATTGGGACAGGCATGCACAAAACATCTTAGATAAGCTTCTAGACATTGATTCACTCTTTCAGTTTGTCCATCTGATTGGGGATGATAAGAAGTGCTCATTCTCAACTCAGTCTTAGTGACATCAAATAGCTGTTTCCACACATTGCTAGTGAATACTTTATCCCTATCAGAAATCATTGCTTCAGGGAATCCATGTAGCTTGAAAACATGTTCAACATAAGTGATGGCAACTTGCAAAGCAGTAAATGGATGCTTGAGTGGTATAAAATGTGCATATTTGGAGAACTTGTCCACCACAACTAAGATGCAATTGAAATTGTGTGACATAGGTAGTCCTTCAACAAAATCAAGACTAACCACCTGCCAAGCATAATCTGGAACAGGAAGAGGTTGGAGCAGACCTGGATACTTAACTCTCTTAGGTTTGGCTTGCTGACAGACAGTGCAGTGAGTCACAAAAGCCTTCACCATTGATTTGAGATTAGGCCAAGCAAACAGACTGGAAATCCTTTTATAAGTCACAGGAAAACCAGAATGACCTCCTAGAGGGCTTGAATGCAGAGATTGCATGATCTTGTTCTGAATAGCAGCATTAGAGCCAACCCAGACCCTGCCTCTATATTTGATAACTCCCTAACACAGAGTGTAGTCTCCATAGGAACCTTGAGCTGCTAAGGTTTGTAGAATTTTGACTGTTGCAGGTTCAGTGTGGTAAGCATCCACTAAATCTTGCAGCCAAACAGGTTTAAGTTGAGATATAGCCATCATTTCTTGAGTGGTGTGAAAGGGACTCTAGAAAGTGCATCTGCAACTTTGTTTTCCACTCCTTTCTTGTAACAGATCTTGTATCTGAGTCCCATCGCTTGGTTAAAGCTTTATGTTGCCAGGGTGTACTCAATCTCTGATCATCCAGATGCACTAAACTTCTTTGGTCTGTCTTGAGCACAAATTCACTATGTTGAAGATATGATCTCCAATGATCCACAGCCATAAGAATGGCTAGACACTCTTTTTCATAGGTAGAAAGTGCCTGATTCTTTGGTCCAAGTGCTCTGCTGACAAATGCTACTGGATGACCATTTTGCTGTAAAACAGCCCCTATGCCTTTATCAGAGGCATCAGTTTCGACCACAAATGGTTGACTCAGGTTGGGGAGAGCAAGGACTGGTGCAGTCATCAGAGCTGTTTTCAGTGCTAGGAATGAATCATCATGACCCTGAGTCCACAGAAATACTGCTCCCTTCTTAAGTAGATTTGTCAATGGTCTAGAGATAACACCAAAATTCTGCATAAATTTTCTGTAGTAGCCTGCTAACCCCAGGAAACTTCTCACTTCTTTGACATTTTTAGGAGTAGGCCATTCCTTAATGATACTAACTTTAGATGGATCAGTAGCTACACCTTGTGAGCTGATAACATGACCAAGATAAGAGAGTTCCTGTTTAGCAAAATGACACTTACTCAGCTTGACTTTAAAATCATGGTGCTGAAGGAGCTGAAATACTTGCTGAATATGGTTCACATGATCATCCCAAGTATGGCTATAGATCAAGATGTCATCTATGAAGACAACAGCAAATTTTCTTAGTATAGGAGCCAAGACTGTATTCATGACATACTGGAATGTAGCAGGACCACCAGTTACACCATATGGCATCACATTGTACTCATAATGACCATGGTGTGTCTGAAAGGCAGTCTTGGGTATATCAGCTTCTGCAACAAGGATCTGGTGGAAGCCAGAAGACATATCCAATGTGGTGAACCATTGAGCACCAACTAATTCATCAAGCATTTCATCTATAACAGGTAGAGGAAACTTGTTCTTGACTGTCATGGCATTTAGTTTTCTATAATCCACACAAAGTCTCCAGTCTCCTGTCTTTTTCTTCACAAGTAATGCTGGGGAAGCATAAGGACTGGAACTTTCCTTAATCCAGCCATTGTCAAGTAACTGCTGGATTTGTTGCTCAATCTCATCCTTTTGAGCTGCATTATACCTGTAAGGTCGATCCACGAAAGGTTGTGACCCGAGGAGCAAAGGAATAGTATGTTCGGAGACCTTTTTGGTGGCGGTTGAGAAGGCTTCGAAAAATGTCGAGTAGTTATCCACCAAGTGTTGAATATCGGGATGTAATGAGTCGAAGTGGTAGGAGAGACAGACTTGGAGTTCAATAGCACACGAGCTTATCTTGTTGTTCTAGAGCCAAAATTTCCTTCTGAGTGGCCATTGCACAGTGAACAGTCTTGGGAGAAATACCTTGAAGCGGTATTCTAGAGCCTTGATAATCAAATGACATTCTCTTCTCAACCCAGTCCACTTCCATTGGGTTATGTTGCTCTAGCCAATCCATGCCCAGAATTACATCATAACAAGCTAATGGCAAGACTTTCAGAGACAATTTGAAGGGATGACCACTGATCCATACAGGACAGGCTTCAATCTGATGAGTGCAATCAATAGTTTGACCATTAGCTACTCTTACTCTGAACCCAGCAGGAATAACTGTCCAGTCTCTCCACCTGGATGCTAAAGATTCACTGATGAAGCTGTGTGTGCTCCCAGAGTCAATAAGTATCACAACCTCTCTGCCAGCCAGTTCACCAACCATTCTGACAGTTGTACATGAATCAGTGCCTTGAGCTGCATCTGCAGATATCTTCATGAAATCAGCTGGAGATTCTTCAATTTCAGAATCTGAATCAGAAGATTCAGGATCAGGAGCATCAGGTCCACAAGTATGATGCCAGAACTCTTCAACAACATATAATGGTACAGTAGGTGCACATCTGTGTCCTTTATGCCACTTCATACCACATTTGTAACAGAGGCCTTTTGCTTTTCTATAGTTCATCAGAGATGCAGCACTCTAATCAGATTGAGGAAATTTGGGAGTTTCAGGTGGAGATTTCTTGCCAGAGTTTGCTCCAGAGTGATCATACTTAATTGAATTGTCCTTTTGGAAAGAAGGACCAGGTCTTGGAGTAAATTTGAATTTACCCTGTGTATCATGTTTTCTGAAATCTTTCACAGGAGCATCCTTACAAGATTCTTCATGTAACAAAGCCACTGATGCAGCAGCATCTAAATCTTTTGGTTGTTGCACCATAACAACTGCTCTGATGTCATCCTTCAACCCATCAATAAATCTAGTAGTAATGGTTGCAGGAGCAAAATGTGGATCATGAGCCAGAATCTGATGGACAAGAGCATCAAACTTCTCAATATAATCAGCTACAGAATCAATTTGTTTGAGTCTGAAAAACTGCCTGAGTAATGAATCATGATGTCCTCTCTCAAACCTTTCTATCACAACTTTGCACAGATCAGGCCATTGGAGGTCCTGTAATTCATAATTGAGAGATTGTTTCCAGAAAGCAGCATTACCCACAAATCTGAGAGAAGCTAATTTGGATCTGAGCAGAGCAGGTACTGAGTAGACATCAAAGTAACTATTGCAATTTTTGATCCATAGTTTAGGACTAGTGCCATCAAATTCAGGGAACTCCATAGGTGGTATAGCTTGTGTGAACTGAAATAGTATGCTAGCAGAATTGAAACTAAAAGCATTGCCAACAAAGCCAGATCCACAACTATGAGCACAACCAGAGGCACAAGCAGATGCAGTATGAGATCCAACATGTGGAGCAGTAGTAGGAACAGGAATAGATCCAGAAGCAGGTACATGATGATAAACATGACCAGGAGCAGCAAGTGTACCACTAGCATGACTGACAGAGCTAGTAACAGTGGAAGGTAACCTGATATGCTGTGCAGAAGGTGAAAGTAGAGTATGAACCACACCATGAGTTATACCTTGCTGGATCGGGGCTCCCTCCCCAGAACTTGTGGTAGACGAGGTTGGATCTGACAGAGGTGGAGGCGGGTGATGCAGAGAACCGGTGAGGTCGATGGTCTCGTTGTCGAACACCTTGTATGCTGTGTTGCCAGCTTCCTCCCGCTGCAGAACCAGATTGTCCAGCTTGGTGGAGAGGTGGCGCATATCGGTTTGAAGGCGCTCGACATTGTTGTCGATCTTCGGCCGCCAATTGGTGAGATCCTTCAGCACGGCTGCGCTGATCTTCATGGTGTCCTTCATCTCGCCAAACTGGTCGTCGATCTTGTCCTGCATCTTCGTCAGGAACCCTTGCAACTCAGTGAGCTGGTTCTCCATCTCGCCGATCTTCTTCGCTTCACGAGTATGGTACTGAGGACGAAGCAGGTACGCCGGTGGTGCAGCCAGGGTCGCCGATCCGCGCCGCCGCAAGGCGAGATCGCCGGCGACGAAATCCGCCGAGGAACGCAACGAATCCGATACCAATTGTAAGCAACTCACTACGAATTATATGTTTACTGGATGAATATCTCTCAAGAGTAACAATCTCAGTCTAGGATTTACGAATTTAATAAAGGGGATACAAATCCGATGAGCACGAAGGCTCTCGGCCAATTCCTCCAGACGCAGCCCGCCAAGCCTAAGCTTCTCAGTTCTTCCAACTTGCCTCGCACGAAGATCGTTTCCTCCCTTTTAGCGTGAGGCGCCAGCGCGCTTGCTCTGCCAGTTGGCTCTAGCATACTTCGGATTGGGCTTTAGCTTCCTCTTGGGCCTAACGGCATTGCTCGGCCCATGTGTAGAACGGGGACTTGAAGGTGCCTTCTTCATTGCCGTCTTCACGTTGCCATTCAGATTGTCAGGCTCGCCATTCAGATTGTCAGGCGTGGAGCGGTTGCTGACACGCACCATGGCATGTGCCCGGCTCCAGCCGCGCGGCGGCGGCGCACTTCGGCCGTCGGTAGTACCAAACGTTTACAGTGGGAAAAGTACTAAACTGCCCTTATTTACACATAATTAATTTCCTTAATTAACACATGTGCCTAATAATTTTGATGAAGGAACCGGCGGTTCCTCCCAAGCACCGTAACAAACCTCTCGAGAGAAAGTGTACAAGTAATCAAGTATGGATGAGAAAGAGATATAATCAAGTATGGATGAGAAAGAGATATGTGGTACTTGAGATGCTATAATAATAACACACACTACAGCTAAGGAGAAGGGAAATCGATCCCCCTGTTCATCATCATGGGCTGTCTCATTAAACGCCATGCCGAACTAAAGATATTGTTACCAACGAAGTTTAGCCATTACCAAATGAGATAACTCTTTATCCACGTCTTGATCTCTTGTGCCACTTAGGACGACAGAAAGCAGCTTCTTGCTCCTCACGTTTATCGCTACCGCCATGCCTTCCACCTTGAAATAGATCACGTCCGGGTCATCAGAGCTCACCATGGGGTACTCCAGGTGCTTGTCACGTGGGAGGCACCCGTAGTTCGGGAGCCGCCGCCACTTCCAGATCTCATTGCAGTCGAGCACACCGTCCTTCACCCACGTCGTCGCCTCCTCCGTGCTCAGGGTCATTGTCCATGTCGTCACTTTGAATGAGGAGCTGGAACCCTCGCACGACGTCTCGCCTGGGACGTAGCAGCGCCAGCAGCGCGGAGGACTAACGCTGACGAACCTCACCGCGTCGGGACAGTGGCGAAGCTAGAGCAAATGGATGGGGGGTGCCCAACTTTATCTAGACTATATAACGACATTTGCGATGTTCAACCAAATAGTATAGCTTGCAGGAGAACAGGCAATAACACTCTCCGTTGATTAAAAGATCATTGTGGTCCCTAAAGATGAACAAAAGATGTCCCATATTGCAAAATATGTGATCGAGCCTAAAGAAAATAGAACAAATGAAACGATGAACCACAACCTCATTGCTAACTTTCTTTATTTCTTTTTTCTCTCTATATATATAGCAAATAAGTCTGTGACTGAGGTATTGATCACCCATGTGATTAGACAAACTTGATTTAGCCCTGTCGAGGTTAGGATCGTAAGCATCAATTTCTTCGCTCAAACCGGGGTCATATTTAATCTCCTCGTCCCAACAGATTTCATCTAGACATCAAGTTCTGTTACCATCGATCATGTCTTGAGCTTTCCGTTTATAAAACCTCTCTCCACGGTCTATAATTCATTAATTAAGTTATATAAAAAAGTAGATTATAGGAGAAGACTTCCCTGGATTAAGTTGTATAAAGAAATTGCAGTTCGTAAATCTCAAAAAATTAGTTGAATGAAGACTCATGATTGGGAGCGGCAGCGGCTGTCGATCAGTCGAGAAGATGATGAGTCGATGTAGCAGTTCCACGAGTTGATTGCCGCCGGCGCGGAAATGGATCGGGTGAACGGACAGGGACGAGGGATGGCTTGCGAAGTGGCGAGGAACTAATGAAGGGCGGCTAGGCAGGCGATGCATCGTTGCGTGCCTGCAGCCTGCGTGGTTCACGGGAGCGGCTTAGTTCGTCATGGGCTTGAACGCCTGGTGGGGGGTGCCCGCTGTTGGGCTATGGGGGGTGCCTCAGGGGTCAGCACTTGTTAATCGCTTAGAAATTTTGGAGCTACGGGGGGTGCCTGGGCACCCACGACGAGCAACGTGGCTTCGCCCCTGCGTCGGGGCCGGCGGCGCCCAGGGTGTAGTAAGCCCGCATCTCGGAAGGGTAGTGGCCGCAGTAGCCGTCATGCTGCGTTGCCGGCAGCGGCACGTACCGCATCTTGGGGGTCTCGTCATCGTCCGCCATGTCGCACGCGATGAAGCCGTCGCTGTAGTTGACCCAGCACAAGAACCGGTTGCCGACGGGCACCGCCGCAGCATTGGCGATGAGACTTCGCCGCCGATGCCATGGCTGCAGCTCGCTGCTTCCCTCGCGGTGTTCCACGATGGGTACGCGCCTGACGATCCAATCGCGGTCGCGGCCGATGCGGAGAATGCAGAGGTCGGCCGTATCGTAGATCGGCGGGTCACACGTCATCTCGTACTGGCACACAACCAGGTCGTCCTCGCCACGGCGCAGTATGCCGGTATTCTGTTTGTCCACGTTGCGAAATCTGGGAGTGCGACGATCAGAGTAGTTCCTGTAACCTTTCTGAACAGGAACGTTGAAGCCAGGGAGCAGCGACAGCGACGGCGGCCGGGCGCCGCCGCCTGCCTCATACAGGAAGTAGTCGTGGAAAGGCTGACCATGGCGCACTTCAGGACTGGGAATCCTTATCTTGAAGAGGAGGGCGTCATCGTGGCCGGCGATGATGTGGACATCACTGGGCTCTGGCTTGGAGTGCTTGCCGGCGCTTAGCCAGTCAAAGTGCAAGCTGCAGCATGCCGGCGGCGCCGCTATGCCGAAGGAGATGCTGAAGGGTTTGCCTGAGGAAGTGCAGGAAGCCGCCGCGGTCTTGGCGTCAGCATCGCCGCACACGTCGTCGATGCAGCTGTTCAGTATCAGCCAGCGGGGCCCTGCTGCCGCCGGCGGCGGCGAAACAGAGCGTCGTCGTCTCTTGTTGGTAAGGGTTTGCCCGTGTTGTCTCTTGATAGTTGGGGTTTCCATGTGGCCCGTGGCCGCAGCTTGCTAGCTTTGCGCGAGATCAATCGTGATAGACTTGAATCCTTTTATTAAGTTTTGACATCCATTCTAATTAAGCCCGCAAGCTTCACGGACCTAATAAAAAAGAAATAAAACACAAAGTACCTCCGTCCCAGTCCATTTGTATGATCCATTGGGTGCATCCGTGCACGCAGTCCATCCTCCTTAGGTGGATCACGTGTTGTTGCGTGGGCCAGATTCGTATTCAACTACGTGGTCTTAGCTTTGCCCATTTCAATTTCTCAAAAAACGTGTTAGGCCCATTCGCTAGAGTTTCGGCAAGCTCTGATTTCAGCTACTCCACACATTGTTAATTGTAGCTAATTTATAGCAAGAAGTTGTTTTTATCTATCTTCTTAAAAATAAATTTAGAAGTAAAAGCTAGTATTTATCTAGTTTCTTAAAATGATTTTAAAAGTAAAAGCTAGTATAATATGTTTAGCTTCACCAACTCTGACTTCTATGCACACTTTTAGTAAGAAATCGAAGCCGGATGAAGTTGTGCCAAACAAACTCAGCCTATGGGTCAGAACAAATTGTAAGTCGTTTTAGGTTTTCCAAAATTGCAACGGAGAGACGAAGCAAGTCTACAATGCCAACAATGAAGGCAAAACTGGCATTTGGAAAGAAATAGAGGATTAGAGATGCAAAGATCAAATAATAAGAGTGAAATGAAATGCTTGAAATTTGGGGTCCTCTTCATCTCAATAAGATCACAAAGGAGTAAGAACCAAGAAGCCGAAAGCTTAGCAGCTGGAACATGGAAATGCCACTAAGCCACGTTCCTCATCTAAGGAGCTTCAATCGGGAAGAGTTGTGTTCCTCATCGCAGGATCAATTATGTTCCTCCAGTTTAAAAACCTCACTCAATTATCACACCATGTTCCTTCATCTAAGTTCCTCGACCACACCTGTCACCATAGGGATTTAGTAACTAGGTGACCTAGGAATCTTGAATCTTGAAACCCGAAATATTTTCTTACTTAGTAAACGGCTATACAATTTAATAAATGGAGATGGGATTTGGTAAGAAGTTCTTAGGAATAAGTACCTAAATAATAAGATCATCGGTGAAGTTAAGTGAAAACATTGAGAATCACAGTTTTGGGACAGACATCATAAAGATCAAAGATCACTTCCTTCAGCTCTCCACTTTTAACCTTCATAATTCATAATGGTATACTTAGACTAGGTTCTATGAGGATAGATGATTTGAAAACTCTACTCTCAAAGAACAATAGCCATGTCTGTGCCACATTTGTAGAAAGGAAGACATTTTAGTAGTAGTGTTTTCAACTCTACACCCCTTAATATTTATTTTAGAAGACCATTAGTTTTCTTTTGGGGGTGCAATGGATGGTCAGCGAGGTTCCATTAAGTGGAGCCTTTCAAAACGGGTAGTTTCAACTTACATATGGATTTGTAGGATCTTTCACCATATAATCTGTACTATAATTGAATTCTTCTAAAAGAGTGGGAAGCCTAAATCTCACCCCTGACACCACAAGGCATACTCAAACTTACCCTTTCACCGTGCGCCAACATGTGGGCCCGTTGTACGCGACTGATGTGGAAGCGCCTCCCCGCAGCCGCCCCATCCCAGCCCTCGCTCTTTTGGCCGCGGCCATGGCGAGCCGCCAGTCCTACCCTGCAACCGTCGACGCCACTGGACAACCACCACACCTCCTCCACGCCCTTCACGGCCGCCTCCCCGTTCTCCTTGCTGATGCCGGCGGCCTGACCTTGCCTTGTCACGCTTACGCTGCCGCCCTCCGCCATCCCGCATCCCGTTGCCGCCGCTTCACTCCGCCGCCACCGCCGCACGCACGCCACGTACTAAGGTCTTCATTGGTCCCGTCGTTGGCGACGAGCGCCCAACAGGTATGCCCACCCTTCTCTTCCCATCTGTGCGAAACCGAGCACCTGAACCATGCCCATATTTGTATTCAGATCTTCTTATCTAATTACATGTGTATCAAAGATACGAGAGGTACACGTGCACGCCAATTTCCTTTGGATCCGCAACTGCGATTGTGTGTGCTTTGATCTGCTTTCCTCTCGATGTTGTAGCCCTTGTGCTCGGTGCTCCTCGTCCTCCCTACCTTGGTGTGCTTTACTTCAACCACCGAAGGCACCGCCAGTTTGTCGCGTGCCTCCGCAAACGCACGAGGCTGCCACTGGCGCTGCTGCCGCAGGCGTCACCATCTTCGATCTCAAGAAGCACAAGCATGGCACCGCTGTGTGTTCATGAGTGTGAAGCCTACCAGGTGTTTTACAAAATGCTTATGTGCTTTGCCTGATTCAGTTCTTGACCGTCGAAGGCTGCGAGGTTGTGACGATGGGTTCGTACTGCTGTGGCTGGGATGACCACGCCCAGGAGAGGTGGTGCCTCCGTGCCTGTCCATGGTAATATGGAAGTATGGCTCACTGGAGCCTTAATGCTGATGTGTTCGATGACTGCTGTCTTCAATCAACTGTATGTTATTGCCTTTTGATTGTTTACCTATGCATTTTCTTATCGGTTACTTAATGCATTTGCTATCTAGGCTATAGTTCAGTAAAAATAACTGAGTTTTGTGCTATTGTCTGAACGTAATGAACCTAAGTCAATCTCATTTCAACTAATTTGTTTCTGGTAGTCATTCTTCTAAACTTTCTACAGACCATTTACCATTGGCATTTACAGAGCATTAGAATGTTTTCTCCTTCAGTAAGTTGGTTGCACTGATTTATCTGTGCTATGCCTTCTCCCAACAAAATATGATACACCTGAACAATAATAAGCCCACAAATTTACCAGGTTGTCTATTTTCTTCTGACCTTATGTTATGAGATTTGCCTATTGTATCTAGCCTAGCCTGGACTACTTTTGTTGATTCAGATGCTTGCCAATTTTTGTAGCTTGTACGTTACAACAGTAAGTATTTTTACCACACATGGATCGATAGGCAATAACTTTGTTGTAGACTATAGCTTAGACAGATAATTCCTTAATATGTTGATAGTTGCTCTCATGTGTATCTTTGAAAAACAGTGCGAACCATGGTTGACCGCTCCCTCTGCGGCGGTTTCTCCCACAGTGTGTCCCTCTCCTCGCCGGCGCCTGACCACACTGCCTCCGCTGCAGCCCGGTCACAGCAAGTAGCCATGTGCCCGCAACCTTCTCTAAATGCTAACATGCAGATCACAGATGATGTGGGTGCAGCGTGTGCCCTTGCCACGCCAGTCGAGGCATGGATCGACTTCCCTGTTAGATTGAGGGTAATTATCTCTTCCTGATTCTGACACATGCTTTCAATAGATGTGTACCATACATGGAACATTGCAAGAATAGGGGTTTTTTAGTACCATGATGCAGAACACCATGCTGTGTATTTAGTGATTATACCTTTGTTTGTATATCTATCTATTTTTGCATGGAATGACATATTTAAATTGTCAATAACAGCCCTATCACTTTTAATTCCAGCTGACTCTGAACATTGGAGTAGAACAAGGTGCTTGTTCTATGTCTGGTCATCATGCTGAAGTTTCTACCAGGATTGCTTCGGGCAAGGTACTGATAGTTCATTTTGAAATGCCTTTAGCAAGGAGCCTAAGTTTTGGAAGTTCAGGGTCTCAGGCTTTCTTTCTTGGTTGAAACTGTAGAAGTCATAAAGTGTCTTTCGGGGGCTGTAGAAACGTTGTTTTCCCAAGATAAAACCATAACGTTAGCACGGGCATTATCTCTACTATAATTGAAAACTTCTCAGCCCCGTTCCTCTCATTCAAATCAAGGGATCAAAACATCCCTCCTCTACATCCAAGGGCTGCAAGGGCTGCAAATAGATGTTTGATGGTACGCTACTTATGAGAGATTTTTACACTTCACCCTTACCTCACCTGTGACTATGCGCCCCACAAAATGCACAAAATGCAGTCACGGTTCGATACTCCTCATATTTTCATTTTTTCGCCTCTCTTTTTTTCACCCGTGACTCCCCTCCATCTTGCTTCTCATTCTTCTCCTGCCGCATTCATCTCCCCCCTCCTCTCCTCATGCGCCGTAACCACGCGGCGTGATTCCTTTACCCACGCCGCCAAGGTGACGCCGTCGGCGCTAGGCAACCGGCCGCAGGCCGCCAGGCGGCGTCGTGGGGCTAGGGTTTTGTGGGCCGGCGGCCGACGGTAGTGGCATGGAGCTTGTTCTTTGCCCCTCTCGGCCGTGACGGTGGCACCGAGCTCCAGTCGCATCCGCAACGAGCGCCCCTCCGAGATCCATGGCCACGCCAGTGAACTACTCGTGGTCGTGCGGCACTCCTTTTTTTAATGTCAGGTGCTGCAGTATTGTCTCATCCTTCAGGTAATTGACTAATACGGGGCATTGCATCTTTTGTTTTGGGATTGCTTTTAGCTAAATGAACTCTGAAATTATAAACACATATTCCATCTATGAATGTTTTGTACGTGATGATATGGGAGGCTATTTTGCCTAAACTCAAAGGGGAGTTAAGTTCCAGAGTTCAGACAGTCATGTCTTGCTACAGAAAACGTAACCTAGGTGTTTGTTGAGCCTTGATAGTGCCACGATCTCAATTGGCTTTTCCAAATTTAATCACATCCGACACATTAGAAAGCTACATTCTTTCTTCTTAAATAGTGTAACCATTTGCCGTCACAGGCTATATAATCTGGCATTTGCCGGCATGCTTTCTTATGTGTCCTTTTTTATTTAAGAAAAAACAATCTAGGTGAAATGGGATACTTGATAGATGATGCCGTAGGACTCCTTTTTGTTGATCAGACCCATACACCTTTTTGTGGAGGAAAATTAGTCCATGTTAAATCAACTTCTGCAGGAGCAGAGTGTCATCATTTCTTTTTCCTTTTTCTATCGAAATGTCAGATTACATAAAAGAAAATTCTGAGATTGCCAAGCTATAGATTTTTTTAGTTGTAGGTAATTTTTCAGCAGCTGTGACCCCCTCAATTTTTAGACTAATTAACTTGTTAATTCTTTTTGAAGTATCTCTGAGGGGTCAAGATACAGGCAAAATGTCTGCTTTACTGGTAGTCCAGGTGAAGGAGATCCTCATTAAAGAGTCAAACAAATATTTTTTATTTATGTGCCTAAAATTTATTTTCTTGTATCTGTGTATATTTTATAAAATCCAATTCTGAGGTTTTTTTGTCATTTTTGGGAAGTTAGGATCCATTTATATGCTCCAGAGATTGGTTTTGCTTCAAATTAGCTTGTAGTCAGATTCTATTTATGTCCAGTTCTATTCTATTTTTAGTTAAGAGTTTTCAATGCATTATTTCTTTCAGGGAAATCAAAGCCAGAGGAGCCATATGTTTGATGCTTGCTATTGTCATTGTCATCGTGGCCTGTTATATGATACGAAATACGGAAATAGGGAGTAGCTCTTGTTTTGTCCAAGCTCAAAATTGTAAGGAATGCATATTATTTAGGGACAAGCTTTGAGCCTTTAATTCATCAGTATGATGTTGTGGACCAGACCCCTTAGACTGTATCTCTATGACTAACATTGCCAAGCTCGACCATGCATTGGTGGGCACATAATTTGCATGTTAATTTTTCACAGTTTTCGGCACACAAATTACTACTATTCTTTTGATGTAACTGCACAGGCTCCTAGCCTAGATCATCATAGTGCATTTCAATATCATAAAGAAATAGCAGACATTGTTCTGAATAGCAGAAACAATAAATAGGACATTTTTTGAATGACTTCTTAGTATCAGTTGTTATGACAGACTTGTTGCTCTCCCTTCCCCCGCCAAGAAGAACAAGATGAGCAAGAACACTGGAGCGGGTGAAATATTCTTTCAGCAACTTCTCATTCAAGGTAAACTACTATCTGAAAAATTCACTATTCCATTGCACACGAGTTTTCTTTTCCGAATCTTGTCTTTGACCAAGTTTTCCATTGCATATGAGTTAGTCAGGAACTGGACCTCACCAGCCACCACACCAGCAAGCTTTGACCGAATGTTGCAGTTTCATCTGGAACATGTTGCGGATACATAGTGAATATGAACCTTGTTTATAGAAAGATGGCGCAATAGGAAGCAATGTAATTCCCTCTCCTTTTTTAAGAAATATTTCTGAAATCTGTAAGTTTGGAAGTGTGCTGAATTGGAACATTCATTGCCTTTTAGAATGTTTGCATCAGATATTTTCAATATTAGAAATGACTATGATCCTTCAGCCTCGCATATGCATGTTATGATGGAAAATATAATTATGATCTATTGTTCAATCAGACTGGCTCTTATTTCCTTCTACTATATAATATCTATGTTGGATGTTGCTCTGAATTTATATTAAAATCTCAATTTGGTTTGGGAGCTCCTTCGCAGATGCATGTTTATGATGGAAAATATAATTGTGATCTATTGTTCTTTCAGACTGCCTCTTATTTCCATGCAAATCTATGTCTTTATTGTCCTCATCATGTTTTCACCATGATGCTACTGGTCCATGAAAATCTAGAAATGTCACTGTGTGGCTAATTAAACTTGTTTTTTGGTATATTAGGCTGTTCAGACGGTGGTGATGGATGTGCATTGCGAGGTGGACCAATGGAACCTAACCTCAAGTTAGGTTACTGAAGTTGTTCGACAGATTTTTCTTCTAAGGTCATGAACACTTGTGTAGTTTTAGTTTGGAAATCAGGAAACATGGAATTTCAGAAGTATTTGATTGTTTTTCAGAATTTAGTCATGATGGCATTCAAGGAAAAAAATTAGGAGCTTCTTAATTAGTGCTCTACATGAGTACCACATACTAAAATGTTTTATTAGAAGGTGTGCAAATCCTACCTCAAATGAATGCTCCACGAGACTGTTGGACAAGGACAAGACTTGTCATAAATTTAGTGAAATTGTTCAGTTCTGCTGCATGAAGATGATTTCTTTTCAACCACTTTGTATGAAGATCAATCTAGGAGATGGCTGCATTATGAATGAAATGAAACCGTGGCATTAGCATGAGTGTTTTCGAAAAGAACATTGATGTTTTTGTTGTTTATATGTGCATCCCTGAAATGAAACCGTAGCGTTAGCACGGCATTATACTAGTCAATGTAAAAGCTTCTTGTGAATCAACTTGCCTTTCCTATAAATAAATCAATACATAAGTTGAAACCACCCCTTAATCTCAAGGTTTTACAATTTGTTAAGAAAACAGTGAAATGAGATGGCCAATGTTATTTTTGTGACAATGAGGAAATCATAAAACAATGTTTTTTGATTGTCATGTTGCAAGATTTGTCTGGAGAGTTTTACTATAGCATTTGGATTGCAACCTCCCAAAGAGGTATATGATTTATTTGCAGTGTTCAACAAACAGAGCAACATATATATGCATTCTTCAATTTCTGTGGGAGCAAATGCAATAATATTGTACTCTTATTTGCATGTTATTTTTAGAGCAACTTATTAGACTCGTTTCTACAACATCCTGCAAAAGGAGAGCAACATATCACCTTTGAAGTTGGTCTGTCGTATATTGGATACTTTAGCTATGGAGATCAGATCATTGCCAAGCATGGGCGGGTAATCGTATTTTTAAAGAATTAGTGCTTTGATAGACTCGTTTGGTTTTTCCTTTTGTGAGCTTTATAAAAAACAACCGGTGGTTCAAACTAGAACATCAAAACAGTCATGCTCTAGCTCTGTTAACCCACGCTGCTAAAAAACATAATTTTATCCATAGTTGCATAAGTCATTAATCAAATTTATTAACTGTATTACTTATGCCAAAAGCCAATTTGTTTGGCGATATCTCCTGTACCTGACCCATTTGTGTGGCGATATCTCCTACACCTGACCCCCAGTGATAAGATGCTCAACTCTGACGATAACAAAAAAGATACATGGACACTGAACACCTCAGTCACCGATGAGCTGATGGAAATTTTGTGCTTGTCCTGACTCCATTTCCAGCACTATAAAAGACACTCTTTGCACTGCACTCTGCAGGCCTGCCTTAAACAAGACGTCCCCAAGTCAAAGGGTTAGGTTTTCTTTTCTATCCAGAGTCCACCAGCTACAGCAAATCTGCAACGGCTCGTCCCCTCGCCTTTAATTATGGCCATCATCACTTAGACTAGCTACTAAATTAACTTACTCAAAAAGTAACCCACCAAGTGTCCAAGTACCAAAAAGTCATAAGCACACACAAGACACAAGACACAGAAAGGAAAGCAACAAGCAGTGCATATATCTGATCTACCACTAGCAAACAATGATTGGTTTCACATGTGTGATTGGTTTCACATGTGTGGAGGTGCCATGATGCCATCCACTCGCCACTCCGGCATATCCATGGCGGGCGCTCGATCAGTTTCAGGTCTATGCAGATGTAGCGATGCGATAGGGTTGGGGGATCTGGGGCAACTCACAAATGGATGTGATTACAGAGAGATCAGAGGCCGAAGTGCGCTGCCCATCTGCACTTTTACAGAGAGGGACAAAAGAATCCTCACGGCATTGCAGTGCTGCTGAGAAGGATGTGCCACCTATGCTGGTGTCATCTTGCACTAACAAATCTTCAAGAATCAAGAGTGTTTTCTTGATGTGATTTCTAGGGGAAAGCGTGCTCTCAATTTGCAGATCAAGACAATCCCAGGGAAGAATCTTCTGCATTTCTGATGAGGAAGACGTGGCACCAATACTATTGCTAATGCTATCTTCTGCCTCCAAATCTTCATCATTTCTCTGAAAAAAAAAAGAAAATGGATGAAAGAAGAATACTTAATTTTTCTTATTCTGTTAAGATCAGATTCAACATTTTTGTAAGCACTCATCATATCATCAAGATTATGGATCACAAACATACCATTAATCATGCAATTCTCCTGTACTCTAGAAGACAGGGGTGTGTATAACTTTTTTGAGTCTCTACTACTGAAGTGCGTAGCAGCAAGGTCCACTTCACTTCTCATCAGTGGACCATGTAGCCAAGGAAGCTAGGATCCAAGATCACCAAAAGAGCACCATATAACTCTGGGTGGTAAGAGCTATGTGTGAGTCGCTTTCATGGACTAACCACCCAGCAGGCCACCACCCTGAATCCGCGCCCGTGACAGTTGAATACTCGCGAGGACGCGAGCACAACGGAACAAAGCCATCCGCGTCAGACCAGGCAAGGAGGAGACGAGCTAATAAAGAACGCCCAAGCTGCTGCTGCGGTGTGCGGTAGGCTCCAAGCGTTGAAACTGGTAGAGCATGACACCTGGGGCCAGAGTGCCAGATAGGCAGTTAGGTAATACACCTGGCCATGGTTGATGCTTCTGGAGTCTGGACTGCTAATACAGCTCACTCCAATGAGGCAGATCGCCTTTTTGAGAAACAGCCCGGCGGGTAGTCAACGAACCTGTTAGCTCTCCATGGCAGTGAGACAGCAATTCAAGAGTTTTTACTTCTTCGGGAGTGAGCTTTCACAGGAGTTCATACTCCAGTGGATGAGTTTTTAGATGTTATCTGAACTCGACATTCGCATGATTGAATGGAGCAGTAAACCAACCCTTGCCGAATCGACATGATCACCGATAGATTAGAAAGCAAAATATTCTAAATAAAGAACCAATACAAATAATTTAACTAATAGCACCTGCAGGACAAAATTAAGGAAAACTTGATGGAAAGGAGCTAGACTGCATGCTCGTTTTTTAATCAACAGATATAGGGCTCGAACTTAAGTCTCTAGGCTGAAAGCATGCTCCAGTCCAAAATTAAGAAAAACTATTATTCGACTTTCATGTGGATTAGGAAGCAAAGTATCTAAACAAATAGTCCATAACAATGAATAAAGACAATAACAAAATAGTATTCTCTATTCTGGTTTCTACTAGGATTGAAAAGCAAACCTGACGCGAAGGGGGCTCATGGCGCGATGTACAAAGGCCATTGGTTGGGGAGCTTCCGCCCAAGGTTTAAATCCCGAGTCTTGCCGCATCAAAAACTGTAGGGGTGTAAATCCCTCCAATATTATTTTTTAAAAAAAAGCAAACCTGACCTAATGCAAATTGAATGATAAATAGATTACGTTATGGGATATATGCCAATCAAACTTTTTTAATTTTTCACTAGATCTGTAGAAAATATGAGCAACATAATTTTGTTAAAAAACTAGATTTAAAGATATTCTAACGATACTAGTTATGTATTATAAATATTAATATTATTTAATATATAGTTGGCTTTTGCTGTGGTACTCCGAAACGACTGTGAGCCGTCCATTTATTCCGATCCAACGGTCATCATCATCTATTACCTCTTATGAGGTAAATAGTATTTATTTAATTTTTATTTGATAAAATGGGGTAAACAAGTTTAAATATATATGTTTTTTAGATTTGGTTGATGCATGTAATCCGTGATTGATATGGCATGCATGTTATGGTACTTGATTTGCTTGTGGTTAGCGTACGTGATTTACGTGTCATGCATGTTACAAACAAACATTAGTTACCGTCCATGCATGTTAAAAAAAACATTAGTTGCCAATATGTTCTAATTATAGAAAAAAATAAGCAGTTTTACTGACCGCATGGCCAAACAGCACCGTGCAAAAATCAAACACGACAAAAACGGTGGCATGCGGGAATAGGGGATCGGGGAACTGGGCAAAAACGCAAAAATCCATCCGGCACATCGTGATTGGGGGAATCGGCATGCGGGATTCCCCCGTGATTAGAGGGATGCGGGTGTTTTATTTTTGTTTTCTTAGATTTAGTAATTCATTAAATTGTGAAAATTCAACAGTCTAAATCGATTTGAGATATTACCTCCTTATAAATAAAAGGTGTACCTGAGCATTGCCCTATATAGTTGGTCAAAATCTAGAAATGTTGACTTCTCGAGAAGCGAAAACAACATCTATTTTATAACCGACGGAGTATTTGGTAGGCATTCTATATAATGCAATACAGAATCATTCAGTTCGCCATAGAATGCTGATTTTTTAACGCCTTCGTAGACAAGACAAATATTATGAAAATGTTTAAGAAGTTTTGCAACAAAAACATGTTACATCCTTTTTGTTTGAGCTCTACAAGTTTGCTAGCGAAATGGGAAATAATATGTTTTAGACAAAATGGGAAATAGTATGTTTTATTAGACAAAATGGGAAATAATATGTTTTAGACAAAATGGGAAATAATATGTTTACTATTTTTTTTTTGGTAAAATAGGAGCAGGAGAGCTGCCAATTTTGCAAACATCCCAAACTCCATACTCCACTTTGAAATGTTCGGTCCTACTGTTTACTGTCCCACACACCTCTTGTATGGCAAAACAGACACCTTCTACCTTCATCACGGAAGCGTAGCATCTTTTCACCCCCCAATTCCTCCTACCCGACGGAGACAGACAGCCTTGCTTCTTTTGCTCAAGTGCTCTCGTGCCTCCAGCCCAGCTCCCAGATCCCCCACTCCTCGCTCGCGTCTCCCTCCAGCCTCCACCGCTCTCCTCGCCGTCCAACCGCCCCCAACTCCGACACCCACCCACCTCCATCCCCACCTCCGCAATCCTGCAATTCGCGTCGCCGACACCCCACCCCGCGCCGCTCGGCGGCGGAGATCGACCGAGCGCGCCGGCGGCGGGCGGGCGGGCGCAGCCATGCTCCACAAGTTCGCGCTCGCGTTCAAGACCAAGACCATCGAGTTCTTCGCGGAGGACGAGGAGGACGAGGACGCCGACCGCCGATTCGCGCCGCGCTCCCCGGCGCCGGGGGCGGATGGGGTCCTCGCCGGGCAGCGCGTGGTCGTGCTCAAGCCCGACCCGCTGAACCCTAACCCTAGCTGCGCGGGCGCGGCGGACGGGGAGGGGAAGGCGGGGGCGGCGTCCGGGCGGGACGCCGCCGTCGCCGCGGCGCTCGCGACGGCCTCGTCGTTCCAGGCCGCGTACCTGCACCTGCAGGCCGCCCACGCGCCGTTCCTGCCGGACGCGGCGGCGGCCGCGGACGCCGCCGCCGTGTCGCACCTCCGCCGGCTCTCGGAGCTCAAGCGGATCGCGTCCTCGCCGTCGCCGGACGGGGACGGGGACGGGGCCCTCACGGCGCACCTCGAGGCTCAGGTGCGCGAGAACCAGGCGCTGCTGCGGTCCTTCGACGCCGTGGTGAACCGCCTGCAGGCGGCGCTGGACGCCAAGGACGCCGCGGCCGCCGCGCTGCGGCTCGACCTCGACGCGCTCGACGACGCCAACGCGCGGCTCGCGGGCCGCCTCGACCGCGCGCTCGCGCCTCCGCCGGGCGGGGACGCCGTCGGCGCCATGCTGTCCGCGGGCGTCTTCGACTCCGTCCTCCGCGACGCGCTCCGCGTGGCCCACCGGTTCGCCCGCGCGCTCGCCGAGGTCCTCCGGTGCGCCGGGTGGGACCTGGCCGCGGCTGCGGAGGCCGCCTACCCTGGCGTCTCCTACTCCAAGTCCGGCCACTGCCGCTACGCGCTCCTCTCCCGCGTCTGCCTCTCCATGTTCGACGGATTCGACTCCTACCAATTCGGCGCTGCTGCTGACACCACAGAAGAGCTTGGAGGGATCGAGCTGGCGACCCGGAGGAGCGAGTCTTTGCAGCAATTCATCGAGCACTCAGATGCAGACCCCATGGAGCTGATGAATTCAAGCCCGGACTGCGAGTTTGCCCAATTCTGCGACCGCAAGTACAAACAGCTCATCCATCCTGGCATTGAGTCCTCGCTGTTTGGGAATTCAGACTGCGGGGCATTGCCGGTGATGAGCGTGGCCGGCCCACTCTACGAGCTGTTTGTTGCAATGGCAAGCTCAATATGGACACTCCACAGGTTAGCCTGGGCTTATGACCCAGCGGTTGGCATATTCCAGGTTGGCCGGGGCACCGAGTTCTCAATGGTGTACATGGAGAACATTGTCCGGTCGAAGGGTTTCATGGCGAGCAAGGAGCTCGGGAAGCCAGCGCGACCAAAGGTCGGGTTCACGGTGGTGCCGGGATTCCGGCTTGGAGGTACGGTGATCCAGTGTAGGGTGTATCTAGATCATGGTAAGAGGGAGGAAGACATTATAGATTCGATTTGAGATGAAGTGAAACTATATAGTCAAAGAAAGAAAACTGTACATTCCAAAACAAAAGGAGGTTGTGTAAAGGTGATCAAGAACAGTGCGTGGAAATAACCTGCGGGATCAAAGTCGCTGCTCAATGATGAGTATAAAGAAAGCTATTTATCTTTTGGTTTAGTTTTTTGGCTGAGCTGAAAGGAGGGGGTGAGGGGGGTGTTGTCTAGGGCTGTACAAAGGTCATCAGGCTCAGAGAGCTTTGTGTTCTAACAGAGTCGAAGAGTTATTACTATCTAATCTTCGGTAACTTATTTGTGTGTAGCTCGATTCCATCTGTAAATGAATATTTATGAGTATGTATGTGCCCGCCGATTTCTTGCATATTTGGAAAACCAGTTACTATAATTCTAAAAAGAAAACCAGCTACTGCATTGTCCTACTGAATCAGTGTGATCTTGGCATAGCTTTACAGATTGTGTTTCCTGTTGTCTGGTACGGTAGTTTATGCAACTACCGTTACATCACTGTAGCATAAGCATGCTTGCTATTTAATGTTGCTGCCCGCCTGCTACGGTAGTTATGCAACTACCGTTACATACCTTCTGTGTGTTCTTTCCAAGACATGCCAAATGCCTGCAAAATCATTTTGGGTCGAAGTCAGTCAGGTCAGGTGGCACACGCCTTCTGTCCAGAAGACGTTCTCTCTGTTCTGCAGGACAAATTTGCAGTTGCAGCAGCAATCCATGGCTGAAAAGTTGGCTGATAAACTCAAGCAAACAGAGCGATGCTTAGCGGCTTAACGCCTTGTTTCAGTTCAGGTTTCATTCAGTCAGGTAACCCACTTCTCTTCTCTTCAGCCCGTTAGACAAAATGATTCTTATCAGTCTCCTGTCACCCGTATCTTCCGTCCGTTCTCCTTCTCCCAGAAAGCCAGTTCCATGGGCGCGTACAACCATCAACCAACGTTCTCGGAGCTATTTTTCCACACCGTTCTCTTTTCTCCATTGAAAAGGTTTCGTACTCGTGCAGCTACTGCTGGGCATTGATTCCCAGTGGCACCCAACCCCAGCCATCCTTGACTCTGCACAGCTGTCTGGGCTGGGCTACCATCACTAAGATCTGCTGCTTCTTGTCACCTACGCACGCAGTAGATTAGCAGCAAGTTGTAAACGCTCTTGTTTGGAACATGGATGGACAAATCTGGTGGTCTGTTCACGCGGTAACATGGTCGCGTTGCTTGCTGAATGCTGACAGCGGTGGCAACTGCCGCCACAGTTTCAGGTTTCAGACACGGTGTGTTTCAGTGTCATGTTTGGAGAGACGCTAAACATTCAGAATGTTGCGAAGAATAGAAACTGTCTCGCGACCGGATTTCACCCTCGGAATGAGGGCCTGTTCTTGAGCCATGATTAAGAATTTAAGACGCACAGCTGGCTCTGTAGAATGCTCTCTGAGGTCCCGGCACAGGCGCAGGGTCTCTCTGTGCGTGTGGGGCGTGCCGGCGTGGGGCGGGGCGCGGGCGGGCGCAGCCATGCTCCACAAGTTCGCGCTCGCGTTCAAGACCAAGACCATCGAGTTCTTCGCGGAGGACGAGGAGGACGAGGACGCCGACCGCCGATTCGCGCCGCGCTCTCCGGCGCCCGGGGCGGATGGGGTCCTCGCCCCCGGGCAGCGCGTGGTCGTGCTCAAGCCCGACCCGCTGAACCCTAACCCTAGCTGCGCGGGCGCGGCGGACGGGGAGGGGAAGGCGGGGGCGGCGTCCGGGCGGGACGCCGCCGTCGCCGCGGCGCTCGCGACGGCCTCGTCGTTCCAGGCGGCGTACCTGCACCTGCAGGCCGCGCACGCGCCGTTCCTCCCGGACGCGGCGGCGGCCGCGGACGCCGCCGCGGTGTCGCACCTCCGCCGGCTCTCGGAGCTCAAGCGGATCGCGTCCTCGCCGCTGCCGGACGGGGACGGGGACGGGGCCCTCACGGCGCACCTGGGCCTCGAGGTGCGCGAGAACCAGGCGCT
Source organism: Themeda triandra (assembly GCA_018135685.1). Taxonomy (NCBI): domain Eukaryota; kingdom Viridiplantae; phylum Streptophyta; class Magnoliopsida; order Poales; family Poaceae; genus Themeda; species Themeda triandra. Next base: position 453,675 of record JAENPR010000405.1, on the reverse strand, counting down.
GCTACGGTCCTTCGACGCCGTGGTGAACCGCCTGCAGGCGGCGCTGGACGCCAAGGACGCCGCGGCCGCCGCGCTGCGGCTCGACCTCGACGCGCTCGACGACGCCAACGCGCGGCTCGCGGGCCGCCTCGACCGTGCGCTCGCCCCTCCCCCGGGCGGCGACGCCGTCGGCGCCATGCTGTCCGCGGGCGTCTTCGACTCCGTCCTCCGCGACGCGCTCCGCGTCGCCCACCGGTTCGCCCGCGCGCTCGCCGAGGTCCTCCGGTGCGCCGGGTGGGACCTGGCCGCGGCTGCGGAGGCCGCCTACCCTGGCGTCGCCTACTCCAAGGCCGGCCACTGCCGCTACGCGCTCCTCTCCCGCGTCTGCCTCTCCATGTTCGACGGATTCGACTCCTACCAATTCGGCGCCACGGCTGACACCACAGAAGAGCTTGGAGGGATCGAGCTGGCAACCCGGAGGAACGAGTCGTTGCAGCAATTCATCGAGCACTCAGATGCAGACCCCATGGAGCTGATGAATTCAAGCCCGGACTGCGAGTTTGCCCAATTCTGCGACCGCAAGTACAAACAGCTCATCCATCCTGGCATTGAGTCCTCGCTGTTTGGGAATTCAGACTGCGGGGCATTGCCGGTGATGAGCGTGGCCGGCCCACTCTACGAGCTGTTTGTTGCAATGGCAAGCTCAATATGGACACTCCACAGGTTAGCCTGGGCTTATGACCCAGCGGTTGGCATATTCCAGGTTGGCCGGGGCACCGAGTTCTCAATGGTGTACATGGAGAACATTGTCCGGTCGAAGGGTTTCATGGCGAGCAAGGAGCTCGGGAAGCCAGCGCGACCAAAGGTCGGGTTCACGGTGGTGCCGGGATTCCGGCTTGGAGGTACGGTGATCCAGTGTAGGGTGTATCTAGATCATGGTAAGAGGGAGGAAGACATTATAGATTCGATTTGAGATGAAGTGAAACTATATAGTCAAAGAAAGAAAACTGTACATTCCAAAACAAAAGGAGGTTGTGTAAAGGTGATCAAGAACAGTGCGTGGAAATAACCTGCGGGATCAAAGTCGCTGCTCAATGATGAGTATAAAGAAAGCTATTTATCTTTTGGTTTAGTTTTTTTGCTGAGCTGAAAGGAGGGGGTGAGGGGGTTGTTGTCTAGGGCTGTACAAAGGTCATCAGGCTCAGAGAGCTTTGTGTTCAAACAGAGTCGAAGAGTTATTACTATCTAATCTTCGGTAACTTATTTTGCGTAGCTCGATTCCATCTGTAAATGAATATTTATGAGTATGTATGTGCCCGCCGATTTCTTGCATATTTAGAAAACCAGTTACTATAATTCTAAAAAGAAAACCAGCTACTGCATTGTCCTACTGAATCAGTGTGATCTTGGCATAGCTTTACAGATTGTGTTTCCTGTTGTCTGGTACGGTAGTTTATGCAACTACCGTTACATCACTGTAGCATAAGCATGCTTGCTATTTAATGTTGCTGCCCGCCTGCTACGGTAGTTATGCAACTACCGTTACATACCTTCTGTGTGTTCTTTCCAAGACATGCCAAATGCCTGCAAAATCATTTTGGGTCGAAGTCAGTCAGGTCAGGTGGCACACGCCTTCTGTCCAGAAGACGTTCTCTCTGTTCTGCAGGACAAATTTGCAGTTGCAGCAGCAATCCATGGCTGAAAAGTTGGCTGATAAACTCAAGCAAACAGAGCGATGCTTAGCGGCTTAACGCCTTGTTTCAGTTCAGGTTTCATTCAGTCAGGTAACCCACTTCTCTTCTCTTCAGCCCGTTAGACAAAATGATTCTTATCAGTCTCCTGTCACCCGTATCTTCCGTCCGTTCTCCTTCTCCCAGAAAGCCAGTTCCATGGGCGCGTACAACCATCAACCAACGTTCTCGGAGCTATTTTTCCACACCGTTCTCTTTTCTCCATTGAAAAGGTTTCGTACTCGTGCAGCTACTGCTGGGCATTGATTCCCAGTGGCACCCAACCCCAGCCATCCTTGACTCTGCACAGCTGTCTGGGCTGGGCTACCATCACTAAGATCTGCTGCTTCTTGTCACCTACGCACGCAGTAGATTAGCAGCAAGTTGTAAACGCTCTTGTTTGGAACATGGATGGACAAATCTGGTGGTCTGTTCACGCGGTAACATGGTCGCGTTGCTTGCTGAATGCTGACAGCGGTGGCAACTGCCGCCACAGTTTCAGGTTTCAGACACGGTGTGTTTCAGTGTCATGTTTGGAGAGACGCTAAACATTCAGAATGTTGCGAAGAATAGAAACTGTCTCGCGACCGGATTTCACCCTCGGAATGAGGGCCTGTTCTTGAGCCATGATTAAGAATTTAAGACGCACAGCTGGCTCTGTAGAATGCTCTCTGAGGTCCCGGCACAGGCGCAGGGTCTCTCTGTGCGTGTGGGGCGTGCCGGCGTGGCATGTTCGTTGCTTCGGCTCTAGTCCAGCAGCCGGGCTCTGCAGACTCTGATGCTCTGTCCCCGTGTGCTTGCCCTTTGTTGGGTTTTGACTCCTGACCTCGCGGATGCCTGTCGTGCTCGCTTCGCGGCTTACAGCGCGTGCCCGTTATTCCTTGAGTTCGCTTTACTCCCGTGCCTTCTTGCCGCCGGTCGAAGGCGAGCATATTTTGGTGGTCTGGTCTGCCGTCTGGTCGCCTGCCGTGCCGCCGGGCTACCAGAGACACCGGAACCTGTGGCAGGCTTCTCCATCACCATCATGCTGCCGCTGGGAGGGCCCCTCGGAGGCCGTACCGAGAGACGAGAATGAGTGCACTGGTACAGCACGAACATTTTACCGTTTGTGGTACAGCGCACGGTGAACGGCAGCGTGAGGCGATCTCGGCGTGCCACTGTGCTCCAAGCACCCCTGATCGCTCTCGCTTCACCGTGAGAGACGGGACCACTCGTCGAAACTGAGGCTTTTGAATTCGTTCTAGTAGGTTCAGGGTTCAACATGCATGGGCGGGGATCTTGTCACGTTGTTTTCCGTTGCTCGATCTCAGGTCGCTGCTGCCTTGACGAGATCCAGGATGCCTGCCTCCCAGATAAAGCCAGGCCCGATTTTTCTCTGCTGTCAATGGCGCGGATTCCAGATCGGAAGCTACTTGCCCACTCGAATTGCACTGGGATCCGAATTGACTCGCTGCTTCGGTGCTGGCTGCCAATGAGCTGTTGTTTTCTTCGCTGTCCTAGACTACTGCTGAAGTGCTGATCCGACACTCGGCCAGAGTAAAAAAACCGTGGGAAAGCCGTTTGGGGAGATCGGATACTGCTAGCCAGTTGGGCCATGCCGGCCCTTTCATTATCTGTAATGTGAGCCCATCTCATAACGTGGGCTAATGGTAACCTGGACCCACGAATACGTCCGTCGGAGCGAAGCACCGAGCAGCCCGCAGGCCGCCCAGCAGCTGCAAATTGTGGTCTCGCGCAGCCCAGCACGTACGGTTCGTTTCAAATTTTCAATCGGCTTTGCTAACAAAACCAGCCGGTTCAGGTTTCAGACTGCTTGCGGCGGCTCAGTTGCACGACCGCGGTTTCTTTGTTTTCCCGTTCACCCGGGCAATCGGTCCGTTTTTTTTCTTTTTGTCTAGCGTACCAGCCGACCCCTTCAGCAAGCTACAATGCCAGCCTGAGGCGTGCACGTGTTGGATTAGTAGTTCTGCATGCTTCGCGAGGTCGATCGTAACCCACATGTTCTTCTCGAATATGTACGCGCTAGCTACGTACGGGCACTACACATCGCGGCTCTGCATTGCGTGCATGTGCCCCGTGAGGCCGTGACCATAAAGGTGGTCAGCTGGACTTGCTGGATGGGGGGCCATGCATGCCACGCGCCAGCTTTCCAAAGTCCAAACTTATCCCGATCCGTCATGTCGAGCACAGGATCACCACGCCGGCAGCAGGCCGGCTGGCCGGCGACAAGCATCAATGCATGGTTCTGCTGCTGGCAGCAAAACCTACGTTAATTACGTACCCGCACAGTTTGTATGTGTAGCAGCCCTGAATACCAGCAACGCGCGCGGCATCGCCCCCCGGCCGGCGCTTTCTCCCCTGTTTGCAAATTGCCCTTTGTCAAACCCAACAGTTATTGCCCTCGTGCCCCGCCGGCGCGGCCCCAAAAAAGTTAGCGGCACGCACAGCAGTCAGGGATTGGAGAAAGAAAACGCCTGCTGCTGCTGCCGCCGCTTTGAGAGCCAACTAGCTTTTCGGGGGCCGTTCGGCATAACGGTCACATCGCTTCATTGTTAGTGCCGGCCGGCCGCGCGCGCGCGTCTGCGGATCAGATACGGACACCGCGCCCGCAGGCCCTATGTTTGCACTCTCGGCACACAGAGACGATTATTTCATGCTATGTATAATGTACTGTACGTACAAGCAAGTTAAACATGCCCCTGCCCGGGCTCGGAAGGTCTCATCAGCAGGATGTATCCAGGCATCCAGCCCGTGTGAAGACACCAGAAGGGCGCCGCCGCAAAGAGACGACGGCGCGGCAATGCAAGGAACACCGAGCTTGCAAAAGAGCAAGAGGTACCAGCGGTGATCGTCGATGCAAATAATACCAGCCCACTGCTACCCAACTGGAGGATTCACTGCATATGCATATGCTCTTGCAAGTACATGGAGATGTGGCGCACGCATTTGAATTCCAACATCTAGCTCTTATTGCAGCAGCGCGCAAGCAAGCAAAACAAGGGGGGCAAAGATCGAGCCAAAGACCGCCGGTCTTTGGCGGCCCTGCCCCTGGACTGGCCTGGCCTCCCTTTACTCGACAGGGGGCGAAGAACCAAGACAAAGAATAAAAGAAGAGGGGAAAAAGACACAGTAAAGAGCAGGGATAAAGATAACGACTGATAGCCTGCCCCTGGTAGCTAGCCACCACAGTAAGGAGCAGCAGCAGTGTAGCAGCTAAAACAGTGGGGAAAGAAAGGACAAGGATCGGATGGGGGCCCGGAAAAAGGACTCCATCTCTTCGTCTATCTACCAAATAATCAACGCAAAAACATATATGCATATCTATATTAATTAGAGAAGGATACTTAGCCATCAAATGACCAGCTCGACCAGGTTTTCACAGCAGGTACGTACGTGATTGGAACGAGGAACAAAGCTAATTTAAGAGGTCACTAAGCAAGTAAGCATGCACTAGATAATATATATATAGCTTCATAGTTCATAGATCCGGCGGCCACTTGTTAAAAGGAGATTCTCGAAAGCTAAGGTAACAGTCGTAGCAACTTGCTACTCTAAGCTTGAGGAGGAGTGATTATATTAGTATGGAGCAACCCCCATGTTGGCTGCTGCAGCGGCGGCGGCGGCAGCCGCCGCGTAGAGCCCTTCCTTTAGAAGCCCGTCCTTGTGATCCTGCTAAAGCCAAAAGCACCGAAAACTGGTTTAGTTTGAGTCATTTTAACATGATTTGTTGGGCGCAAGGTAATATACTTAAATGTTTGCATGTCATCATGTTTTGTTTTTCTTTGAGCTAACTGCTCCTATAGTCTTATGAGTCAAATAAGAAAATATATACAATCTGGCATGAACATATATATACAACACACTCCCTCCACGATTGCAAAGGAAGTCATTTTGGACAAAGTTAGGGTCAAACTTTAGGAATATATATAAATCATAAATAACTTTTTAAGTTGTTGAGTTTGAAAATATAAAAACCATATAAATAGACTTGTTTTGAAATATACTTTCAAAAGTATGCATGTCACTTTTTAATAAATGTTTTTTATAGAAATATGAAGTCATAGTTATGTTGTCCGAAACAACTTCTTTTATCAACCTGGAGGGAGTACCAAATAATGGCCCTTGAAAAAGGCTGTGGTTCCATTATTACAAGTCGCCCTAATATGATTACCCATGCACTTCTTTTAATTTGAAAAATTTATGAAAACTTTAAGCACAAGATTATTACTATTATCTTGTTTATTGTCAGACCCCCTCCTGATTTTCTTTCTAGTTAGAAAACACAACAGAGAAATTCATATTAGCATTACAAAAACAACAAATATTCTATCTTTTCATTGTAAATACTTTCATAATATATTAAATTCACTACTACATATTATTGTTGGAACATAATTTCTATAGAATATCTGCAATGTCACAACCAAGAATAGTAAAAAAAATAGCGGAAAATGCATCTTATCCTCTATAAAATATTGGAGATCACCTCAACCTCATCTTTTGTTTCAGCAAGGAAAATCATGCTCAAATTAACAAGTACATGCTATTTGTTTTTTTTTCCCACTTTTGAACCTTGCTATTGAACTAAAAGGAAAAGGGGGAACAATATTAGACATTATATAGATACAATTTTCTGTATACTAACCCTCATCGTCAAAAATATTTGTCATGAATTTGTATGGTCTTTGGTGCATATGCATGACTACTAATATTTTTTAAATTCCTCTAGAAGAAAAATATTTTGCAAAGTATTCCGCATACAAACCCACCAATATATATTGCATGTCTCGAATTACACATATGTTCCAAACTATAAGTCGTTTTTACCTTTTCTCGGTACATATCTTTTGCTATGTATCTTGATATATATTATGTCTAGATACATAGTTAAACATATATGTAGTAAAGACTAAATAACTTAGTACAACTTAGAACGGAGGAAAGAAATATAAGATTTGTAAAAGTTAAAAAATATATTTATATATGTTTGTAAAAGATATAAGAAGATATTTATATTTGTAATTTTGATGTTTTGACCAAATCTTGACCTGACTGAAAGAAACTTGTGAGTACATTGACAGGGTTTTTACGGATTCATCACCTGAGGTAGAAGGCTTGTCTTCTTGAGCCCCTGGTGATCCGGCATGAGTCCAAAGTGGATGTGTGGAAAGTGCGCCCACTGCAGCAACAACCAAAACCACCCCACCAAACATGGACGATTTAGAAAGGAGGGAGAAATACGCATGGACCTTATCATGCAGTTTTGAAAGATCAGGAAACCCTAGCAACGATGTACAGTACAGGCACGAACAAAACCCTAGAGTGCGCGTGGATGACACATTATTGACACCAGAAATGAAGAAAAAACGACTGAAGCAGAAAGATCTGAGGGAGGCGAGAGGAGGAGGAAATAAACCACTGACGTTCTTGGCCGCCGCGCTGAAGGCCTCCCTGTGCGAGATGTCGGGATTTACAGCCTTGATGCGTTGGATTTCGTCCCTGCAATCGCATTCCCCGGCCCCGAGGGAGAGCCAGCAGAAAAAAAGAAAAGGAAAAGGGAGACGTCAGATCGATGCATATGATCAGCTGCTAGTACGTAGCTCAGCGACACGACACTGCATTATTTGCCATCACCGATGCATCATTTGCCACGTCTTATGTTACGAATAAATACTGCTTGCTACATCTTTCAACTCTCTCTCTCTCTCTTCTGCCATTCTCAGCGTGTGAGAAAGAGAACGACTGAACGAGAGCATAAATCATCAGGGTCTCTCTCTTCCTTCTGCAAAAGTTCTTCCCTCTGTAGTCTGTACCCTGGACCGGGCCCGGCCGGGCCGGCCGGCCGGCCGGCTGCTGCCAACGACGTGGCATGCATTGCCGTGACCGATGAGCGACGAGAGAAACCACCGGCCGGCCATGACTTATACACTGTAAGGCACAGTATGAAAAAAAATTCAGTAGCAGTATACTGGCACACTCACTTGATGAAGCGGTTGTACGCCGACGGCACGCGCTGCCTCTTCTCCGGAGCTGCAGAGACAGAGAGATACGAGGCACACAAAAACCTGTTAGCCACACACAGTCATGCCGCGCGCGCATGAAACATGACCAGCAGTGGCTCACTGCTCAGCACAGCATGTAGGCTAGCTGGAACTCGGCGGTGCATATATGCACGCTGGTCAGCACGGCAAAGCACTTAGCAGCGAGCGTCCACTGCCCAGCCGGTGGTTCTCACAGTGAAAAGAGCTCGAGAACGAAACAAAGATGTGTGCCGCTCTTGCTCTCTCTTGGAGAATTGATTGAAAGCCGGCCGGCCGGGCAGCCAGCGGTGTGGGCGACTGGGCGTCGCACTTATGCGACATGTACAACATCCAGCTCCCAGCTAGGCGCATGTGTTGTGCTAGCTAGCCCATCTGGTTCTGGTCAGCCAGAGCGAGCATGGACTTGAGCTAGCTAGAAGATATAGCCCTCTCAACTGAACTGAAGGTTGGTTTCACCTTCGTCAAGGCCAGGCTGAGATCATACGATCGATCTCAAGAACGAAACCGAGCAAAACTTGGACAATCCGAGATGGCGAAGAAGAAGTAGCGAATTGATCGATAGAACACGACGTGCATGGGTAATGGAAGTCTATTATTAGGTGGATGGACTCACGTCTGTTGATGACGGGGTTAGTGCGCGGCGACGGCTCTTTGGCCCCTTTACCCGTTGCAGGCGGCAGCTGGGGCGGGGGCGGCGCGGCCGCGTTCCTGCCGCTGGGGATCAGGCCGCCGAGGCCGTGCTGCTCCAGCAACTGCAGGCTCGAGTTCCCGGCGGCGCTGGATATCTCATCCTGCATGCACGCGGACACAGAAGATTAGGCATGCAATATATGACATCTATCAGAGCAAGGTCCGGCAAATTTGAAGCACGCGCGACGACGAGCGTTCAGGCATGCTGGCTCTTGGCGCGCGTAGCGTACCAGCAGGAGGGATTGGTGGTGAGGGCTGGACGCGAGGTTGAGCGACTGGGGGAAGTGGAACTGCCCGCCGTTGTTGACCGAGGTGGCCGGCGGCGGCGCCGTGGTGATGGTGCTGGGGTTGGTGGTGGTACTGACAGCAGCTGGTGGTGGCGCGTCCGCCGCGGCTGTGTTCGCCGGCGTGCCCGGGATGAGGAGGCCTCTCATGTTGACGGTGAGCAGGCTGCTGCAGTGGCCGCATCGTACCGTCACCGTCTTGAACAAGCTGCTCGTAGGCACGCTCACCTGCACCCATCAGGCACACCTTCAAGCTTGTAAAAATCGATCTTGTGAGATTTAAAAACAACATGGGCAGCTATGCATGTCTGTCTGTATATATAGAAAGAGAGATGTCGAGAGCAGGGATTCGATCACGGACGACGAGGACGGTGTCGCAGAAGTGGCAGTGCACGTAGCAGAGCTGCTCGGAGGCCGGCGCGTCCGCCGCCGCGACCGGCGTGAGCTGGTTCAGCGGCGGAAGGTTCTCTACCAGGAGCGGAGGCGGCAGCTGCGCGGGGGACGGCGGGAACAACACCGTAGCGGCGGAGGCCGCGGAGGACGACGAGGACGAGGACGACGACATGCCGACCCTGCCGACGACAGCGAACCACCGGTCGATCGATGGATCGCTGCTTTCTTCAGGTACGTGCGTGGTGCAAGCAACTGCGCAAGGCACGCGAAGCAACACTGCAACAGGGCTGCTGGCTTCTTGCCCCGATTTGACGCGGCAACAAACGGACCGGCGAGCTGAGATGTGGAGGTGTAGTACGTGAGTGGAAAGGCGGCACGCGATTGCTGCCGGGCTACCTGATTGATGGAATGGATGGATGGATAGATTGTTTAGTAGTGTATCTCTCTCATCTTCTTGCTCCTCGCCCTCTCTCTCTACTCTTTGCCTCTGTGATCTGATCGGTGTGTGATTTGATGGATTGGACTGACTGATGTGTGATGCAATGGAACCTAGTATGTATTGGATCTGTTGTTGCTGCCGCTGCGATTTGGCAACTACAGGGAGAGGGGGGAGATGTGAAGACGGGAGGCGAACACGAGAGAGTGCCTTGGTTGGTGAGGAGATCAGAGGGGGGGGAGAGAGATATAGGCAGAGCAGCGAAGCGCAGAGGAGAGAGAGCGTGCGAGGCCGGGCGGGGGTGTTTTGGGGAGCTCTGGTCAACAATGAGGGGAGGGACAGTGGCAGCCGCAGCTGTAGTGAGTAGTGTGCCTAGGTAGTAGGGAGCTAGACGACGGGGAGTTGTGGGGCGTTTTTTCTCTCGCTTCTGCCATGACATGCCATGAGAATTGAGAAATCAAGTGTCGAGCACCAGGCTCTAGAGGAGAAGATGGCAAACGACAAAGAGGAGTTATTTTCATGTACTAGTATACGGTCATATATATACTTCCTCCCTTATAAAATAAGTGTTTTCTCGCTACCCAAGAAATAACTACCGACAATTATATATATTAATATTTATATTAAGTAATTATTATCATAAAAAGATTTTTAAATTTAGTTTTTTAATAGAATTATTTAAAGATATAAATATTACACATATTTTATACAAACGAGTCAAATTTATTTTTGGACGGAAGAGGTATTTCTCATGTGCATATACGTGTACTGCTGTTTTCTAGTTTATTGTGACTCAAGGTTTGTATAGGGTACTGTGGCCTTCATTTTTTGGAGAACGGAATGAGAATTTTTATGGATGGTAGAAGACCTGTCCTGCTGGTTGACCGATGAAGTAATTTTGCATAGGTTGGTTGGGTAAAACTAAACCAATTAATAAAAGGCTAGTCACTCAAATAAATACAGGTACACAAGGGCACCCGCAATGTTAGCTCTGAGACAACCTCTCCAATAGTATTAGATTTTAGTAATGGCTTTTTTTTTTTTTTTTTGAAACCCCAGGAGGAACCAGAGGCTCCTACTGCCAAAATTCAATTAAACAAAAGCAAAAATAGGGTTCAAGTACAAAAAAAAAGAGCAGGGCCAGAGGCACCAAACTAAGGAACCAAAAAGGAAACAAAAAAGATCCAACAAATTACAAGTGTAGGGCAATTGATGATTCCAGCCTTCTTAAGAACTTAGAATTCATCCTATGCAAAAGCAGCCTAATTTCTGAAGAAAAGTAGCCTTGACATGCTTCCACTTGTGGAGCCAAGTTCCTGAAGATAACATCATTTCTGACAATCCATATTCCATATCTCCTAGCAAAAAAGGATAAAGAAGTCTAGAGCAAATTTTTCATGAATGTGGTTCCTCCATTGTTGAAAATTTTGATAAATGGGCAGTTGATCACTGAACTGAAAATTCATAGAAAGCCAACATTGTTTGGAGAATGGGCATTGCAAAAGGTGCATCACGGTCTCTTCTATTTGTTGCTCGCATAAAACACATTGATATTCATATAGGTGTATACCTCTTCTTCTAATCTTGTTCTTAGTGCTTAACTTATCCCTTAGAATTAATTAGAAAAAAAGTTATATGTTTCCCTGACATGATGTTTTCCAGAGCCACTTGAAAATTGGTTCAATTAGAGTCTGACCTGATAAGTATCTGTAAGCTTTGGATGATGAGAATTGTGATGACCCCCAAATATAGCACCAATTATCATGTTGGTCATTCAAGATGAGAGTGGACATCTCCTGTTGAAGCTCTAGAAACTGAGCATGAGCTTGGACGGAAAGTGGCAGGTTGAACAAGTTTACCAGGTTGATTTGAGTATGAGCATTAGAGATGCTGATTGAATTGTTGTCTACAAAAGAGTGCAATTATGGAAAAATTGGTTCAACTGAATTATTTTTGAAACTCGTTCAACTAGAGACTCATACTGTAGTATGTTTAATTTAGTCCCATATGGGAGACTCATATATCTAGGAATGTGTGTATGTGCCAACTTATGAGCTAGCCATTGCGGCTGCCGTAAGAGCACTTCATGGGGCATTTATAGGCTCAGAGCTCCTAGAGCAGTATCTACATTACACTAAATAGTTTTTTTCACTAAGAAGTGATTTTATTGTGTTCATGTGAAGTGATTCTATGAGATATGAGGGTTTATCCTAGAGAATCAAAGAGAAATATTTATTTCAATCTAAGAACCATATTTCTTAGGGAATCAGCTTCCTCGTAGAATCTAGAGTAGGAGGAGCTCAACCAAACGAGCATCTCCAACAACTTGGTAAAAATCACTTGGTATATCTTGAGTTTTAGCAAGTTGCTATTTTATTTGGCAAGTGAAAAAAGACCTTTCTCCAACAACTTCTTATTCCAACTTGGTAAAAATAAAAAAAGTAGGCCCACTAGTACCGATCCAGAATCAGCGTGTGTTTTTCTCTCCCGGCGCCGCAACTGCTAGCCTCCTCCGATGACAACAACAAAGATTTGCCGGCCACCTGATCCTGAAAGGGCATTCAAAATTTTTCCGGCAAAGAATGCAATCCTAGCATGCGGGACACAGGCATCACACCATGTGTGCACACAGACGCTTCTTGACCACAGGTTACGAACCGTAAAAAAAAATCTGAAAATAGTTTCAACCAACTCATCTCGTTTCTTCCACTCGCATCTCGTGGAGGCATGGCGGCCGACAAAGCGTGGGAGGCATGGCGGCCAGGTCTTTCACGCGGAGGAAATCGTTGCACGGGAGCATGTGTGCACACAGACGCTTCTTGACCACAGGTTACAAACCGTAAAAAAAAAAATCTGAAAATAGTTTCAACCAACTCATCTCGTTTCTTCCACTCGCATCTCGTGGAGGCATGGCGGTCGACAAAGCGTGGGAGGCATGGCGGCCAGGTCTTTCACGCGGAGGAAATCGTTGCACGGGAGGGAGCGGTCCACGCCAAAACGCGCGATACGCAGTCGACACCGCGCGCGGATATATCCGTACGCGAGGGGGCTGGATACGCAGTTGGGAAAAAATACAAAGTTGATTTAAGGAGTTGTTGAAGTGGTTTTTTATGTTTTTACCAAGTTTATAAGAATACCAAGTTGATTTAGGGAGTTGTTGGAGATGCTCTTACTTGTTTCGTATTGATAGGAATAGAGATTTTATGGGAAAATGCTCTCATACGATTTCTTTAATTAGATATCCAAATATTGACATCCTCTGTTCCAAATTTCTCATATTTGCGAAAAATGATGACCTAGTTATTAAATTTGGTTGTTTTTTTTGTGAATTTTTAATAAAGCAAGTTTGCGTTAAAAATTCACCAAAAAAAAAAAAAGAAAAAATGCAGGTCAGCGAGACATTGTATATGTCTATCATGTTGGTAATTGAACCTTTTTTTTTTGGGCCACAAGACCTTAAACTATAAAACTCTACTATTTACACAAGAAATCACTACTTTCAATATTTCTAAAATTCCTGCAGCAACGCATTGGGAATTCACCTAGTTTCTCTAATACCAAGCACTCTATTCTTTTTTTTTGCGAAAGACCAAACACTCTATTCTATTATCTATTAAATAAAATAAATAATGGAATATAGTGTGGGTAAATCAAAGGGGTAAGAGAATATTGTCTCCGTATGGTAAGAAAACATACGTGCTAGCTGGTACACATCCTAGGGTACCTACTAGCTAGGACGACCTGCCGGTTACACAGTTCCCTACTAACTCGTATGCACCCCACCAAAGCATGCTTCTGGCGGGTACTCACCACTAGCTAGCCTCCAGAAGGAAGAACATATATCTTTGATGAACAATAAAAGGTATTGCGGGGCAAACATATTTATGAAAACACTATATACAGATCTTGGAAGGGTAAATGGCCTAGAAGGGGTGAGGGGGTGGGGGGGGGGGGGGGTTGAATAGGCCTGTCAAAAATCAACTCAAGCGAGAGGTCGGAACCTTGGACGACACTGTCAGAAGAGGCGACACTGTCAGAAGGGGCGACACCGTCGCCTGACAAATAGGAAACTGCTGAAGCTGAAACTTGACTGAGACAAACTACTCACTAGCAGTAAACTACTGACATAAAACTAGCCTCAAGTGCAGCTCGAAGACTGACTCCCACAGAAAGTGAAGAAACTTAAAGATCTAGTGAAGCAACCCTAGCAACTCCTCAACAACACGAACTGCTGTAAGAAAAACTGAAGCACGCAAGACAAGCTATTTATTCCATGGTTCAGCTCGCCACAAAAGGCTTGCCTAAGTCCACTTTGTTGAGGTATCCACAAAAGGATTGGACGTCACCACAAAGGTTGGTCCTTCCCTCGATCTCAAGTCAAGAGAGTTAATTCTTGAGGTGATAGGGTGATTTCTTTGTTGCAGGGTGAGGTTACAAACCTCCCAAGGTTGGCACACAGGTTGGCAACTCAAGGGCGACGCCTAGCCAGCTAGGAACAAGCTCCAAGAGTAACAAACCCTAGGGTCGCCGGCCAAACGTGCACCAAATGCTCTCAAACTTTGGGAATCAGTGGATTTGCTCTTCGATTGGAGTTTGCTGCCTTTTTTCTCAAGATTTGCAGGTGGGATTTGAAGATCGGCTTGAGGAAGGTGGGAGCTCCAATGGAGGAGAGAGGGAGAGCTTTTGATCTGTTCAAGATTCGAGTGAATGGACAGAGGAAGAAGATGACCGTTGTGAGAGAAGGACGCTGTATAAATACTAGCTCATTCCCAACGGTCAGCAGTGGGCGACACTGTCGCCCCTACCAAAACAGCTCAAAAGAATCTGGATTTTGGCTGGCTGCTTTGGTTGGGTGTAGGGATGTGTTTGGTATGGATTTGAGCATCTGGTTGCACACTTGACCAACTATCCTAGAATCCCTCTTATTAGTACGACTTTCCTAAATTTAAGATTCAAAAGTGAGACGAAATTAAACCTCTTGAGTCCAGCAAGCCATCCTTCAAGAACTGAGGGGTATGTGCAACGTGTTCACTAACATCCTTTTTCATTTCCTGCTTGTCATCTCGATAAATCTCATTAGCTCCCTAATTCGGTGATCATCAACACCAAAACCCACAAGGTGGCTTGATTGCACTTACAATACTCCTACCTCTTCTTTTCCTTGTGCAAGCAAGGGTGATATTTATGATGCTGTCAACTTTGACCATTGGTGCCATTTTTCCGACGCACACACAAAGATTGGCACGCGCACTTGATTTCTTTTTCTTTCTTTCTTTTTTTGAAATGACACTTGATTTCTTTTATGTATATGAAACATAGCAGACTATGATACTTAGCGGAGACAAATTAATTTACTGGTTTTTATTAAAACATTTAAAATTCTTAACTTATAATGTGTATTAAAACATTTAACTAAAAAAATTATCGTAAACACCAATAGTCAAATAGTGATTTAACTAAGAAAACTATCATAAGCACAAATTTTTAACTTATTATATATTAAAACATTTAACTAGGAGAACATGTCTCATGTCAATTACATACATTCACTAAATTATTGATCCTTTCAATAATTTAATGGTTTATTAAGTAAAGAACATGATGGATATAGGCATAGGTAGGTTATACCCTTTAGAGTAATGAATGGATAATTGCCATGGTCACGATTAGCGGTGCTAAAATATTTCACGGCTAAACCAAATAGTGATGTTTTTAGTGAAATTAAATCATCATTTGCAGCAATAGTGCAGCGGTAGACCCTTGTAAAAGTTATAGCACCGCTATTATGGGATATTACATGAATAATATAAAACGAGGCACCTACATTGACTTTGTCGATCTTTTAGAAGTGTTTATAGAAGTAAGATGTGCGTAGGTGTGTTCATAGAAAGCACATTCACGTATATCATGAATAATAACATATAGATTTAAAATGTAGTATTACTATAGAGAGCATTGGGCTTCCTCTAAGATAGGGGAAGCTCGGACCCGACCAGCTGACCTGGTGCCACCGGACCACCTGGCCAGCAGACCAGCCAAACGAGCCCGTTAGCCCATCCAGCAGCCCACCAGGCCCATTATCCCGGGTCATATATATATGTGCTCAAACCCTAATTCGCCACCCCATCCACTCCCTGCCAGCCGCCGCAGATTTTCAAAAAAAAAATCACGACACCGTGCTCTCGTTCCTCCCCGGCCCGGATGGCGACGACCTCACCCCCGGCGTGCGGCGGCGGCAGCGCCCCTTCCTAGGCGCGCGCGGCGGCGGCGCCCTTCCCAGTCCCACGGCCTCGTCGAGCAGCGTGGCGCGCCTCGGCTCCCTCCCGGCCCGCGGCGGCACGGCCGTGACTCGCGGCCTGCCTTCCTCGCACCGCGGGCGGCGTGGGCGCCTGAAAGGATCAAGATGCCCAAGAGGGGGGGGGGTGAATTGGGCTAATTCTAAAAATTATTGCGGAATTAAACCTACTAGCCCATGATTCACCCCTCGGTGCCTATGTGTGTTCCTAACCAATCGATCAACTAAAGTTTTGCACCCTAAGTTCCAATCCTATTCTAGCATGGCAATTCTATGAAAGTAATTGCAAGAATGTAAATGCCAGAAAGTAAATACGGAAAGTAAAAGGACAAGGAACATGGCGATCTTTTTTCCGAGGTATCGGAGAGCCGCCACTCTCCACTAGTCCTCGTTGGAGCACCCGCGCAGGGGTGTAGCTCCCCCTTGATCCTCGCAAGGACCAAGTGCTCTCTAAGGCTGATTCTTCGTCGCTCCGACGCGGTGAATCGCCAAGAACCGCTCACAAGATGAGTTGGGTCATCCACAAGCACCGTCGGATGATCACCAAGCTCCCAATCACCACCAAGCCGTCTAGGTGATGGCGATCACCAAGAGTAACAAGCACAAACTCTCACTTGACCTCGCAAAGCCTAGGGAGAAGGATGGATGCACACAAGCTACTCTCGATCTCTCATGAACTCATGGATTCGCAAATCACTTCACTTCATGAGGCTCTTGCAACTCTCTTGCTCTCACAGGATAGCTCTCAGCTGAACAAATGGGCAAGAGAGCTGAAAAGGAGAGGGTGAGGTTGTATTTATAGCCGAAGGCCAAAATCCAACCGTTACCTTCGAATTTAGCTCAGTCGTGAGCGCCGGACGCGATTCAAACGGCCAAAGAGCCGTTGGGCTACAGTGCAGGCTCCGGACGCGTCCGGGGCCAGCGTCCGGAGCGCGTCCGGTCAAATAGCCCAACTCCAGAAACTTTCTGTTATGCGTCCGGCGGGGCGCCGGACGCCTGGCCCTCGCGTCCGCCACACAGGGCAGACCAAAAACCAACTCCAACATGCGCCGGACGCGTCCGGCGCCCTCGGCTGGCGCGTCCGGCGCCTTTTTGAAATGCCCGTTTTCATCCGATCAGCGATCTTTGAAAACGGCGACGACTTCAACTGACCTCAGGGCTCTCAAGTAACTTCCTAGCGCTATTTCTCACAGTGTGCACCACACCTAATCCAATAGTCTTAACTATGTCAAGCTACCCATTTGCACTCCCCTTAATAGTACGGCCAAAAGAGAAAACAAAGTCCTAACGACTAATCCGATGTCTCTCAACACCATCGACAATCGGAACTAACCGTCCTTAACCTTGTCGTCCATCCTTTGAAAACCGAAAACGATTTCCATCGATAAGAGGGCATGAAAACCATATTGCCTGAGATCCCATTACCATGACCTAACTTCCACTGTTTCTGCAAAACATACGTTAGTCATGATAATCTATATTGTCATCAATCATCGAAACCCACATCAAGGGGCCTAGATGCTTTCAATCTCCCCCTTTTTGGTGATTGATGACAACCTCTGGAGTATGAAGATTTGAGTTGAGGTTTTCAAGCATGCTTGATTCACATGAGCCTTTGACAATAAGAGCAAAGGTTAGTATGGCTCATGTGACACCAAGCCAATATATTTGTGCTCATATAATCTGCAAAACAGAATTAGCACAATACGAACAAATATAGCTCATATGTAATCAGAGTGAAGCGCGGAAGCCAAGCACATATGAGCATAAAAACCAAGTGACATAGAAAGTGATACCGGAACGAAGATCAGATGTCACTGTCACTGGAAGTACCTCACACATATCATACAATGCATATAAGTAGACATGATGCATGCAAATGTATCAAGCAAAAGAACCAAATCCCAAGACAAAAGCTCCCCCTAAGTCTACATACTCCCAACTCTCGCCCTTTGTCATCAAGGGCCAAAACCTAAGGCTGAGGGGTAGAAGGAGCAGACGAGCCGGTCTCACGAGCATGTGGGGCAATGACGAACGCAGAAGCATCATCTGGGCTGTCGTCTAAACTCTGCTGGGACTGAGTGACAGGAGCCTGCTGACCCTCTGGCTGTGATGCTGGCGGTGAAGCGGTCTGGGTCTGCTCGACTGACTCAGGATGAGGTGCAGCTGTCTCTGTCTCTGGAGCTGGCACTGTGACTAGAGCTGCCTCGGCCTGACCCTGTGGCTCTGAAGAAGTAGCAAGTGGATGAGTAGAAGCCACCTGGGGTACTGTCTCAGTGACGGGAAGTGGATCCATAGAAGCAACTGAGGACAGAATAGTGCCTAAAGTGCCAGTCCCTGTCACTGGAGGTATCACAGGCTCAAGCTGTGGCTGTGGCTGCGGGGCCTACTGGACGGGCAGTCTCATGTACTCAGGTGTTGCCTCTCCTGTGAGTGCACTAAAAGAGGTCTGATGACGGTCGCCTCCTGATCCGGGGATGAACAGCTGGTGAGAACCGACAGGAGAGAAGCCGGTAGCAATCCGAGGAAAACCCGGTGACTGGAAGTGCTGTGACACCTGAATAGCTAGAGAAGAAGGTCCTGCACCCGGAGCTGGTAAGCCTGTACTCGGACCTGGCACCTGAGAAGGTCCTGCTCCCAAAGACTGTCCTGCTGGCTGACTCGGAGCAGAGGGAAGAACTCCCGGAGGAACTGTGGCACCTGTCTGCTGAAATAGTGAGGCAATCAAGGTCATGGTCTGCAGTTGCTGCTGCTGCTGTAGCTGATGCTGTGAATCCTGACGAGCCCGTATCTCAGCTAGAGCAATCTCATGCTGCTGCTCGGCACGCTCCTGATTTGCAGCCAATCTGTCAAGAACCTGAGTCATACGCTCGATAGCTGCTCCTAAGCTGCCTGCCTCTGCATCGTGCTGACGAGGTGGAGGACGAACTGGAATGTAATACTCATCATCATCCTCTGACTCTGAGGTAGTGATCTCATATCCTGCTGCCTCGGCTGCTTCAATCTCTCCCTCTTCATCTGCTGCCAACTGCTCAACTCTAGCATCCTGCTCAACTCCTGTCTCAGTAACTGGATCTCCATGTCATGGAATGACTAGAGTAGCACTGGCAGTGACTCTAACTATCTGAGAAGCATCATAGGAGCCAAACATCTCATACATAGCTGGATCTTCATATTCTTTCCTGATAGAAGAGGGTAGATCACCATTTCTGTAGATAAGCCAAGTGATCCAATGGGCGTAGTGCATCAGGCGGTGATTGATGAAACTTCCAAAGATGACATCTTCAATATCACAAAGCATCAAATCCCAGATGTCAAAGGGAACCTTCCTCACAAGATGTGACACTATCCACTGCTGAAGCCTGGTGAATCCGTTTCTGAAACCGGGTCTAGGAAGAATCGTCTGCCTCTGAATGGCATCAAGAATGCGAGCAAGAGGTAGCTCATCCTGAGGTGTCCTGCTCGACCCTGCTCCAAAGTTGGGTCCAAAGACCTCTCTCATGATCTCAGCAGGTGGCACTATCCCTCCCTGTGCACGTCTGGGTGGCTCAATCTGTGGAAAGCAAAGCTGATGCAGCTTGATGGGCTGCTCTGGAATCCCCAAGAAGTCTCTGGCCTCCTCACTAGTCAAACTCTGTCTCTGACCATGGATGGTGTATGAAATGCCTGAGTGATCTGGAGCAATCCATAGTGTAGCATAGAATTCTAACACCCAATCTGGAATGTACTTGCCAGTTCTTCGAATCAAATCAATCATGCCTGGCTGAGCACCCAAATACTCTCTGAAAGCCTGGCCCATGACATGTGAGAAGCTCTCAGCTGTGACAGTCCTTTGCTTGGTGATCTTGGACCTCTGTCTGTATGCCTCAACAAAAGCCTTGTGCAAGGCAGTGTAGTAAGGAGCACCAACTCTCTCTCTCTGGACGGAGGAAACCAAGTATTTATGTCCACCTGTCTGATTGCCTGTATCTTCTTGGCACTGGCTTTCAGAAGATCCTCTGTACTCAATCTAGGTCCTGTAGGGCCCCTGCTGGGCTGCCTCTGTGGAGAAGATGAGGACCCTGACTCCTGTGACTGCTGAACTGCCTGCTGCTGGAGTGTCCTGACACGAGAGGACCGACGTCGAGGAGAAAACTCCTGCTGCTCAAGAATGTTCTCCTCGGTCTCCATGGCCTCTGTCTCGGCCTCTTGTGCCGTTGCTGATCCGGGCTCTCGGATCTCTATGCCTGCACCTCTGCGAGCTCTCCTCTCAGCACGCTCTGCTGCTGCTGCCTGTGCATCTGGTGGCAACCTCTTCCTCTTCCTTATAGTTATAGTCTTCTTGCCCTTCCCTTTCTCAATCGTCTCGGGAATATTTGGCCTTCTGTGAGGATCATCATCTCCCCCTAAACTCCTGCCTGTACTCTTGCACCTGGGCATGACTGACACTCCTTTTGATCAATCAAACTGTACCACTGTCAGAAGATGAACTATCACTTGTGAGGCTTGGCCTCAAACCATACTCCTAGGCTTGGCCTAGAGTTCAACTGACATTGCCCACTGTTATACTGTCACAAACTGACACAGCTCGCTGCAAGAGATAGAATACAGAGAGTATATAACGAATAAGCATTTTAACTAGAGACAAGGAATCCTAGTTGGACAACACAGAGTATAGGTAAGCAAGTGATAAGAGTTTTGGACTTATACCTAGACTTGCAAGACCCTATGAAAAGATGAGAATGACGGTGTGGAGCAAGCTTAACGACAATACTTGGTCACTGTAAAGGATTCATCAGCAGATTGACAAATCAGTGACGAAGGTTGGTTTTGTTATGCCATCAACCAATGGAGCGAAAGGTTTGAACTCACCACCAAAAGGGATAGCCAGAAGGAGAGGCTTAATGGCAGTGGACTCAGCAAAGGTCGGACTTGATCACTGCATGAGAAAGTTGATCGAAGGTGATCAAAACAGTGAGCAGAATTGGTTGACACATTTTGTCGAGCACCTTGCGGGCAGGGTGAGAACTCACCAAGGATTGCCCCCCCCCCCTGTTCATGAAAGACGCCAGGTGGCGAGCAATCACAAGGAGAGACAAGGTGAGGACGCCGCGGATGGAAGCTGGAAAAAGAATCTCCGGAGGAGATGACGAAGTTTTGGCGGCGGCGACTATGGCGTTCCACGGCGGCGAGCTCTGCAAGTCGAAGTCCGGTGGAGCGTTAGGAAAGGCGGCGGCCAGAGTGGCACTCGGTGGCGGTGCTAGCGTTTGCGCACGCAGAGGAGTGAGGCGGAGCTGCGGCGCGGGGCGGAGAGATGGCGGGCTAGGGTTGCGGGCGACGGCGCGGTGTACGATTGCTGGAGGAAGAAGAAAGCCGCGGGCCAATTGAGAATGAAGGAGGAAATAAGGTGGCCCCACACGTCAGATTAAGTGAACCGTGCTTGTCCTCATCGCGCCGGACGCGTCCGGGATGCGTCCGGGGGTCGCCGTACACGGACCAGAAAGGTCTGGAAACTTGCTGCTCAGACCAACCCCGCCAGACGCGCTGCAGACGCGGGCGCCGGACTCGGCCTAATCACTGTGCTGCGTCCGGCCAATAGACTTCTGCTGGTTGACCTTTGGGTTTTATCCACAACGCGCCGGACGCGTCCGCCGAATCTCCAAATGCGCGTCCGGCGCTCTTTAAAGAGCTGACATTGAGCCTTTTCTTCACGGCACCTGCTCCCAATTGGTTTCCAAACTTTTGAAGATTCAAATAAACACAGTTTGGAGCCTATATGAGATCCTCACTCTCAAACACTCTGTTTTTCAGATAGTTTGCCATAGGCTAAATATAATTTTTGAAAATAGGCAATAAACACGAGCGAGGAACAACGTATGGCCATGAGCTTGAGTTTCTAAACCAATAGAAGCATCAAAAGCTTTCTCAATTCATGGACGAACATAGAGGTTGCTCAAAAGATAAACGAAAGGAAACGAAGAGCAACACATAAGCAATAAATTACTAGAATTTGAATCTAGGTGGCTTGTCAGGTTTGAACCAAGGGTAAGCTTCTTCACACCTCCGATGAGGGTTATCTTAACCATGTTAGACAAGCCCTATATGCATTACCGAAATTTAAACGTGCTCTATAATACAATGCAATGCAACCGACAACACACTTCATCTCTTCCTTGTGAAGTTGCTTAGGTCAAGGATATTGAGCTCATTCCTTAACCTACAAAAGGTTGTTTCATCCAATGGCTTTGTGAAGATATCCGCTAATTGATCCTCACTTCTCACACCTTCTAGAGATATATCCTTTTTAGAGACATGATCTCTAAGAAAGTGGTGGCAGATATCTATATGCTTTGTGCGAGAGTGTTGAACCAGGTTGTTGGCAATCTTCACTGCATTCTCATTGTCACACAAAAGAGTCACTTGACCAAGATTCACACCATAGTCAAGGAGGGTTTGTTTCATGTACAAGATTTGTGCACAACAAGCCCCCGCTGATATGTACTCCGCTTCGGCGGTGGATAACGCCACACTGTTCTGCTTCTTTGATGACCAAGAGACAAGTGACCTCCCAAGCAGATGGCACCCTCCGGATGTGCTTTTTCTATCAATTTTGCAACCGGCATAATCCGAATTAGAATAGCCAACAAGTTGGAATCTTGCTCCTTTGGGATACCATAGGCCAATGCTTGGGGTGAGCTGTAGGTACCTAAGGATTCTCTTGACAGCACTTAAGTGAGCTTCCTTAGGATCGGCTTGAAAACGAGCACACATACACACACTAAACATGATATCGGGCCTAGATGCAGTAAGGTACAACAGACTACCGATCATAGAGCGGTAAAGAGTTTGATCCACAGAGTTACCTTCCACATCAAGGTCGAGATTCCCATTAGATGCCATGGGTGTGTTGATTGGCTTGCAATCCTTCATATCAAACCTCTTGAGGAGGTCCTTGGTATACTTCTCTTGAGATATGAAGGTCCCTTCCTTCATTTGCTTGATTTGAAAACCAAGGAAGAAGGTGAGCTCGCCAATCATAGACATCTCGAACTCTTTTGACATCATGTCACCAAATTTCTTGCATTCTTCTTCATTTGTTGAGCCGAAGATGATATCATCAACATAAACTTGACAAATGAAGATCTCTCCATTAAGCTTCTTGGTGAAGAGTGTGGTGTCAACCTTCCCGATGGTGAACCCCTTCTCAATGAGGAAGTCCCTAAGGCGCTCATACCATACTCTAGGGGCTTGTTTGAGCCCATAAAGTGCCTTGGACAACCTGAAAACATGATTAGGACAACTAGGGTCCTCGAACCCGGGAGGTTGATCAACATAGACAAGCTCATTAATGAAACCATTAAGAAATGCACTCTTCACATCCATTTGAAATAGTTTCATTTCATGGTGTGAAGCATATGCAAGGAGGATACGGATGGCTTCAAGTCTTGCAACCGGTGCAAAGGTCTCTCCAAAATCAAGGTCTTCAACTTGAGAGAACCCCTTTACCACGAGCCTTGCCTTGTTTCTCACAACATTGCCTTGGTCATCTTGCTTGTTGCGGAACACCCACTTGGTACCTATGATTCTTGCATTCTTGGGACACTCTTCAAGTGTCCAAACTTTGTTGCGGGTGAAGTTGTTCAATTCTTCGTGCATGGCATTCACCCAATCCGGATCTTGAAGAGCTTCACCTACATCTTTTGGCTCAACACAAGAAACAAAAGAGTGATGTTCAAAGAATATTAGCAAGTCTTTGAGATCGAGTCATTACACCCCTTGATGGACTCCCTATGATTTGATCTTGTGGATGATCTTGAAGTTTAGAGATTCTCTTTTCAACTACTTGAGGAGTAGGTTGGGGAGCATCAACATCTTGAGCTTGTGCCTCTCTTTGCTCATGGGAGACATGAGTATCTTCATGTTCAGTCATCCCATCTTTTTCTTTGTCATCTTGAGGCACACTTGAAGAAGAAGAAGGCTTGTCGATGACTTGCACTTCATCATCATCTTCTTTAGGCTTGATGTCTCCCACCGGCATGTTCTTCATCGCTTCCCTCAATGGTTCATCACCTACATCATCAAGATTCTCAATTGCTCCTTGGGAGCCGTTAGATTCATCAAACTCCACATCATATGTTTCTTCTACCAAACCGGTGGCATGGTTGAATACTCGATATGCTTTGGATTTTGATGAGTAGACAACAAGAAAACCAATATCACAAATACGTCTTTGAAACTTCCCTAGGTGTTGCCTTTTCTTGTAGATGTAGCATTTGCAACCAAACACCCGAAAGTAGGAGACGTCCGGCTTCTTCCCATTGAGCAGCTCATAGGGGGTCTTGCCATGAAACTTGTGAAGATATAACCGATTGGATGCATAGCATGCTGTGTTGATAGCTTCAGCCCACAAGTTCTCTGGGGTGTTGTACTCATCAAGCATAGTTCTTGCTAGAGTGATCAAGGTCCGGTTCTTCCTCTCTACTATGCCATTTTGCTGAGGTGTGTAGGTGGATGAGACTTCATGTTTGATTCCAACTTCATCACAATAAGCTTGGATGTTGGTGTTGTCAAATTCTTTGCCATTGTCACTTCTAATTTTCTTAATCTTGACATCAAATTCATTTTGAGCTCTCTTTGCAAACTTCTTGAAACAAGGGGTAGCTTCAGATTTGTCATGAAGAAAGAATGTCCATGTGTATCTTGAGAAGTCATCAACAATCACTAGGCAATGGAGTTTCCCACCGAGGCTCTTGTATATGGTTGGTCCAAATAGATCCATATGCAGCAGCTCTAGCACTCTTGAAGTTGACAGAAAAGCTTTGGTCGGATGAGTGTTTGCAACTTGTTTGCCGGCTTGACATGCACTGTAAGGTTTGTCCTTTTCAAACTTGACATCTTTCAAGCCTCTCACTAACTCTTTCTTCAAAAGCTTCTTGAGTGTGCTCATCCCAACATGTGCTAGCCTCCTATGCCACAACCACCCAAGAGAAGTTTTGGACAAAGAAACAAACATTCGATTTGCATCTTCGGAGGTGAAATCCACTAGATAGAGATTGTTGTATCTAAAGCCTTTGAATATCACGGTTGAGTCTTCTTTCTTTGACACTATCACTTCCTTCTCATCAAACAAGCACTTGAATCCAAGATCACATAATTGACCCACTGACAGCAAATTGAAGCTCAATGGTGCAACATAAAGCACATTTGACAAGGAATGATTATTTGATATTGCAACTTTGCCCAAACCCTTGACTTTGCCCTTTGAATTATCACCAAATGTGATCCTATCTTGATCTTGCTCCCCTTCATCTAGTGAGGCAAACATACGAGGTTCACCGGTCATATGTTGAGTGCAACCACTATCAATAACCCAATGACTTCCACCGGTCCTGTAGTTCACCTACACACAAGAGATCAAGCTTGAGGTTTAGGGACCCAAACTTGTTGAGGGCCCTTGAATTTCTCTACTAGAGACTTTGCAACCCAAATTTGCTTAGGCCTATTCTTGTTGGGGGGACCTAAGAAGGTGACATTCACTTGTCCTTTTGAATCCTTTGTAACCACATAATGAGCATTGTATGCAAAGGGTCTAGCATGCTTGGGCAAGGGTTGTGGTGGTGGAGTTTGACACTCATGAGCAAAGTGACCTTCTTGTCCACACTCAAAGCATCTCTTTGGCTTCAGCTTTGGCTTTTGCTTTTGTTGACTTGCTTGCTTTGCTTGATGTTGCTTCTCTTAATGTGCCTTGAAACCAATGCCACTTCTATCGGTCTTCATCATGGTGTTCATCAAGAGCTCACTTTGAAGTGACTTTCCTTTTGCAAACTTGCTCAAACCAATCTTGAGATGTTCTTTCTCCTGCTTGAGCTTCTTGTTCTCTTCTAGAAGTGACTCATTTGTTGATTGCTTCAAGCATGACATTTCAATGTTGAGTCTTTTGTTTTCTTCTTTGAGCTTCTCATTCTCAAGAGCTAGTTGTTCATCTTCAATGGTGACGGTGTGACTAATTTTGGCTTGTTCAAGATCCTTTTTGAGCTGTTCATTTTCATTCTTCATCTTGACATAGTCATCATAATGCTCAGCCACCACCACTAGCTTGCCTTTGCTGCTAGCACTTTGCTCAATGGTCTCATCACATGATGCAGCTACATCATTCTTAGCAATATTGTTAGTAGCCTCATGTGTTTCGGTAAGAAGCTCATAAGCCATCGCTAGATTTCCATGATCAACTTTAATAGTTGTGTACTCCTCTTTTAGAGAGCTATAACTAGATTTGAGCTCATTATGCTTCTTCTCAAGGTTCTCATTTTCAACTTTAAGCTCCTTTTCAGATGCTTTGAGTTCCTTGAGTTGTGAAGACATAATTTCATTTTGATCTCTAAGCTCATCACTAGTCTTTTGCATAGCTTCCATCTTTTCTAAAAGAGAGGCATTTTCACTACCAAGCTCATCACATCTTCCTCTAGTCTTTATGATGGTTTTTGAGTATTTTCTAAGCAGTTTAACAAGCTCATCATAAGAAGGTGACTCATACTCCTCATCACTATCACTTTCACTACCACTATCATCACTATCCCCATGCTTAGAGTGTACCTTCTTTTCACTTTTAGCCATGAGGCAAAAGTGGGATGGTGTAGATGATGATGGCAGAATTTGTGGAGGCGGTGAAGACCCAATGCCAATAGCAGCAACTCCTTCATCATCACTTTCCTCATCGGATGAGCCACAAGAAGATTCAATATCGGTAAGCCAATCACCAACAATGTAAGCCTTGTGATCTTTCTTCTTGTGATGCTCTTTCTTTTCTTCTTTCTTCTTGTGATGCTTGTCTTTCTTCTTCTTCTCTTTTTCTTCATCATCACTTGTGTCATCCTTCTTGTCCTTGCCCTTCTTCTTGTATTTTTTTTTTGTCTCTTGGAGGCTCCGGACATTGATGAGCTAGATGTCCAGTCTTGCGGCAGTTGAAGCACTCCATTTCAGAGATGGGCTTCCTTTTGCTACTTGTGAAGAACTTTTTCTTCTTGCCATCAAACTTGACACCATTCTTGTTGAGCTTCTTCAACATCTTGGTGGTCTTCTTCACCATGAGAGCAAGACTCACATCATCAATATCAGCATCGCTTGAATCATCATGAGCTGCCTTGGCTTTGCCTTTTCTTGAGTGACTTGCATTGAGGGCCAAGTCTTTCTTCTTGGATGATGAGCCATCCTCGGGGGTGAGATGCATGTACATCTCATGAGCATTGATCTTTCCCAATATTTGTGTTGGTGTAGCATTGGAAAGATCACCTTGATGAAGCACGGTAACAATGTGCCCATATTTCTCAATGGGGAGGACACACAAGATCTTCCTTGCAACATCGGATGCAGTCATTTGATTAAGTCCAAGCCCATTGAGTTCCTCTACAATAGTGTTCAAACGGGAATACATCTCATTAGCACTTTCATTAGCTTTCATCTCAAAAGAATTTAACTTGCGCATAACAAGATGATAGCGTTCCTCACGCTCACTCTTAGTTCCCTCATGGAGCGCACAAAGGTCAGACCATAGTGCATGGGCGTCCTTGTGGTTCCTCACGCGATTGAACACATCCTTACAAAGGCCACGGAAGATAGCGTTCCTTGCCTTTGCATTCCACTTCTCATAGTTAACCTCATCACCGACAAGGTTAGCTGGATCCTTGGGTTTTGGGAATCCTTGAGCAGCGGCACGGAAGCATCCAACATCTATCGCTTCTAAATGTGCTTCCATGCGAATTTTCCAGTAGGGAAAATCGTCTCCATCGAACATGGGAGGAGGTCCATCCCCATGGGCCATCTTTACTCTAGGTGGTTAAGCCTAATTAAGAGCAAACTGGCTCCAATACCACTTGAAAGGATCAAGATGCCCAATAGGGGGGTGAATTGGGCTAATTCTAAAAATTATTGCGGAATTAAACCTACTAGCCCATGATTCACCCCTCGGTGCCTATGTGTGTTCCTAACCAATCGATCAACTAAAATTTTGCACCCTAAGTTCCAATCCTATTCTAGCATGGCAATTCTATGAAAGTAATTGCAAGAATGTAAATGCTAGAAAGTAAATACGGAAAGTAAAGGGACAAGGAACACGGCGATCTTTTTTCCGAGGTATCGGAGAGTCGCCACTCTCCACGAGTCCTCGTTGGAGCACCCGCGCAGGGGTGTAGCTCCCTCTTGATCCTCGCAAGGACCAAGTGCTCTCTAAGGCTGATTCTTCGTCGCTCCGACGCGGTGAATCGCCAAGAACCGCTCACAAGATGAGTTGGGTCATCCACAAGCACCGCCGGATGATCACCAAGCTCCCAATCACCACCAAGCCATCTAGGTGATGGCGATCACCAAGAGTAACAAGCACAAACTCTCACTTGACCTCGCAAAGCCTAGGGAGAAGGATGGATGCCCACAAGCTACTCTCGATCTCTCATGAACTCATGGATTCGCAAATCACTTCACTTCATGAGGCTCTTGCAACTCTCTTGCTCTCACAGGATAGCTCTCAGCTGAACAAATGGGCAAGAGAGCTGAAAAGGAGAGGGTGAGGTTGTATTTATAGCCGAAGGCCAAAATCCAACTGTTACCTTCGAATTTAGCTCAGTCGTGAGCGCCGGACGCGTCCGGCGCTTTGAAAGATTCAAACGGCCAAAGAGCCGTTGGGCTACAGTGCAGGCTCCGGACGCGTCCGGGGCCAGCGTCCGGAGCGCGTCCGGTCAAATAGCCCAACTCCAGAAACTTTCTGTTATGCATCCGGCGGGGCGCCGGACGCCTGGCCCTCGCGTCTGCCGCACAGGGTAGACCAAAAACCAACTCCAACATGCGCCGGACGCGTCCAGCGCCCTCGGCTGGCGCGTCCAGCGCCTTTTTGAAGTGCCCGTTTTCATCCGATCAGCGATCTTTGAAAACGGCGACGACTTCAACTGACCTCAGGGCTCTCAAGTAACTTCCTAGCGCTATTTCTCACAGTGTGCACCACACCTAATCCAATAGTCTTAACTAGGTTAAGCTACCCAGTTGCACCCCCCTTAATAGTACAGCTGTTGGCGGTCCTTATCGACGATTTTATACCGCCAATTAGACATGAAAAAGGGTGAATTATATATTCCTATATGCATATACGTGCACTAGGAAATATACTGTCATTGTAGGAATCATATAAAAGTGCAGGGATTAAACATCAAAAAGGCGCTTTCTGGAAAGCGCCAAACCACCCCAAAGGGGGTTGGTCCACCTCGGGACCCAAAATGGGCCAAACCACCTCAAACCCCGAAACCCACTCACCTGGGGAGGCCCACCGGCCAAGGTCGGTCAGGGGGAGGCGGCACCCTGGCGCGCTCGCGCCAGGGGCACGCTCGCGCCGTCCCCACTGACCTGTGGGACCGGCCGGCTGGAGGCGGTACATTGAATGCCAAGGGAGGTCGGTGCGCGGTGTTCCTTCCATTTCAGGCTCAAACCGACCTCCATCAACATATAAAAGGGGAGAAGAAATCCATTCTACACACACAATTCATTTGGTCTCTCTCTCCCTCACCTCCACTTGTTCCTTAGCTTAGAGCTAGTAGTGTTGGAGCTAGGAAAGCTACCAAGGAGAGCTTGTCTCCTAGGAAGAAGAGATACATCTTGGTAATTATCTATGGAGTGTTCTTCCTTGTTCAAGTTCTTATACTTTATATGTTGCTTAGTGTATGAACTAGAGTATAGTTTTGACCATGTTCATGTTGGTGCATATGAACTAGAGCCTAGTTCATATGATCAGTTCATAGCATGTTCATCCCTGTTCTTCATCGTTCATATGTTCTATAGGATTAGAGTTCTAAGGAGAGTGGAGTAACGGTTCGATGTTCTTTCGGGTTTGCCTATGTTCTAGCTCGTCCATCCGTAGGGCGTGGTGTCCGGATACGAGGGGGCCTTCGAATATGACGGCATGCCACGGTTGAGGGGTAGGCGGCAGGTGGTGACAGCCCTGTCCGTCCCTTGTAATCCCCCACGTCCGTATGTCGTGTAGGAATTCGTAAATGCCTCTATCGGCTGGCAGACCAGCTGCGGGGGTCTCCCTGTTACTTTAGGCTCTGACTAGCCTCTAACCCTGTATAACATGTGACTTAGCTAATCTACACCTAGCAGTTTACGACCAACCAGCTCCAGTAGATTTATTTTTTATTCTTCCCGTTTCTTTTATTCCTTATTTCTCTTTATCCTTGAGTGAAGACCAAGTGTGTGTCCACTATCCTCAAATTACCGTTTATCTTACCCCTGCATAGCACTAAGACTCATTTCAATGATGTGAAGTACCATATCCATGTGCTAGAGCTATTTTACACCATGCCTTCCTTTGGGAAAATATAAATAACGATACCCTGACATACTTCCGGGTGAAATGCTACAATGATAGATCCGTGC
Source organism: Themeda triandra (assembly GCA_018135685.1). Lineage (NCBI taxonomy): Eukaryota > Viridiplantae > Streptophyta > Magnoliopsida > Poales > Poaceae > Themeda > Themeda triandra. The sequence continues at coordinate 423,433 of JAENPR010000405.1, read as the reverse complement.
GCTTGCGGATAATATCTTTAGAACACGACTATCAACCCTGGCGTTTCTTGGCGTGACCACTGGGATGTAACAATCCTAGTGATTGCATTAAGAAATACCAACAAGCATTTCTGGCGCCGTTGCCGGGGAAGGCATTGGTTAAAATAATCTAGCAAGGCATGGATATAACTTCATTAGAAATAGTCCGAGTCTATGCAGGCTAACTTTTATGTTTTCTCCTGTTGTGGATGAAAACAGGATAGTGTATGTCCGGTTTCTCCCTGCCAGACAATTTCCATCCAAATCCGGAGGCACTCCTAAGGAAGAAGAAGCCTAGAGCTACTCCTTCTTCTGCTACTCCGTCGGCAGCCGAACCGGTCATTTCCGCACCATCAGCGACCATCCAAATGGCTCAAAAGACCCTCCGCGAATTTTCCGTCCCCGCTGTTGCCAACGTGCCCACTGGGCCCGTTGTCAACATGGCGGACAAGAACTTTGAGCTCAGGACTGGCCTGATCACCATGGTGCAGGGGATTCCGTTTTGCGGCCTCCCCAATGAGGACGCTAACGCTCACTTGCAGCGTTTCTTGGAGCTCTGTGACACTGTCGTCATCAAGGACATTGAAGCTGACGTCATCAGGCTCCGGCTGTTTCCCTTCTCCCTTGTGGGGAAGGCGAAACAGTGGTTCTATAAGGACAAAGAGGCCGTGAGCACCTGGGGCAAATGCTCCACGGCATTCCTCGCGAAGTTCTTCCCCATGGGCAAAACAAATGCCCTGAGGGGAAGAATTGCCAATTTCCAGCAAACGCAGATGGAACCCATTCCTGAAGCTTGGGAGAGGCTGTCGGCCCCTAATTTTTAGGGTCCACTGTGCATTATATATCACTCCCAAGATCAGTAGGTGATACGCACAACTGAGACAAGATTGATATCAAAAACCATACTTTTATTAATCTAGGGAAAACACGTTACAAGGTTCATGTATTTACATAGCTTGGGCGATTGGCCTTTCAATAAACATCAGAGTTTCTACTACAGCGGTCCTATGATGTTGTGTTTCCATTCCTACAGGCAACTTGGAGTGCAGACGCAACCCTAGCCTTATGCGTAACTCTACATCCTTGTCGTGGTAGTCTTCGATTAGCTCCTTCGTGTGGTCGTATGGCTCCGTCTTCATGTAGAATCCAGTTGTCCTATCCTTTCGTATTCCTCGGTAGCTCCATCCTCATGTGCTCTTTTGTAGCTTCACTCCTAAAAACATAAAATAGAGGGGGTTGAGTACATAAAGTACTTAGCAAGCCCTAACTTTGGGTGAAAGGAGGTGGATGGGACGGCTATATGTGGAGGTGGTTAGTGGTATAGGCGACAGTAAAGGTATTATGGTAAGGTAATTATAAAGATAGGTTGGGCCCTAGTAGGGTATTACCATCCTCACCGGTTCCCCGGATTAGTTACGGAGTTACCAAATTATAAACACGTCTTACCGAGATCATCATAGTTGTGGAAGTCTAATCATTTGGACCTCATCCCATTTGTCCATTCCAAGGGCGTGGCTATTCGAATAGATTCAATAAAACTCGCGAGAGGTGTACAAATTTCCCCACATGATAGGCGTAGTCGACACCATCGTCATGGCTTAGACAGGCCTAACGAGACCTCGTACCCGAGAGGGCGCTACCTTAGATTTCCATATAATTCCACCACGGACTACTCAGGGATCGGGACCCACAAGCATCAGGATGATCACACAGCATCCTAAAGTATCGAGTGGTTGGATGATCACATAGCATCCATGGATGATCACATAGCATCCAGATTAAATAATAAAAGGGTGCTCGCACACGGCACAACAATAGATTTTACATGGAAGATCACAAAGCAACCATGCCGATCAGACAACGGTAGATCACACGGCAGCCGTGTCCTCTCCTGTTTGTCCGTTGCCACTCCGGCCTCCTAGTGGAAGTTATACTTCTATCTAACGGGGTGTGAGATCAAGTCTACCCATATAGACATGTGGCTGTACGAAATTCTGGCTAGGCGAGATGGCAAATGAACCAGTCCTTATGTGACCGAGGCGAGTATCTCCCAACAGGATCCCACACAGGCTATCCTGCCAAAGTAACCCATATCACATGAATTACCCCCACTCGCCTCCTGTCGAGGTTTAGTCCAATTTTACCAGCTTAATTTCCATAGTTATCATACTCAAGTTCACACAATACTCTTATCACATCAAGGTAACCAATCACATATATAAATCATAAACAATTCTTACAATATATCATAAATCTATGTTAATATATAAATGAGGATCTTAAGTAGTATATATGTTAATATTGTTAGTTGGTAGGATAGAGTATGGTGGGTTTATGGTGGAGGCTAGCAAAATATAAAGGTGGTAGATAGGAAGTAATTAAGGATTGGTAATGTAGGGAAAGGTGGGAATTAGGACTTGCCTCTATTCGATGACGAGCACATCCGAGGTTTCGTTTCTGATGCTTCTAGCTCCTTCATTCTTGAGTAGCAGTGTTTCTGTGGTCCTTCGGGTTCTCCACATCTTTTATCCTAAGCATGCCTAGCGCCGATAAACAAAAAGGCACAAACATGAAAACAAAACTAGAATTTAAATGGCACCAAATAAGGGAACAAATAATATGAATAGTTTAGAGCTTACATTTAGATGAATTTTGGTGGAAGAATCAAATGATTCGGAGTAGATGGAGAAGATATGAAATAATGAGGATTTAACAAGAAAACGAATATATGGAATACAACTTGGGGATTATTTCTGGAAATTGGAATAAAGAAAATGGGTGAGAGGATAGGATCATGAGTGTACCTAGTTTATTTAAGAATTTTCTGGGATTTTTATAGAATGGGAAATCTCCTTCTGAGTACATGTAGAACATGTAATTATTTTCTCATCGCCACAGTTGCTGACGTGCACCTTCTCCAAGTCGGACATGAGCTTGGCATGGCACTATTCCATAAATGTGCTCCGTCACCTTGCTTTGCTGCTGTAGTGCTGACTGCTGTGTGTGGTGATTCACCTTCACAAACACTGGAATGACATAAGTCGCACGCAGTCAGGTACCGTAGTAGTGACGTGGTGCGCTTTCGGCCAGCATGAACTTTTCTACCAAGCCGAGAGGAAAAGGAACAGCGCTGCGTCCCGGTGGTGTTCCGTGCATAAGTGCACGCTTAGGCGGCCAATGCACATCATCGGCGGTGCGGTGTGGTCAAGCGTGAAGTGTGCCTAACGGCAGTTGTCCAGCGATGCTCGGCTCCAGTGCAGTGGCAGACGGCGAGGTGCGAAAATAGCTCCGGCCGGCAGTGCTCCGCTACGGCGCCTGGACGAGGCAGGAACAACTTCAGCTCCGTTGGGTTTGACTCCGTTGCCGAAAAGGCGAGATTGGTGCCCGAGGCAGGGAGTTCTGCGAGCTTCCGCTTGACTTGTCGTCCATCACTGGTGCAGGGAGCCAGAGAGAAGGCAGGGCTCAAGGCCTCATGTGTATCGAAGCTGGATGAGCTTGACCTGCTGTACTGTGCTACGGGCCGGGTGCACGCATTGTGCTGTGGACAGTGAGATCTCTCTTTCGTTCATGAGACCCATGTCCACAGAGACAGGAGTAGGGAGGTTATGGCTGCCACGTGGGTCCGCGAGGTGGCATGGTGTGCCCCCATCGATTGGAGTGACGTGGTCACGTACCCTGGCTCCCAAAGCTCATTATCTTCACGTCTCCTCCTGCGTCCATTTGATATCGAGGTCGAGATCGAGATCGAGATTGAGAGGGAGAGCAGAGCAGAGCAAAGCATGCACGGCGTAGGGAACGAAGAGGGCCTAGAGCGGTGGCGGTAGAAGACCGATCCCAGTGGCTCGGTCCACTGCTCCAGTATGGCCAGCAGAGCAAGCACGATGTTCGACGGTGGCAGCTCGCCGCGAGGTTCGAAGTAGCGTCGCGGCCGAGTGCGGCAGCAGTTCTGACGACGATGCCTCGGAGTAGTGCTTGGGACGCTCGACGGCGTTCTCGCAGACCACGGCGTCGACTATGGCGTCGATGGTGCTCAGCTCCGGAGTCGTCCTTGCTTGCGGTTGAGCGCGAACTGCGTGTCGGCCTTCGGTAGCTGGGCGGCGGCAATGCCGGCCATGGCTCCAGCTTGGTCCACGGTTTTTACAGCGCGGCGACATCGAGTTCGACATCGGCTCAGGGGCGGCTCGGTTCTTGCTAGGGAGGAGGCGTGCGGCGCGAGGCTGCTCGCCAGCTCCAACTCTGAGCGGCGCGGAGCGGCAGATGGCATGGGGCGGGGCGAGGAGGCGTGGTTACGGCATCAGCGGCGCTCTCATCTATGTTGCAGTCATCGAGAACAAGCAGGCTGAACAGGGAGATGGGGAGCGGCGCACGACGACGGCAGCAACCACGATAGTGCTGAGTAGAGCAAAAGGGGAGGAAGGGATAGGGAAGGTGAGGGAAAGCTCGACGGCACAGTTCCGACACGATGAAGGCAGGAGCGCCATGCTCCTATGCAGGCCTCGGTGGCGGGGCTCCGAGCTCAGCTTCAACGTGATGCTCGTCCAGTGGCAGCTTCAGTGCCCGAGCTCCGTGATGAGCGTGCTGAAGCTCAGCTCGTCGACACTACCGAATCAAGCAGCCAGAGGGAAGCCGTGCTCCTCCCCAAGTTTTCTTGCGTCCAAGCATGACGATGGTGTCCAGCCTGCTCTCTGGCCTTTTATAGATGCAGGTAAGGCGGTGGAACACAGTAAGGCGGTTGGCCACAGTACGTCGGTTCTCTGGAAAAAATATCTCCGGCGGCGTTCTTCATGTGGAAGACGACTTCCGCGGCGCCTACGCAGTTTCGACGCGGCGTGGATGCGGTGCCATAGTGCGTCGCTCGGCTTTGGCCGAGCTGGGCTGGGTTGTGCGCTCATTTGTCCCAAAGGGAATGTGCACAGAAAGTGTTTTGTATTTTCCAGAAAATTATATATGTATGTGTGTACGTATATGTCATATGTATAATGTATGTATATATGTGTGCCTATTGTATATGTATATAATTATACGTACGTAGTATCTGTGTCGCCAACGGGGACTGCGGAGAGAGATCAATGTTGGAAGACGGCACGTATAGTCGTATGCTGATAGGCCGGGCCAACAGGCTTGGTGCCATACGTGCACGGGACGAGCTTATAGGATTCCAGAAATTCTAATGACAGGATCATGTAACGTGTTTTGGTAAGACGGTATTGAAAATTCAAGGAGATATTCAAGGATGATATTTGGTGAAGAAAGACAAGGAAAAATATTATTTGGTGCCAAAATAAATTCTAGGGCAAGCAAGCAAACATGCAACAACCTAAATTCTACATAGTGGGTTTTAGATGCAAGGTTTTGGAAAATATTTTATTTGTAAAAAGGTTGGTTTTGCAGGAATAAACTAATCAAGTTTTAATTTGTTGCAAAGTTTTAAAAAGTTCAAATTTTTAGTGAATTTCATAATGATGCAAAACACAGGGTGTTACAGAGGCTCCAAAGCTTCATCCTGGACTGTCCTCATCATGGGATGGAGGAATGGCTGGTGCTCCAAAACTTTTACAATGGGCTTACGCCCATGTCAAAAGGGCACCTCGACGCTGCGGCTGGAGGCGCGTTTCTATCACTCACTGTTGATAACGCTACGGCGTTAATCAACAAAATGGTAGAAAATCAAGCTTAGGGGGAAGAAAGGGCCCCAACCAAGCAACAAAAAGGCTCGCACACCGTGAAGGAGACGGAGGCGCTGGCCGCAAAAATAGACCTATTCTTGCAAAAGTTTGATGAAAGAGCCGTCGGAGACACGTCCGGCACTGTCAAAGCCATAGAATCTCGCACAACGTGCGAGGTCTGTGGCAATGATGGACACTCGGGGAATGATTGCCCTGAAACCCGTGAAGAGGCATCCTATATCAATAACGGGTATCGTCAACAGCAAGGAGGTAATAATGGATGGAACAATCAGTCCCGTCCACAATATCAAGGTAATATGAATTACACTTCAAATTACAATTCGAATCAGCCTACTCTCAAGGATTTAGTCCTTGGCCAAGCAAAGATCAACGAAAACCTCACCAAAAAGATGCTGGCCAATGACAAAATCCTAGAGAGCATCAGTACTAAGATAGAAGGTTTAACTTCTGTCAAGAATCGCTTGAGCTTTAACAAAATGATAGAAAGACAAACTAGCTCAAATTGCTTCGATGTTACCGTTGATCCAAATGGTAAAACATCGGATCAAGCTGCTAGTACCTTTGAAAATGTTAATTCTGTGACCACGAGAGGCGGTAAGGCCACTCGTGATCCACCATATCCTAAACAAGCAGCCAGGAAACAAGCAGCACCACAACAAGAAGAACCTTCATCTTCTGAACCACAAGGCGAGGAAGAATCAGGGACAACCCTGGATTATCCAGATACAACATATCTGCCATTCGCCACAAGAACCAGAAAACAAGCTGTGAATGATCAGTTCGCTCGGTTTGTTGAGATGGTCGAGAAAGTACACGTGAGCGTCCCGCTCATGGACGTCTTACATGTACCTTCCTATGCCAAGTACATCAAAGACATCATCAACAACAAGCGACCACTGCCATCCACAGCTGTGGTCAAACTCACAGAAGAATGTAGTGCAGCAATCCTCAATGCCCTACCAGAAAAGAAGAAGGACCCAGGATGCCCCACTATCACTTGCTCCATTGGAGGACAGCAGTTTGACCACGCACTCTGTGATCTTGGTGCCAGCATCAGTGTCATGCCCAAGACGGTATTCGACAAGCTAAATTATACAAGGCTGTCACCAACAACGATCACACTCCAATTAGCAGACTCCTCCTTACGCTACCCAGCGGGAATAGCTGAAGATATTCCTGTGAAAATTAGAGGATACTTCGTCCTAGTGGATTTCGTGGTACTCGACATGGAGGCCACCAAAGAATCACCACTCATATTGGGACGACCATTCCTCAGTACCGCTGGAGCACAGATTGATGTGGGAGCTGGAGAAATCCGGTTCAACATCAATGGGAGTGAGGAGAAGTTCCACTTCCGACCATGGAAGATGGAGGAGTGCAACATGATTCGCATCAAGTATGAGCCAACCACGAGGGAGGGCACGGAAGTTGAAATCCGACCTCATGGTGCGAGTCGAATTCCCAACATCATTTGGGAACAGAGGCCAGAGCCGCAGAAAGCAAAGGGTACCCAGGAACAAAAACAAAAGAAAAAGAAAGAACAGGAGCCAAAAGAAAAGAAGGAGCAAAGAGCTCCTAAGAAAGGAAGAAAGAAGGCTCCTACAAAAGAAACAAAATCAAAGGTCGTTCCTGCGCAACCCAATGAAAAGAAGGACAAGGGCAAGGCTCCGGCCCAAGAAAGAGTGGAACCCAAAGCAAAACCAATTCCACTCAAAACCTCTGGGGGACCAAAACTGGTCCCTAAAGAGGAGACAAAGGTGTTGAAGGTGGAGAAAATACAAGTACCCCCAAAAGAAACCGATCAACCACCATCATCACCAGTTATCACCACACCACCAAAAATGGTGTGGAGGCCAAAGCAGGCACCCCCGTCTACCTCTCCTGAGACGGATGCCTCATCATCAAGCTCAAATTGAGCAGGAGAAAGTCTCGCTTCACGGACTATAAACTGTGAGCCCTAACCGACAGGATAATCGGTAAGTTATCTTTTTATAAGTATTTCATTCCATTTATGTTTACTTAGTCTGTCAAATAAAGTTCTATCTTGCTATCCCTATTCCCGCTTAGTTTGATGTTTTGGAACATGTTCAAGCTTAGCATGTTCTATAGACTCGTAGCTTGAGCATGGTGCTTAGGTTGCTAGTCTACCTTGGTCAACTTTTGTTGATCATTGAGACAGATTGCTAGTAGGAATATTGGTAGTCTGCTATGAGCTAACCCTGCAGGATGATCCTCAATCATAAGGAAGTCCTGACGACAGACTCCGAATAAAATAAAATAATTTGTTACCTCGGAATAATTTCTAAGGGGCCCCATTTCCAAGCAAGCTTGGGTGAGGACCCCCAATAAGAGGTATGTACCATACTAACACTTACGCTTATATATATAAAAAAAATGCTTTGTCATCTCCTATACATATGCGTATTAGAAATATTTAATTCAACCCTTGTTGAAATGATGAAAAGTTGCTCTGTCTCATGACTCGCTTGTACCTTGTTTATAATCAAGCTTTCTCCTAAGTTTGAGTTTGTTGGCTAAAATGTCTTATCCTTGAAAACTTGAGCTTAGTGGGTTGCATAGGCTAGATCCTGTCTAAGTTATTGCCGGATATGATATAGTGCCACGGGCAATGCTATGACTCTGTCCTGAGTGAAAACCTGACTTCCGGAGTTTTATTTTCAAAATTATCAAAACAAAAGTTCCTCAATGATTTTGAAATACCTACCAAGGCTATATGACGTAGCTGTCAATCTCATACAAAGCCCAGTCGTCATATACTGCTTGATCACTAGAAGTCTGTAACCTCCGCAGGATTATGGTCTTACACTCACGATTGAGATTCACTTGCACCCACCAAATAAATTTGCCGACCCGTACGCTGTGAGTTGCGCAAACTAACTTTTCATCCAATCCACCAAAAACGCCAACTCTTGACCCTAGAGTTGCGCACCTTCTTCAAAACAAAGCATGCCGACCCTTACACTGAGGATCGCGCATCCCTCATTTATCATCCATCAAAAAACTACTCCTCGTTCTTTCATCATGACTCCTTTCCGCCAAAAATCTTCATCGTACCTAAAAGAGAGTATTGGGCTTTAGCATCTCTTGAAAAAAAAATGAAATGATGATGATGAATGCCAAGGGGCAACAATAAAGCTTCAAAGTAGACAAACGGGAATCCCATTTAGTCTCCCGTTCAAAAAAAAAAAAAAAAAAGAGAGAAAGAAGAGAAAAAAAGAGAAAAAGAAAGAAAGAAAAGAAAGATCATAGTTTTTTTCAAATTAAGCCCAAACTCTCTCAAATTTCCCTTCCACCAATAAAAAGGAGTCATGATACCTGGAGTACCAAAAATATTTAGAGATAGGAATCTTTCACCCTCACACACTTGCACAAATCTCAATCAAAGTGTATGGTCTTAATCTTTGGACGGTTCATTCCTTGACTTCACCAACTCTATGTGATCCAAGCATAGCCACCTTTCATACCTACCCAAAACTCCACTCTCAGCCATAGTAGTAGGTTAGAAAGAAAGGCAAAAAACACAATGCCTTTGGTGAGGTATAAACACTTTTGAGCGATTGAGAGAATCATTCGAGGAACTTGAGTTTCTTTTATAAAAACTTTCAAAACCTCCGGAGACTTGGTTGATCTTGGGTAGATGATAAGCAACGCTTGTGAATCTGTTCTATCTTGCAATATCCCAAGACTCGAGAAAGCTGGAAAGCCCCATTTTGTCTTAGGACAATAACAGGGTGAGCAGTCATGCCGACTTATTCAAACTCTGGTAGAAATCTTGCTTATACGCTTGGTACTTTTGACTCATTGTTGACACAAAATGTGGCGCACTGTGTCTCACACACAGCAAGCCGGAAAGCCTAGCTGGGTGCCCGGGCGTCTGAATCCGGAAGCGTGCCAGTCGATTTGACCTGAAAGTCGACAAGGGATAAAACGGTAAGATCATAACTGGAACGTGCTGGATGAGACCAGACAGTTCCATCTTTACGGCCCTGAAGCCACTTACGACGACACATAGCTATAGAAGCTATCTCGCAAACAAGTTTGCAATTCATTCGGCTAATATGATATGACCGACATGAATAAAGCCGAACCGCCGAATGTGTGTAAATGAAGACATGTTTGGACAAGATTAAATCATCAAAGCATATCAAACTACATCTCGGGTTTAAAGCATCATCAAGCACTAATAATTAAGGATAAGTAACTTATAAATATAAATCTACTAAACAACACATGCATAGGCTACTCCAACTAGTCTCGCCGCACGTCTAGCCTTCATAAACCCGTCGAGCATAAACCCAAGCAAGCTAATCCACCGCATGATACCACTCGCTATGAATTTACACCACCCCTTCGCGATCAATCCACGGCGCATGATACAATCTAACAAGAAAGAGCTAAAAGCACGTAATTACCTAACAGATCTATAAATACTCGCTACATGTATAAGCATAACCGTATCGGCAAGATTGCCGAATCGGGGTCCATGAAGAAGGAACAAACAAGTAACATGTAAAAGGAACCTATCGATTAAACCGATCTCTAGTCCACCGATGACTAGCTCTAGAGTAACCCAAAGACTCATCATCCGCGCACGGTACCCGGTCTGTCAAGGCTTATTCTACATCTAACATGAATGAACACGCAACACGTGACAATCTAGATCGATCTAATTCGGCTCTATGAAATTGATCTACTTGATATCGAATAAACATGAGATTACGACCAAAAAGCCGAAAAGAGCATCAATCTAGATTGGGCAAAAGAGTGTTGCAAATAAATAAACATTAAATAAAACATGCAACACGTGATAACTTAATGAATCTATTAGATCTTGCCAAATCTAAGAGAGCCGATAACTATCTTTACTCATGTCTTAATCCGCCGCACGATACAAGGCACAAGCAAAAACTTTCCATCATTAAGCTTAAATCCGCCGCACGATACTAAGCAAAACGGATGAGACTACTTGCATCATAATCTAAATCCGCCGCACGATACTAGACATGATAGCAAGGTTGCCGGGACTTACGGAGGTCGACGGATCGATTGGCCCTCTCGAAGAACTCGACGACACGACTAAAGGACTCGAAGGGTGGCGCGTAGCCGGTTGTATTGAATTGGTTGTGAACCTTTATTACAATGGTCGAGGGTTTATATTTATACCCCGGACAAAACATGAGTCCTAAGTGTTTACGAACTATCTAAACAAAATTGGAAAGACACAAATATGCCAACTCTAACCATAATCGGAGTCCTTGACTATTACGACCCCTTCCCTATCCGGTCGGCTCCTTCTTTCGCCTCGAACGAAGCCGTCATAGCCGACCGCCCGATCATTTGCCGAACACATGGAAATTAGCCGACCGCATATGCATTTGCCGAATTGCTCTCTCGCTCCTCGCGGGGCCCACCTGTCATATTCCCGACCAAAATCTGGTGTTAACACATGCCCCCTCAATTTCAAGATAAAAGGGTTTTATTTCGAAATTGACTATCAGCGCCCTTCGCCTAGGTCAGCACCGCCGACGCCATCATGGCAACGGGAACTCAAGAGGAGCTTCTAGAGGTAACCCTACTCGTATCACCCATTCGGCAATTCTCTTGAATTAGTTCTCAGATGTGTTCTTGATTTATTCGCTCTCACCTCTTCTAAAGGAAATGAAGAATGAGATTTTGATTTCCAATCTTGCTCATCCTGGGTCATTTTTCCTTGGTCCGATGGGAGACCCCAATCCGAGGGATTTTATTGAAAAGGAAACTTTGAGGATCCCATTCAAATCCAGGATCGCCCCCCAAACAAAATAACACCTTCAAAACATGGCCTCTTCCCTCAATTGCAGGGGCGTGATTGGTACCGTAGGATGCAAGCCAAGAACAGTGATCTTTGGGAGGCACAGGGACATCCAACACCGCTTGGAACTGTCATTAGCCGAAATGCCCAGAAACGATTCCTTGCTGATTGCTGCTTCTCACTTTTGGTCTGATGCTGTCAATGCATTCATCTTCGGTCATGGCCCAATGTCAATCACACTGGCAGATGTCTTCATGATGACCGGATTGAATATCACCAAACCGGCATACCCGACTAAGTACAAGGGCACTAGTACCCAAAAATCTGTTAAATCAGGAGGTGGATGGGTCAAGCATATTCAATCTTATGCATCAACTGGTGCTGTATCTGACAAGGAATACAGGGCCTTCATGAATATGTGGTTATGCAGATTCATCTTCTCAAGCAAAGAAGTCTAATGAGCCCACTCAACCATATAGTGATGGTGAAGACTTAGCTGCAGTCAACCGATCCCCTTGGGCAAATACCTCCTAGGTGCTGTTTACCATATGATGCATCGATCACTGTTCGGATGAGGAACCAAGGTGAAATTTCTTGTGTGAATGGCCCTTGGTGGCTGGTCCGATGTGGTTGCAACCGTACATGCATCGAGATTGTATCAATCGACCTCCACAGCCTGGGCTTTCCATCCGTCAACTATGCTGAAGGTGAGAGTCCACGACAAAAGGCCTGTCAGACATATGGTGAAGCTGCATCTTCCGTTGTTATCGATATAGATATTGGCCATCTCTTCAAGCTGTTTTATAAGGGTTTTGGCCAAATAATCTGGTTCCCCTACAGAGGAAATGAAAACCTGACTCTGCCTTGCAAATTCAGTTATCAATTGGGCTGCACAGATGATGAATCCAAGGAGATTTTCAACTGTTTCATCAGGCCTTGTGCTTTGCCAGCAGAATTCCATCATGGCAGGCTGGTAATCCCAACTTATGAATTTTATAATCCCAACATGGTTGCCAGGCAACTAGGATTTGGTCAATTACCTCCAAGGTTGTATTTTTCAAGCATCATAAAACCTAGGGAGGTTCTGTCAAACATCACTGAGACCAACAAAGTTTTCAACTTGGGATGTAAATTTCCATTATATGGACCTGATCCTTTGGTAACAACCGAGGTTGCCCATCCTTTATTCAAATCCTGGTGGCAAGAATGGCGTTCTCACATTTTCAGCACTCAAGCCCACCTTCTATGCCAAGTCCTCATACCTCAATTTACTTCTGATGATGAGGTATCTCTCTTTCTCAGAACTTCTCCTGTTCTTGAGCTTTTACCCTTATTCTAATCACTTCTTTGAACAGACAATGCTCCTCCAAGCCCCCCAGAAGTTCAATACTGGCAACCTGGTCCGATTGCTGCCTTAGGACATGATGCTCCAACTTTAGCTATCTTCAACAAGACCCCTGCCGATGAAGTAGTGCTTTTGAAGGACCTGAAAAGGAAGACTCCTTCTTCTCCCAAAGACACTACTGTTCCCAAGAAGATGAGATCAAAGAAAGCTAAACCCACTTCTCAGGTATGAATGCCCCCAGTCTTTTTGTCTTCATTTGTTAAGATGCCCATATTTATCATTCCCTTTACAGGTACAAGCCAATCTTCAGAATTTTGAAAAAATAGTGACTTTGGAGGATTCCCCGACGTATCCACCGGTCACGTAGATGTTGATGAGCCCGTTGGCAACCCCGGTATATACTTGCATTTTACGCCTCTCTCTCTTCTAAATAATGTACTTGGTATTCATCATGTGTTTCATGGTTTAGATGAGCAAGGAAAAGCAACGAAGCACTCATTCCTCATCGGGCGACAGATTCTTCAACTCCGGCTATACAAAGGTTGCCTCAACAAGCCATGCTAATTCGAAGCATCCACTATGTTAATTACCCGGATATTGATTCCACTATGGATGCAATTGATCAAGTTTTTGCTGAAGAGGTATCACTCTTACTCCATTCGGCTATTTTTCGTCTTAGACCGAACCACTTGACTAGACTACCTTTTCTGTTTCATCAACAGGATACTGCTCACCCACAAGCCAGTTTTTCCTTTATTGCTGAAGAATTTGCTGGGGATGATGAAGTTTCTTCTAATCAGCAGCTATCATCGAGAGAATCAAGCCAAGTGAAGGATATAATTTTATTTCGAAAAAGGATGTTGTTGCTTTGACCCAAGATTCGGACAAGATAAGGGAAATAGCGAGCTCATTGATCAAGAGCTTCCTTCCAATCTTAAAGCTGCTATAGATGCCTTATCCCACCTTGATGATCACTTTGCCGCTATCAAGAGGGCACATAAGAATATATCCACCAAGGCCGACTTGGAGAGAGGTAAAGTGGCTAAAGAACAAAGGGTTAAGGAGCTTTACTCGACATCAAGTCAACCGAGCACCTCTTGAGCACTTTGGAACCGAACGCAAGTCATGAGAGATGAAAGAACCAAGCTTGAAGCTCGGCTAGCTCAATTAAATGCCAATATTCAGTCTCATGAAGCCAAGCTTGCCAATCTGCCACCTCTTGACTTGGCTAAGTCCAAAATTCATCGATCATCAAGGAGACACGGCGGATCAAGAGCAAATTATCAAAGATCCAAGACTCGAAGAAGAGGATCAAAAGCTCTTGATGAAGTTAACCGAATCAAGGCCGATGCTCTTGATGTCATTAACTCTTTTCTGAACGCATAGATATTTGGCTTGTATTTTGAAGATATAAATATTTAAGTCTGGCCCTGTTATACCTGAGAACAATCCCCTTTTCATGGGAAATTTTCGTTTTTCTCTTTCTTCTCTCGCTCATTATCATTCGGCTGTCCCTGAGTATGACTATACTCACATCTGTGCAAATCAGCCGAACACAACCGCTGTAGGCTCAAGTACACACTTTTAGCCGGATGATTCCCATTTCAGCTATTTTAGCCGACCGCGTCTTTGTAACCGAATCGACCGCAATAATGGGCTTGGCCCAACTCAATACCGGCCCACGAAGTGTGAAAACCCTAATCTGTCGATTGGTTTTCCCGCGGTTCCGCCACGGCTCCCATCATTCATAAATAGAGCCACTCGGCTCCCATCATCATCATGCCAATCGCTTGCCATCTCCAATCTCTTCCACTTCCTCTCCGCTTTCAAGCCCCAAAAACCCCATCACCACCAATGGCGAGCGGCGACGATCGCGGCAAGCGTCCCGCCCAGACGAGGCGGAGGAAAGCAAAGAACCGGCGCCGGCGGTGAGATTTTCAACCTTTTGAGTTGTGCTTTGCTTGATAGTTTTTACCCGATCTCGAGTCTCGCCCCCTTGCGGTTATTCACTTCCTTGATTTTTGTTTCGGGGTACCGGGGTCGCCGCGATTACGCCGCCAACTTCCGGAGGCGGTCGTCGCCGGCCGGCACTCACACTCCTCCTCCCGCTACCGCTCCCCGCTCCTGCGGCGGATGCGGCGGAGGGAAGTAGCCGTGGTGGCCGCCGTCTGCAGTAATGAAATAACTTCTCTCTGCCGGCGTTTTTCATATACATATAGCCGATCTTGATTGCACCTTGCTTGTAGGATGGCGAGGATCGGCACCGGCCAATGGCGCTTCCTGCGCCGCCCGCGGTCCTGCTCCTCGCTCGGTCCCCGCTCCGGCCCGGCCCGGCTCCTGCTCCCGGCGCGCGGCTTCGCTCGGCCTCATCGAGGTCCTCTTCTTCGTACCGCCCTATATGGGATAGAAACGATGAGGAGATCCCGGCGTATACCCGCTACGACGCCGCCGGTATCTTCGTGAGAGGGACGAGGCGCGGCGCTTCTTGGTGAAGAAACCAAGAAGTTCGGGATCGCCACCGGAGTGGGAGGATACTTGCCGGCAAATGACCGAGACCATCACCGCACTTGTTCTTCTACCATTGCTTGATTTCCGTTATTCTTGATCCGTTTACTCACCGGCTTTGTCTTGTTTTTCTTTGCGAGACCTCAACGCGGAGCTAGACCGCCTGAGGTTGGCGGCGACGGCGGCGGCCAATCACGTGAACGCCCAGGGGGCGACCGTGGCAGATCGCCTCGAGGCGGTGCCTGGTCAGATCGACCAAGTTGCCCTTCACGGCGTGCGCCTCGGCACTGCGCTCGGCCAGCGGGGATGTCGTCCCGGGACCGGGGACGACTACGCTCCGATGCCGACCGGCTTCCGGGGCGGGCTTCCCCATGAGGTCAACGGCATCGAGGGCCTCCCCGGTGGAGTACGACGGCCACGCCGACGCCATGGCCAACGCCACCAACCCGAGTCCGTCCTCAACAAGCTCTTCACCGAGGAAGAGGAGTAGCTTGTATTAGGACCGGCGCGGGTTGTAATAAAAATTTTAATGAAAAATGTTGGTCTCCTCCTTGTTCTCGCTCGTCTTTAACGCAATGGCGCTTTAGCAATCGTGTTTTGTTCTTGCGAATTTTCTTCAATCCTTAGTTAGAACTCGATCGCAACATTCTTCCCGAACGAAATTTTCCGAACGCATGACGTCGTCTTAGCCGATTAGATCTTGGCACCGCTCCATGACTTGACGTTTTGTAGTGTAGCTCTTTAATTCCCTTTATCTTCTCCCGATAAACCTACCAACCGATAGATAAAACTGTTCATTTATATTCTAAAAAATTTGGCTAAAGGCGATACAACCGCATCGGCTATTTACGTTCAAGACGATACACACGATATCGGCTATTTTTGTATTAGAGACGATACAATAATATCGGCTATTCTTTCTCCAACTTCTCTCCTTTGTTCTCAAAGGCGATTTTTATTCAATCGGCTATACCACGTTTACGTCATAATCACAATTAAGACCCAACTTCGACACTTGGATAAAACTTCTTAAGGTATCTCGCCATTGATGGCTCTAGTAAGTTCTTCTCCAAATAACGTTTTCAATATATACGCATTACCAGTGCACAACTGACAACCCGAAAAGGTCCTTCCCAATTTGGTGACCATTTGCCAAATGTCTTGTCCTTTGTGCCAATTGGCAATATCGTTTTCCAAACCAATTCTCCTCTGCAAATTGCTTAACTTTAACTCTCTTGTTGTAGTATTTGGCAACGTGCATTTTATTCTTCTCAATGTTTTCCAAAGCTTTAAGACGAATCAAATGCAAATCTTCCAATTCATCCATCATCAAATCCTTATAATCTTTACCCGTCAAATCCTTTTGCAATTCAACTCTCCTTGATCCCGATTGCAACTCCCAAGGCATCACAAAGATTATGTCCATAAACCAACTCATATGGAGATGCTTGTGTGGATCCATGGCAAGCCATTCGGTAAGCCCATAATGCTTCATTAAGGACCAAGTGCCACTTTCTTGGCTTCTCATTGATCTTCTTCTCGGATGATTTTGATCATGATTTTATTTGATGCCTCTGCTTGGCCATTGGCTTGTGCATAATAAGGAGAAGAATTATATAGCCTTATCCCCATGCTTTAGGCAAAGTCACAAAACTCTGAAGAAGTGAACTGAGTCCCCTGATCAGTTGTAATGGTCTGTGGGATCCCAAACCTATGAATTATATGCTCTTTGACAAAACTGACCATATTTTCGGATGTGACTGTTTTCAAAGGAATAGCTTCAACCCACTTGGTAAAATAATCAGTAGCTAATAATACAAACTTGTGTCCTTTACTGGATGGAGGATTAATCTATCCAATTAAATCTATGCCCCATCCTCTAAACGGCCATGGTTTGACTATAGGGTTCAGAGCAGATGCAGGTGCTCTTTGAACATTACCAAATATCTGACAATCTCGACACCCTTTGTAATATTCAAAGCAATCCTCCAACATAGTCGGCCAAAAGTACCCTGTCCTTCTGATTATCCACTTCATTCGGTAAGCCGACTGATGCGCACCACAAACTCCTTCATGTACTTCAAACATAACCTTCTTAGCCTCCTCTTGACTCAAGCACTTGAGCAATACTCCATCTATAGACTTGTAATATAACTGGCTATCAAGAAGCACAAACTTGAGAGCTTTATACATGAGCTTTCGGGAAACCTTCTGAGATGGATCTTTCAGATAACTGACAATAACGCTTCTCCAGTCATTGTCTATCTGATCACAATTGAAGGCACTTTGTTCTATTGCAAAAATCTCATGATTTTCCCGATATCCAGAGGTCGCTTGAGCTAATTTATTTGCTTCTCCATTGTGCTCTCTGGGTATATGATGCAAAGTAACTACTGAAAAGCTTTTCAGAAGTTCCCTACACTGTTCATGGTACCCTTGCAAGACATCATTTTTGCATTCATATTGTCCTGTCAACCGATTGATTACCAATTCAGAATCACCAAATATCTCGATAGCAACATCTTTCACTTCTATTAACAAATAGAAGCCCTCTAAGCAAAGCCTCATACTCGCTTGATTGTTAGTGACAGGATATTCAATTGAAAAAGCAAACTCAAATGTCTTTCCTCGTGGGGATATCAAAAGAATACCAAGCACCACCACCTTTGTCACATGATGATCCATCAAAAAATAATGCCCATGGGGCAATGTTCACCATATCAACGAGATAAATCACGATGTTGAGTAATAAAATCGGCAATTACCCGTCCTTTCACCGCTTTTGCCGACTCATACTTTAAATTAAATTCGACGTGCTAATACCCATTTGCCGATTCTTCCATTTAAAATCGGCATTGACAACATGTGTTTAATTACATCAAAACTAGATATTACCACACATTCGGCATTTAACAAATAGTGCCGAAATTTGGTGCATGAGTAATAAACACACAAACGAGTTTTTCTATAGCCGAATACCTTGTTTCGGGATCTAGCGGTTTTCGGCTAAGGTAAGCTATTACCCTCTCTTTTCCATCAAACTCTTGCATAAGGGCCGATCCTATTGTTAGGCTATCGGCCGCCACATACGATTTGAAAGGCTTCTCAAGTTGTGGAGGTACCAACACCGGTGGTGCCTTCATATATTGCTTGATCTCATCAAAAGCCTTTTGTATGTCACCCCGCATAAATTTCGATCCTTCTTGAGCTTCAACAATGGAGAGAAAGGCAATACTCTTTCGATAAATTGGATATGAATCTTCTCACGAAATTGATCTTGCCCGGCAAACGATTGCAACTCGTAAGGTTAGTTGGGGGCACAATTTTGTCTATTGCTTCCATGCTCTTTTTCCCAACTTCTATCCCTCCTTTGTGGATCAAGAACCCCAAGAACTCACCGGCCGAGACTCCAAAAGCACACTTATTTGGATTCATCTTTAAACCATGTTTCCTTGTGCACTCCAAAGTCTTCCTTAAATCGGCTAAATGTTCTTCATGGTTTCTCGGATTTGACTACCACATCATCAATGTAAATTTCCACAATTTTGCCGATCAACTCATGAAAGATATAATTCATGGCTCTCGATAAGTTGCACCAAGCATTCTTCAATCCAAATGTCATTACTATCCACTCAAATAACCCAATGTGGCCGGGACATCGAATGCGGTTTTGCAATATCTTCGATCGCCATAAAAATCTGATTATAGCCGCATTGCCATCCATAAAACTGATAACTTCATACCCCGCTGCATCCACTAGTAAATCAAGCAATCGGCATTGGGTAACCATCCATGGGAGTAGCTTTGTTGAGATCTCTCAAATCTATGCATACTCTCATCTTTCCATTTTTCTTGTAGACAGTACTATGTTTGAAATCCAATCTTGCATACCGCACGGCCGAATAAAATTTGCTTCAATCGCTCTTTCAACTTCTTTCTTTACATCGGCCAATACCTCCTCTTTATAAATTTTTCGTGGAGGTTGTTTGAAGGGACGAAACCCAGGTTTTATAGGCAACTTATGCTCAACAATTGATCGATCCAAACCAGGCATCTCTGTAATCCCAAGCAAAACAATCTTTAAACTCTTTCAAAGCAACTCTACTAATTTCAACTTATATTCGGGTCTAAATTTGCACCGATATACATCGGCCTTGACTTTGTGCTATCACCAACATCGATTTCTTCTAACTTGTCGGCCGACATGAAACCACGACCCGGTTGCCTTTGTTGCCATCGATTGGATTGCCCATTAAAAGTTACTTCGTCGAGCCGATTTGCTTGGATCGGGCCGTTGATCTCTGTCGAACACATTGACGGGACCTTCTTTCCATTTCTTACCCGAAAGGCGTCTTGTCCATCATACTCCCAATAAGCGAGGCTCGGAAGTGGCAACACTCACTTTGAATCATCGGCTTGAACAACTTCTACATCATCTCCTATCCACCTGGATAAGAATCGATGCATAGTTGAGGGTACACAAGAATTAGCATGGATCCAATCTCTTCCCGAAGCATGCTATATGCCCCCTTGCCATCAATGACAAAGAAAGTAGTGATCAAAGTCTTGGATCCAATCATCGGTTCCACATGTACTTGCTCCACGAGTATCGAAGCATTGCCGACAAAATCTCTAAGGATCATGTCGATCCGCAACAAATCCTCACTTGTCATACCAAGCTTTCGAAAGTAGCATAGGGCATAATATTGATAGCAGCCCCTCCATCAACAAGCATCTTGGTTAAAGGTTTGCCATTGACATATCCCTTCGGGTATAATGGTTTCGGATGACGGTTTTTAACGGCTTGTCAAAGATTGCTTGCCGAGTCAACACAAGTTGAGCCATCGAGGTCTCGGCATTCGGTTTCATCAAAGTCGAGTATACTTCATCCCGAACTTCTTGATCTTCGGGAGCTCTAAACTCCAATGGGATAAAGAACACCATGTTAGTATCGGCCGAAGGACCCCGTCCATCATCCTTTTTCTTAGGACGCCACACTTTGGTTTCTTTTCGGCTAATTCACCGCTTCACTCTTGATTCCTCAAACGCCGAACTCTTCTCTTCGGCTTTTCCGCGGACCGGAGGGCACCATTGTCCTCTTTGCCACCCGTATGAGCTTTCCTCTCGCATTATGAACATTGCTATGAGCCCAAGCTTGATCTCGCAAATCTTTTCCTCTCGATGTCCATCAAAATTATTCATTTTTATGCACCGATCGTCCTCGGGAATCCTTATTCCAAGTCTATCATGGACGGGACGGTTGACTCGAGATTGCCTATACTCCGAATATTGATCACCGCATTCGGGGCAATTGTTTTTAGCGAGGCAACTTCAAGCCTTCATTCCAACAAGTGTCGAAGAAGGAACAGGTTCAATGTGACTGCTCTTGCTCCCTCATGTGCTCTTCCCCTGTTCTCTTCGGCGCACTTCGCCTCATATCTTCGACGCTCCGCCATGAATCTGCGTTCCTCTTCAATGTACTTCGCTCCTCATCATATTCCATCTTCTTTTCCCTCTCGCCACTTATTCAACAAGTGTTGTCTTGTAACTCTGCGCTTTGGCTCGGCGTGTATTCGGCAATTTCCCTTAGCCGCATCGAAGTTTGACCCTTCTCGTTCGGCTATTTCTGAACCGTACTTGTTGCACTTCTTCCTTGGTAACTTGCCGATCGGGTCAACAAGCACCACTCTCCTTGGCTCTTTCGAGGTCGAACCTTCATCTTTCCCTTTTCCTTGGATTCACTGGCATCAACCATGCCTATAGAGAAAGAGACCATGTTCTGAGGGAACGGGTTTTTTGTCTACTTTCATCTTGCCATCAAATCTCAAGTGTCCATCTTGAATAGCTTTCTGAATCTTTACTCTGAACACTCGGCAATCACTGATATGATGAGAACTTGTATCATGAAACCCACAGTACTTCTTATCCTTTATCCCTTTAGGGCGCAGCATAGGATGTCCTTCTGGCAGCTTGATGCGTCCCTCTTGAATCGATACAAAAAGAGCTTATCTCGCCTTCCGACATCAAAATCATAAGATCCCTTTTCTTTGCTTCACCCATCGATGACCGACCAAAGCGAGGCTCTTTTGCCCAGTTCAACTCTCGTTAAAGGCTACTTCATCTTCATCTTCATATTCAGATGCTTCTTCTAGAAATCCTTGATACATGTCAATAGTTGCACTTTCTTCCGAAAACGAGTATCTCTTCGAACCCTTGGGCTTGATTGCTCATTGCTTGTCAACTTTTGTGCAAGCCGTCCAAGGTCTTCAAACTCCATGCCAAATAGCTTGTCTCGATATGTGGCAAAGATACCCGCAATGACCAATTGTGCGAGTTGATCATCGGGAATAGTCGAGAAATAGCACATGTTCTTCGCTTCTCTCGAATCTACGAAGATACTCCATTGGTGTCTCGGTAGTCTTCATCCTCATAGCCCAAAGATCAACCATCTTCTTCTCATTGGTTCCCCGTATAAAAGTATGCATGGAACTTTTGCTCCAATTACGCCCATGTACCAATGGAATTAGCCGGCTGCGATGCAAACCATGTGAAAGCCGGCCTGTCGAGACATAGGAAAATATCTAATCCTCCAAGCTTCATCGGTGAGGCTTCTCCAAGTTGCATCGGATATCCGCGATATGCTCAATGGTACCGGTGTCATCCCGACCGAGAACTTGGTCAAATCCGTTGGTGGCTTAACTCTTGGTGGAAGAGCTACCCTATTGTACCACTCAGGGAAAGGAGATTTGTATGCATATGTCTCGATGCTTTGGTTTCGGGCCGAATTGATTCTGCATCATATCGCCATTCTCGCTTAGGAGGACATCATTTGCATCTTGCGCTCCCTGTCTCCTAGAAGGTACTCCCGATGCACTCCCGCATCCCGGATTCGGCAAAGCACTCGAGCACTTTATAATCGCAAAATTCATTGTACCCATCTCCATAGATACTCTTCTCGCAATCTATTTGCCACTCGGGAGATCTTGTAAGCGAGATGCGGGTATATCGTTGTTGCACCAAAAGTTACTTGACCATGAGTTTGCTTTGCTCGGTCACGGGAGGCTTTTCCTTTTCATCATAAACAGCCCCGTCCTTGCTAGTGCCGATCATCTCTCCTCCTCCAGTTGACTTCCCCGAAGATTGCTTGAGTGTTGAAGAGCACTGGTCCAAAGCAAACTCTCCAAATCTTTCTTCAAAGCGCTTGTCAACCGCTGGACCAAAAGTATCAACCATGATTTTGCGGAAGGTGCCCGAAAAGGCGTGTTGTGATTCAACATAGTGTCTCCCACGGCTTTGTAGATGACTCCAACTACCTTCGCATCTCCTCCTCGTCGGTAACATCGGGCCGACCGGCGAGAAGAACTCGTGGCGGTGATTGCTTGATGATCACTCGCCACTCTTGTTCTTGGAAAAAGACATCGACATTTCGCGATACGTTCCATTGCTTGCTCTACCATCCGGCGTTGCTCGCGGCGGTTCATCCATGGTCACGTTCGTAACGTGACTATTGTCAATTTCCGATCCCATCCTAGACGAGAAGTTGTCCCACCGGCGTGCCAAAAAGTGTGTTGACACAAAATGTGGCGCACCGTGTCTCACACACAAGCAAGCCGGAAAGCCTAGCTTCAATCGGGTGCCCGGCGTCGAATCCGGAAGCGTGCCGCCGATTTGACTCGAAAGTCGACAAGGGATAAAACGGTAAGATCATAACTGGAACGTCTTTGGGTGAGACCAGATAGTTCCATCTTTACGGCCCCAAGCCACTTACGACGACACATAGCTATAGAAGCTATCTCGCAACAAGTTTGCAATTCATTCGGCTAATATGATATGACCGACATGAATAAAGCCGAACTGCCGAATGTGTGTAAACGAAGACATGTTTGGACAAGATTAAATCATCAAAGCATATCAAACTACATCTCGGGTTTAAAGCATCATCAAGCACTAACAATTAAGGATAAGTAACTTATAAATATAAATCTACTAAACAACACATGCATAGGCTACTCCAACTAGTCTCGCCGCACGTCTAGCCTTCATAAACCCGTTGAGCATAAACCCAAGCAAGCTAATCCACCGCATGATACCACTCGCTATGAATTTACACCACCCCTTACTTGCGATCAATCCACCGCATGATACAATCTAATAGTAAAGAGCTAAAAGCACGTAATTACCTAACAGATCTATAAATACTCGCTACATGTATAAGCATAACCGTATCGGCAAGATTGCCGAATCGGGGTCCATGAAGAAGGAACAAACAAGTAACATGTAAAAGGAACCTATCGATTAAACCGATCTCTAGTCCACCGGATGACTAGCTCTAGAGTAACCCAAAGACTCGCATCGCACAGCACGGTACCCGGTCCCGTCAAGGCTTATTCTACATCTAACATGAATGAACCCGCAACACGTGACAATCTAGATCGATCTAATTCGGCTATATGAAATTGATCTACTTGATATCGAATAAACATGAGATTACGACCAAAAAGCCGAAAAGAGCATCAATCTAGATTGGGCAAAAGAGTGTTGCAAATAAATAAACATTAAATAAAACATGCAACACGTGATAACTTAATGAATCTATTAGATCTTGCCAAATCTAAGAGAGCCGATAACTATCTTTACTCATGTCTTAATCCGCCGCACGATACAAGGCACAAGCAAAAACTTCCCATCATTAAGCTTAAATCCGCCGCACGATACTAAGCAAAACGGATGAGACTACTTGCATCATAATCTAAATCCGCCGCACGATACTAGACATGATAGCAAGGTTGCCGGGACTTACGGAGGTCGACGGATCGATTGGCCCTCTCGAAGAACTCGACGACACGACTAAAGGACTCGAAGGGTGGCGCGTAGCCAGTTGTATTGAATTGGTTGTGAACCTTTATTACAATGGTCGAGGGTTTATATTTATACCCTGGACAAAACATGAGTCCTAAGTGTTTATGAACTATCTAAACAAAATTGGAAAGACACAAATATGCCAACTCTAACCATAATCGGAGTCCTTGACTATTACGACCCCTTCCCTATCTGGTCAGCTCCTTCTTTCGCCTCCGAACGAAGCCGTCATAGCCGACCGCCTGATCATTTGCCGAACACATGGAAATTAGCCGACCGCATATGCATTTGCCGAATTGCTCTCTCTGCTCCCTGCGGGCCCACCTGTCATATTCCTGACCAAAATCTGGTGTTAACACTCATGATCGGCATAGTAGCAACTCCTGATCAACAACCTAAGGCTAGCTTTGCTCGGGACGAGCAAAGGGTAAGCTTGGGGGATCTTGTTGGCGGTCCTTATCGATGATTTTATACCGCCAATTAGACATGAAAAAGGGTGAATTATATATTCCTATATGCATATACTTGTACAACTAACCCAAATCACGTGCATTAGGAAATATACTGTCATTGCAGGAATCATATAAAAGTGCAGGGATTAAACAACGAAAAGGCGCTTTCTTGGAAGCGCCAAACCACCCTAAAGGGGGTTGGGCCACCTCGGGACCCAAAATGGGCCAAACCACCTCAAACCCCGAAACCCACTCACCTGGGGAGGCCCACCGGCCAAGGTCGGTCAGGGGGAGGCAGCACCCTGGCGCGCTCGCGCCGTCCCCACTGACCTGTGGGACCGGCCGGCTGGAGGCGGTACATTGAATGCCAAGGGAGGCCGGTGCGTGGTGTTCCTTCCATTTCAGGCTCAAACCGACCTCCATCAACATATAAAAGGGGAGAAGAAATCCATTCTACACACACAATTCATTTGGTCTCTCTCTCCCTCACCTCCACTTGTTCCTTAGCTTAGAGCTAGTAGTGTTGGAGCTAGGAAAGCTACCAAGGAGAGCTTGTCTCCTAGGAAGAAGAGATACATCTTGGTAATTATCTATGGAGTGTTCTTCCTTGTTTAAGTTCTTATACTTTATATGTTGCTTAGTGTATGAACTAGAGCATAGTTTTGATCATGTTCATGTTGGTGCATATGAACTAGAGCCTAGTTCATATGATCAGTTCATAGCATGTTCATCCCTGTTCTTTATCGTTCATATGTTCTATAGGATTAGAGTCTCTAAGGAGAGTGGAGTAACGGTTCGATGTTCTTTCGGGTTTGCCTATGTTCTAGCTCGTCCATCCGTAGGGTGGGAGTCCTGGGGGAGCATAGGTAGTTCCTTAGTATGCGGGCGTGGTGTCCGGATACGAGGGGGCCTTCGAATATGATGGCATGCCACGGTTGAGGGGTAGGCGGCAGGTGGTGACAGCCCTGTCCGTCCCTCGTAATCCCCCACGTCCATATGTCGTGTAGGAGTTCGTAAATGCCTCTATCGGGCCGGACCACTGCGGGGTCTCCTGTTACTTTAGGCTCTGACTAGCCTCTAACCCTGTATAACATGTGACTTAGCTAATCTACACCTAGCAGTTTACGACCAACCAGTTCCAGTAGATTTATACTTTATTCTTCCCGTTTCTTTTATTCCTTATTTCTCTTTATCCTTGAGTGAAGACCAAGTGTGTGTCCACTATCCTCAAATTACCGTTTATCTTACCCCTGCATAGCACTAAGACTCATTTCAATGATGTGAAGTACCATATCCATGTGCTAGAGCTATTTTACACCATGCCTTCCTTTGGGAAAATATAAATAACGATACCCTGACATACTTCCAGGTGAAATGCTACAATGATAGATCCGTGCACTTGCGGATAATATCTTTAGAACATGACTATCAACCCTGGCGTTTCTTGGCGTGACCACTGGCATGTAACAATCCTAGTGATTGCGTTAAGAAATGCCAACAATGGCCAAAAGAGAAAACAAAGTCCTAACGACTAATCCGATGTCTCTCAACACCATCGACAATCGGAACTAACCGTCCTTAACCTTGTCGTCCATCCTTTGAAAACCGAAAACGATTTCCATCAATAAGAGGGCATGAAAACCATATTGCCTGAGATCCCATTACCATGACCTAACTTCCACTGTTTCTGCAAAACACACGTTAGTCATGATAATCTATATTGTCATCAATCATCGAAACCCACATCAAGGGGCCTAGATGCTTTCAGCGCCGACGAGCTCCCTACCTCCCGTCCTCGAGCGCGGCCGAAGATTCGGCACCCCTCCTCGCGACGCTGCTCTACCCTCCCCGACGGGCGACGGGGCCGGCCCGGAGCTTCCCTCCCGTGACTGCGCGTCGCCCCGCCTCCTATCGCTTCGTCTGGGGGGGCGAGCAGCTCCGGTAGGGCGGCCCGAGCAGGGATGCGGCGGCCCCGCGCGCATGCCATCCCGCCCCGGCCTCGAGCAGCGACGCGGCGGCCCCGCGTCTCCTTTCGAGCGGGCGGCGTGGCCCCGCTCCTCGTGACCCTAGCGGTGCGGCTCGTGGCCCGTCTCCGTCACGCGAGCGCCCTGCAGAGGGTGAGGAGCTCGGGCTTCCCCCAGCATCGTGGACATGCCCCGCCCCGATCTACGGCAGCACGAACGACCAGCGCGCCCTGAAGCCCCTGGACCTGGAGCTCCACGGGCACCACATCCTCCAGACCAGAAGCCCCCTCCGGCCGGCGACCAACGCCTCTTCCCCGTGCTCGTTGACCTGGAGGCGCCCGATGCCCCTGCCGCCGGCCCCTCCCTCCCCAGCATCAGATCGACACCTGCTGCCCCCGAACCACCCAAGCAGCGGCCTTGCGCTGGCAAGGCCTCCCGGAGCAGTGGCGGCCTCGCCGATCTCCCGGAACAGCGGCGGCGCGTCCCGCGCTCAGCACCCCTCCTCCATCGCGCGTCATCGCCAGCACGTCCGGGACCTCTACGCATCGTCCTGCAAGGTTTGTACGCATCATCCTACAAGGTTTGTATGCATCATCTGCAGGGAAGCAAGGTCTGTATGCATTTTGTCTCAAATTTGTATGCATCTCCTTTGTATGCAGCGGTGTTGATAGCTCGGTGGAGAACAGGATGGAGGGCTGTGACCTAGCGAGGACGGCTATTGGCGGTCCTTATCGATGATTTTATACTGCCAATTAGACATGAAAAAGAGTGAATTATATATTCCTATATGCATATACTTGTGCATCTAACCCAAATCCACGTGCACTAGAAAATATACTGTCATTGCAGGAATAATATAAAAGTGCAGGGATTAAACATCGAAACGGCGCTTTCTGGAAAGCGCCAAACCAACCTAAAGAAGGGAAGAGCCACCTCGGGACCAGAATGGGCCGAAACATAAAATCGCCATGGCCCAGGCCCAAGGAGGAACCGACCTGACGAAGTCGGTCAGGGGGAGGCGGCACCCTGGCGCGCTTGCGCCAGGGGCGCGCTCGCGCCACCCCAACTGCCAGGTGGGGCCGGCCGGTGGAGGTCGGTTCATTGATGGCAGAGGAGGGCGGTGCGCTGGTGTTCCTTCCATATCAGGCTCGAACCGATCTCCATCAACATATAAAAGGGGAGAAGAAATCCATTCTACACACACAATTCATTTGGTCTCTCTCTCCCTCACCTCCACTTGTTCCTTAGCTTAGAGCTAGTAGTGTTGGAGCTAGGAAAGCTACCAAGGAGAGCTTGTCTCCTAGGAAGAAGAGATACATCTTGGTAATTATCTATGGAGTGTTCTTCCTTGTTCAAGTTCTTATACTTTATATGTTGCTTAGTGTATGAACTAGAGCATAGTTTTGATCATGTTCACGTTGGTGCATATGAACTAGAGCCTAGTTCATATGATCAGTTCATAGCATGTTCATCCCTGTTCTTCATCATTCATATGTTCTATAGGATTAGAGTCTCTAAGGAGAGTGGAGTAACGGTTCGATGTTCTTTCGAGTTTGCCTATGTTCTAGCTAGTCCATCCGTAGTGTGGGAGTCCTGGGAGCATAGGTAGTTCCTTAGTATGCGGGCGTGGTGTCCGGATACGAGGGGGCCTTCGAATATGACGGCATGCCACGGTTGAGGGGTAGGCGGCAGGTGGTGACAGCCATGTCCGTCCCTTGTAATCCCCCACGTCCGTATGTCGTGTAGGAGTTCGTAAATGCCTCTATCGGCTGGCAGACCAGCTGTGGGGGTCTCCCTGTTACTTTAGGCTCTGACTAGCCTCTAACCCTGTATAACATGTGACTTAGCTAATCTACACCTAGCAGTATACGACCAACCAGCTCCAGTAGATTTATTCTTTATTCTTCCTGTTTCTTTTATTCCTTATTTCTCTTTATCCTTGAGTGAAGACCAAGTGTGTGTCCACTATCCTCAAATTATCATTTATCTTACCCCTGCATAGCACTAAGACTCATTTCAATGATGTGAAGTACCATATCCATGTGCTAGAGCTATTTTACACCATGCCTTCCTTTGGGAAAATATAAATAACGATACCCTGACATACTTCCGGGTGAAATGCTACAATGATAGATCCGTGCGCTTGCGGATAATATCTTTAGAACACGACTATCAACCCTTGGCGTTTCTTGGCGTGACCACTGGGATGTAACAATTCTAGTGATTGCGTTAAGAAATGCCAACAACGGCCTTGATCTGCGGACCCTGGACCACGATGGCAGCAACCCCTTCTCCCTCTACTCCGGCAGTTGGGGCCCCTCCTCCAGCAGATCGGGCTGCGGCTCCCGTTTGTCGGCGACAACGGCACCCTTCCTCCATTCAGAAGCTATGCGACATGGTTCGTATGCACAACTATGTTCTTTTGTATGTAGCGGTTTTCAAGATCGTGTTTGTATGCATGCTTCTATGGATTTTTATCGCCGATCTTGCCTAACAGCTGGCCTTCGTGCCAAATTCCTTAACTGTACAGGGCTGCCGTGGACTCCATCTCCTTCTACCCCGCCGAACAGCAGGGCCACTTCATCGGAGTAACTCTGCCCGGCCTTCGTGCTGCTGCTTCCTTTTGTTATAGGAATGTTTGTATGCATGTTTGTGAAACTAAGAGGTCGAAAAAATGTGGGGCGGGGGCTGATTTATATGCAGGGATACAAACTCTAGGATAGGGAGATTGGTATTAGTTTTGATCTAGTTCGTATGCATCTTCTTGATATGTTGTGCCATGAAGATTATGTTTTTGTGCATGGTCGTTGGCTAGCACTGCATGTTTATATGCATGGTGATAGAAAATATTTTGGGGGTGGTTTTGTTTTTTAATGCAGGTTGGGTTTTTTGTTCTAGCATTAATCTGTTTCTATGCTTGTATGCACCTCCACGGTAATTTTACATGCTTATATGCACCTCTATGTTAATATTTATGTTTCATGTGCAATGAATCGTCTTAGCTGGTGATGGGTCGGTCATGGTTTGTTTGTTTGTTAGAATATTTATGCTTTGTGTGTACAAGTTTCTATGCACCATGTCTCATATTTTTGCTCAAATGGTCTTTTATGATAATGGTTCGTATGCATAATTAGCAGACGACTAGAATTGCTCGGATGTTTGATTTATGCAGTTTATTCATTGTTCAATGCTTGTTTGGCACCTCCATATTAGTGTTTATGCTAATGAATGTGGATACATAAAATTTTTTCCCTTGTTCTTATGCACACCGTGCAATACTTTTTATTTTTCTGCGCACAATAGGCTTTGTGCACAATTAACTAGCTTTTGTTGTAAAAAAAACTTTATTTGGTTTGTATGCACGTTTCTGTTAATAATATGTCCCCAAACCTTTATTCGGTTTGTATGCACAGTTCTGTTAATGATATGTCCCCAAAGTTTGTATGCATTGTTGAAGCACTACGCTGTATGAGCACTTATTTATGCACTATACACACTTGACATATATTATTTAAATAAATGAAGAGCCAATGAGTTTGTATGCATATTTGTTCTGGTTGTAGATTCATGCTGCAAGAAATGAAAGTGCTCGAATGATGTTGACAGAAAGGATTGCTACTGCGTTGTGGTGGCCGGTCGGACTACGACTACAAGCAAAGGTTTAGATTGCTACATGAGTTGTAGATTCATGCTTAGTTTCATAAGTTTCTATACACAGTTGGAGTAGTTGTGTGTACTCTTCTACACTGTTGTAACACAATTATAGTTGAAGCGCATTTTATTCAAGTTGGCACACCTTTGTATGCATTGTTGAAGAGATTATACATGCATTATGTGCTATAGTGTTTCTAGATATTTTTGTATATTGTCTTCTTTCGATTTGAATTCAAAATTCAAATTCCAAACAAGTCTCGTTACATTTTTTAAAGTTTACTTCTATGTGTTATGTTGGTGTAAAACACTTTTTATGCACACCTTGATCACAGTTATATGCATGCTATCAACAAGAAGACGATATCATACAATTGAAATCTGTATGCATCTTTGACTATTTGATTATATGCATCCAATCTGCCATCCAAAAACGATTATATGTATCCAATTTGTCATCCAAAAACCTTTATACGCATCTTGATAGTGACTATATGCACCTCACCATCAAATTCAAAATTCAAATTCACGAATTTCAAAAATTTTCAAAAATATATTCACAATGAATCTTGAATCGTGCGCAAAAATGTGACGAGTTCAATGGTGAAAACCGTTTTCAAATCGGAGGTTTCATTTAGAAATTATTGCGAAAAAATGAAAGAAATTCGAGTGGATGCCTGCATGTCAGCTCATGTCAGCCTGTGTCAGCCCTGTCTGGTGGAAGCTCTGCCCACGGGGAGGTTTATATGCATCGTAGAACTGGTTTGTATGCACTCATTACACTCGAACAACTGGTTTATATGCACCGTCGTGACAAAAGAAGTCTGTACGCACTCTGACCTGTGTTTGTATGCGTCCAGTCTGCTGAGTCAGCACCTGCGCGCGTCAGCACCTGCATGTGGGTGGCTGGCTGGTTGGTGGGTGGGTGACTAGTTGGCTGGAGCTTCCAATAAGCTATTGGAAGCCATAGGCTTCCAATAGCGGGACCCATTTAAAACGTGTCTAAGTAGTAGAAATGTAGAATACTAATAGCTGCCCTACACTACGCATAAGAATACAATAAGCAATTTGGACATTTAATTTGGTACACTTCATACATATGTTTGTTATGGGGCAGGTGTGAACTAACTAAGATGAGGTTAGTGCACAAGGTGTGACAGAATTAGTCGACTAATCTCACAAGCTGCCTCTCTGAGGTCAGCTAGGTTGAAAAAGATCACACAAAAGTCCTGACCCAAACATTTCAGCTATTACACACACAGATACAAGCAAAAGTTCATTTATTAGAGTCATTTTAGGGTCATGCTCATGCATAGTGACCAGGGGGCACATGCAGAATTCCCATTAACTCGCCACCTCTTTTTAACTCGGCCAGCTACAGTTGAATTAAATTGCTCACTGACGAGGAGTTGTGTGTGTATGGGACGAGGTGAAAATCATTGTTTCTGTAAAGAAGATGGCAATCAGTGTTAATGTTTATATGCACATTACATCCTTGGAGACCAAGGCATTCTGTTGAGAAGATTGTGGTTAATAACGAACCCTAACAAACATATCTACTCTAACAATCGAATGCCTATATCTATCGGTGCACGCCACCAGGTCATTGCCTTGGTACAATGCATTACACGGTTACAAGATTTGTTACAACATGTTTCCTAACACCCCCACTCAATCTATACTTGTCTTCTCAATAAGATTTGGATTGTCCTTGAATTCTTTAAACTTTCGCTGCAGTAGAGCCTTGGTGAATCCATCTGCAACTTGATCATGAGTTGGACAAACCTTACATCTAACTACTTCCTTGCAACTCTTTCTCTAGCAAAATGAAAGTCAATCTCTGTATGCTTTGCTCTAGCATGAAACACAAGATTAGCACATAAATATGTTGCTCCTAAGTTGTCACATCATGGACGAGGCTTGACCTTCAACTTGACACCAAGTTCACCAAGTAATTGCTCTATCCACATCATCTCAGCTGTAGTATTTGCCATAGATTACTCGGCTCTGTACTAGATCATGATATCGTAGGTTGCTTCCTAGCACTCCACGAAATCACATTAGACCCAAGAAATCATGAATCCACCTGTAGATCTCTGTAAGGTCTAAATGGCTAGAGGGGGTGAATAGCCTAATAAAATTTCTTGCAAAACTCACTAATCAACTTGTTAGACAATAAGGCGGCATATATGCAAAGCTAAAGCTTCGACTACTCTATGCAAGCCTTACTAACAAGTATAGTAAAGAGGCTACTCAACAAGCACACAAGCAACAACACCGAGTTAGCACTACACAAGTAAGGCACTCGGCAAACCACAAAGCTAGCAAGAGCAACTAGAACTAAACAAGTCTAGCAATTCAACTTAACAACTAGCAAATCTAGCAAGTCTAGCAAGGTAGATAAAAGAGAGGGGATTGGAAGCTTATACCACCGTGTAGAAATGAAGATGGCCAATCACCAATGAAGAATACCAATCACCACAATCAATCACAAGAGGAGAAACCTTGGCAAATCACAAGATGACACAATGATTTTTTACCGAGGTTCACTTGCTTCCCGGCAAGCTAGTCCTCGTTGTGGTGATGCACTAGCTTGGTGGTGTGCACGCTCAATCGGCACTCAACGCCAAATACCGCAGTTGGAAGCCGCACCACCAACACAATACTAGGATCCTCCAAGCCACGCGCAATCCACTAGAGAATCCTTTCGCAACTCTCCCACGGGGAAGGACCAAGAACCCCTCACAATCTACCGGTGTGGCCTTGAACAATCTCTGGGTCGAGCTCACAACCACACGCTGCTCCAAACCGTATAGGGTGACGGGAATCACCCAAGAGTAACAAGAATCTGTAGCCCACTCGAAGAACAAGTGCCTCTAGATGCAACTCTCAATGCAATGCACTTGAATCCTCACTCAATCTCACTCAAGAATGATCACTAAGTCGAGAGATGAGTGGGAGAGGGAGTCTCTAGCTCAAAGTATGCACAAAGATGTGGAAATGACGAAGAGAGCCTCCCCCAACCGGCCAAGTCTCTAAGTATAGCCTCCACCTTGAAATAGAGCCGTTGCCCCCTTGGGCGCCTGAAAACAACTCGTCGGATGCGTCCAATGCTCACCGTCGGATGCGTCCGACAGCTGCTCGAGTCCCGACCATTGCCTACTCGTTTGAATTTCTGGCCGCCACGTCAACGTCTGTCGCAGCGTCCTGCGGTCGTCCCAGCTGCAGGCCTTCTGTAAAGCGTCTGACACCCCATCGGATGCGTTCGGCCCGCGTCCGACGCAGGTGCTGCGTCAGCCAGGACCGCCAGCAAACACCACCCATCGGATGCCGTACACGTACGGACCAGTGTCCAGCGCAGCACCTCCGGCCGCGTCCGACATCGTTGACCTGGCCGAGGCGCGCCGGGCTCCGAACCCGCCGGACGTGCCAGTGCCAGCGTCCGACGCAGCCTGACGGACACGTCCGGAAGGCCGGCTTGCTGAGGACCCTTCTGGACCGCGTCCGACGGTCGGCCTGGCATTCGACGCCCATCGCCGGCTGCGTCCAGCGCATGCAGAAAACACAGTCTTCATCATTTCTTCGCGCCGTCTTCGATCCAAGTCCAACCACTTGCCTTAAGTGCCAACTCCAGCAGTGTTGATCTCTTCTCAAGCACAAGAGTTAGCATTTCATCTCAAGAAACGTTGGGCAAGTGTTAGCACTCTAGTTAGCCTCTCATGCATCATGCAAAGTCAAATCTAGAGGCACTTTGGACCGCGAGTCAACCGTGGATTCCCCTCTTGATAGTCGGTTAACGATCCTAAACGTGATCACACTCTCTATAGTGTCTCGATCACCGAAAAGGAAAATCCTATCACTTGAAACCTTTGCCTTGAACCTCTAAGCTTGATCATCACCATGTCCAAGTCCATCCCGAGTCCTAGGCATCTCCACCATGTTGCTATGTGTCTAGTCACACTTAGAGCAAAGCATTAGAACCATTGAGCGTTATTAATTACCAAAACCAAACCAGAGATTTCAATCTCCTGTCATCTTTAGATCTAGCCCAATCCGCATTGGAGAAGCCACTAATAACCAATGGTGAGTGCTTACGGATTAGCAACCCAGTATTCTCTATGAATTTCAGATATCTAACAATCCTCTTCACAGTCGTCCAATGATCTATGGTTGGTTCATGAAGATATTGATAGACACTATTAACTGCAAAATCTAGATCAAGACGTGTAAGAGTGATGTACTGAAGCGCGTCGACTATACTTCTGTATCTGGTGCTGTCCTCAGGTCCGAGTGGATCACCAAGATATTGTGACAACCTTTCTGTTGACGACATGGGTGTAGGAACCGGTTTACAATTTGCCATACCAACTCTCAATAATATATCCTTGGCATACTTCTTTTGTGTCAGCAAAGATCACCGCTTGACTTCTTCTCAACTTCTATTCCTTGGAAATAATGCAAGTCTCCTAGATCTTTGAGTGCAAAGTCCCTGTTGGCGGTCCTTATCGCACGTTTTAGACCGCCAATAAGAATATAAAATCTATCCCAAACTTAGCAAATAGGACTTTACGCTAACATATTCCACGAGTTTCGGTGATTGTCGCTTGTCGGGCCAAAGCACACAAGAAAACCATGAATAAGAGGGTGGCCCATTTGCCCGACAATTGCGAGTCTCATACATGGGCCAAGACAACTAGAGCCTCATTCCAAAGGGCTATGCCGTACTAGCTATAGAGTTAGAGATCCACTCACCAAATTTCAGCCCAAACGAGGAGCTGGCGCGCGCTCGCGCCCTGGCGGCTGCCAGATGTGAGGGAAGAGGGGTGCGTCCAGCTCAAACCGGGGAAGGTCGGTTTCCACCTTCCATGTTGGGATGGCTTGTCGGTGTCTCCCCACCACCTTGTACCACACTAGAGCCTCATTCCAAAGGGCTATGCCGTACTAGCTATACGCCGGATATTCTACTTGTACCTCTGCGGCTCCCTAACGGGATCTTGGCTAAGTGAGTATTCGTGTTTCTTATAGTCTTTTGTGTCTTTTGTTTAGTTGAGCTTTACCATGCTTGTTCACGGGTTCGTCGTCCGTCCTTGTGGTGGATGCTCTAGTAGAGGGCCCCTGATAGAGACGGGTCACCCTGTATGACGCTAGAGTAGTAGTCGCTAGTATAGACGTGGTGTCTAGGCTAGAGGCTGCCTTCGTTTGCCTCGCACTCCACGGTTGAGGTGGTAGGCGGTAGGTGGTGACAGCCCTGTCCGTCCCTTGTAATCCCCCACGTCCGGTTGCAGCGTAGAGCTATAGGCCGGCATCACCTGGCAGACCAGGTGCGATCCGGTGCACGAAGTGACCAAGTGGAAGTATTGTATTGCTGTGCTTAGGACCCTAAAGCTATAGGAATCCATCTCTACCCACCTTTCTATGTCTACCCTTGGGTTGTTCCTTGGACGAATTAGCTAGAAGAAATACCTCCGTTCCCTATGGAAAATACGATACCCTGAATACTTCCGGGTGAAGGCTACAACGGTACTTCCGTACGCTTGCGGATTCTCTGCATACATTAAGAAATACCAACAAGCTTTCTGGCGCCGTTGCCGGGGATAGACTTTTTATCTATCTTTGGTGATTGCGCTAAGAAATGTCAACAAGCTTTCGGCGCGCCGTTGCCGGAACGGTTGCTATTTTCTTTGAACCTAGTTCGTCCTCGTATCTTTTTATAAAAAGAAAAATATTTTATATTTCTTTTTATAAACCAAACACACTTTCTATCCGATCCTACCACCATGAAGCCAATCCTAATTTCAAATCTTTTTGCTTCAAAAGGAGGAGTTCTTTGAGCCAAAATTCTTTTTCAAAAACCAGAATTTTTATCCGGCTGTGAACTCCACCTAGGATTCAGAACCCTGGTTCGGGCATAGCCTTTATCAGTCTGGATGATGAAAATCATTTTAGACATCTGCACGATTTTGAGGAAATGTGTTCATGCCTAAGCATTCCTGGCATAACACAATGGAATTCTTATGTGAAAGTTGTTTTCACTCTCCCTCAAACGGGGAGGCGAAGCAATGAATCACTAATGTTGTAGGAAGTTTGAATAGAGACTAGGGAGAACTTAAAGACAAGTTTTGTCTTGCATTCTCCCTTATGTCCCATATCAACTCTCTACCATGGGCAATCCTCGATCTCAAGCAGAATGAGAAGGAATCCATAGGTGCAGCCTAGGCAAGGCTTACAATGTTAACACATGCCGACCTAGACTTGTCTTCACCTAATGACGTGCACTCACATCTCTTTTGGGTATAGACATAGATGCTGCCCTATGATTTGACATGACCATTGGAGGGTCGTTTTACGCAAAACCATGACAGAGTAGAGGAAAATCTTTGTTAACATCCTAGAGAAGCATGCTTCTCCCGTCATAGAGCCTTATCCCCTCCATAAAAGGGCATGTCAAGTTTTGAGGAGCCTTTATCTATCGAATATTTGCCCTTGCTAGATTCGATTGTTGAGGCCTCACCCGAACCACGAACACCAAAGGAAGGAATGTTTTATCCTTTGGAGTTCACTATAAAAATTTGAGGATTACGGCAGAACCTCGAGCATTTCATGGCACGTAAATCAAGCATTTATTTCTAAGGAAGTCTCCTCTAACAAGGAACATTCATGAGTATGGTTGTCGAAAGTGAAATGCTCTTCTCAAGCAATTCGATTCTTTCACCTTCCACAACTATATTTTGTTCGTTAAATGAGACTCCCTTAGAAGCCCTACACAACCTCAAAGTCAGGACTTTTATCATTTTTTTCCCGTGGAAACCCTTTTGGGAAATTGCCGCTAGTCTCGACTGAAAAACTCTTCAAAAAGCCCATCAAAGCTCATCTGAGTGTTTTGGGATTGTGTTGGGGCCGTGCCATTTGAAATGAACGAAACCGAGGCTCACTTAGACCTTCACATTTATGCCATCCTCGATGCTCAAACTTCTCATAAGTCGCTCTTTGAAACTCTTGAGCAAATGAGAAGTTGAGCGTTTAGCTTCTGCTAGCCTTATCTCTTGCCCCAGAGACCCAAAGGCAAAGCAAAGCTACCTGTTCAAGCAAGCAAGGTTTGAGCTTCCTTTTCAACTTTGCGAAATGGAATGTCCAACTTCGCCCATGCTCGAACAGGAGGCATGTCCCTCTGGCCATCAAAATGTTGTTCCCGATAAATGTCAAGAGTCAAAGTTCGTCCTTCATGATACATCTTTTAAGGACAAAAAACTCCCATGCCATGGACATGCCTGAAGCAACAACACTAGAGTGAATCCGCTAACGAGCATGATAAGGTCTCTTTGAGACTCATGTTTCGTGCTCGCCTACGGGATCTCTAAAGTTTGTTCTGCTTCTGACCTTGTGCTCCTACGAGAATCCCAACCACCTCTTAACACTTGATTCAAAACTTCTAAGAGGATGATTGTGGATGGCTATCGTTAGCACTTTCAAATCTCGTAGTGGTACGATGGAACCAACCTTGCAGCTTTAGCACCTTTGCCAAATGTTTGGTGGCCAACACCACCTTTGAGAGCTGCAAGATAAATTCCTGCGGTCCAGCTTAAGACCATAACTTAAGCACTGCCGGGAGATACCCCGGATTATCTTTGAAAAAAAAAGAAGGGGCCAAAAGGCAAGGTCATGTTTTCAAGTAGTATGCACCCTCGGGTATTCCTGTTGCTAATCATCTCAGGTTGAGAAGAAAACGGGTCATACAACACTTGCAAACGTGAAGCGACATCAGTACAAGCCTTGATTCTCTTAGGCAATGGAACACACTCGCAAGGGGATCCTGACGCTACACTTGGCTTTTACACAAAAGTCCAAGTGTGGGGGAGGGAAATTAGAAGCCCATGTTCCACACGCACTAAGAGACACCAAAAAAAAAAAGAGAGAGAAAAAATAAGAGGTGAATTCAAGTTGATGTCGGCTTT
Source organism: Themeda triandra (assembly GCA_018135685.1). Lineage (NCBI taxonomy): Eukaryota > Viridiplantae > Streptophyta > Magnoliopsida > Poales > Poaceae > Themeda > Themeda triandra. The sequence goes on along the minus strand of JAENPR010000405.1, from coordinate 385,188 downwards.
ACCTTGCTAAAAAAGAGACGAGAAGAAGAGGAAGAGCAAGGGTCCTCTCCTTCTCTGGACCTTTGCTACTATCAAGGCCCATGGTCCATACACACTAGCCATAAGTGTGTGGCCTGGCCTTGTGGTTCACCTGAGCAGAAATCCGTGGCACAATGGTAACAGGACCAGAATGTCGACCAGCTTACGCTATCGGTGAGTACGCTCAGGTAAAGCAAAGGAAATGTTCACTAACTTGTTTACTCATGCTTGTCTCCATATGACCATACAAGTTCATGCTTCTCCTGTTTATGTCATATGCTCTATGTTTGGGTGTGCTCGCATGTGCGCACATGCGACACATCTATAGACGTTTTAAATTAAGCTGGTGCTTAGGTTAAAATTGTCTTCTTTAATCAAATTTCGACTTGGTATTGAATTTTGGTTAATGAACTTGAGTTGTTGCCGTAAACAATAGGAAGTAATCTGTTATGGAGATAAATCAAGGTCTGTTTTACTTTGCAAACTTAATCTTGACCTTGTTTGAGTTACGAGTTGGTTGAGCAAATGAAAAGAAAGGTTAAAAAATTTTAAAAAAAATTTATATGATCAATAAAATTCTGGCTCCCTGGTTTTCCAACCAGTAGAGCCCTTGTTTGTTTCTTTTCGTTTTCTTCTTGAATAAAACAGGTACAAGAATAAGTGTGGGGGAGATCTCTCGAGCAATACTAACACACACATTCGAGATCTCCCCAACACAACGCACAACATCAAGCAGACAAGAGGACAGAAGAAAAAGATTCAAGAGAAGAATGGTTGACCTTCTTGTGCAACCGAACTACTCTTTGATTCACTCCCTCATCTTCGGTGATGGTTTGTGCAACTCTACCTTCACATCTCTAAAGTTTTGAAGTTTAAGATTTGTTAAAATTAAAAAGACAAAACTTTTTCTCAGTGCTATCCTTTGATAAGATTTGCATACTCTTTATTCCTTGCTAATATACCTATGCCTTGTGAACAAGTTATCATAGGGACCCCATGTTATCTAAGTAATTGGAGTGTGTAATATAGCTGGATGATTTGAACCTTGCTTTGTTTGTGAAGAACTTGGGATTTATTTTTATAAAAGAAAAATTCAATAGCATGCTCCTCAATGATTATGAAATACCCACCAGAGCCATATGATTTATCTATAGTACAAACCCTTCATATGCTGCTTGTTCGTACATTGAGTTCGGTCGGATCGTTATTACCGACGCGAGATTATGACCTTACACCCACGATTGAGATCCACTTGCACCCACCAAATAAAGTGCCAACTCTTACACTGAGAGTTGCGCACAAACATGCACCCCATCCACCAGAAGTGCCAACTCTTACACTAAGAGTTGTGCACCAGTCCACCAAATAAAAATGCCGATTCTCACCCTGAGGGTTGCGCATTCCTTAGCTACCAAAAATCTACTCCCCGCATTCTATCATGATACCTCTCTACATTCCAAAATTTCTCATAGAGAGCTATGGGCTATGCTTATTCAAAAAAAAGAAGTCAAGGGGCATAAGTTAGACTAGGATCCAAGAAATAAGACAACGGAGATCCATGTTAAAAAAAAAGGTGACAAAAAAAGAGAAAAAGAAAGAGGAAGAAGGAAAAAAAAAGAGAAAGAAAAGAAGAAACAAAAAGAGAACATAGATTTTTAGCATACCTCTCGTAGCCCATACTCTCCCAAAAAAAATTCCATTCCTCAATAAAGAGAGAATCATGATGCATGGAGTAGCCAAAAATACCACAAAGATTAGGAACCACCATATATTCCACACACTTGCACGTCTCAATCAAGGTGTATGGCTTAATCTCCGTATGGTTCGATCCTTGACCTTACAATATATGTGATACAAGTATGCCCACTTTACATACCTACCCAAAACTCCACTCTCAGCTTTTTAGTGGTAGGAAGAAGGCAAAAATTCAAAATGCCTTTGGTGAGGTTATTATACACATTGAGCGATTGAGTGAATCATATAAGGAGCAAGGCTATCTTTTCTTTTTATAAAACCATTCAAAAAACCCAAGTTTCTGATATGACTGATGCAAGGGGATTTGAATCCATGTTGTTCTATTATTCAATTACCCAAGATAATGTGGTAGATAATTCAAAAGTTCACAAGTGCAGGTGAAGCTTGGAATAACTTGTATGCAGGTTTTATATCAAAGAGATGTGCCCTCTTAGTCCTAAGCTTTACTCGAGGACGAGTAAAGAGTAAGTGTGGGGGATCTTGTTGGCGGTCCTTATCGCACGTTTTAGACCACCAATAAGAATATAAAATCTATCCCAAACTTAGCAAATAGGACTTTACGCTAACAAATTCCACGAGTTTCGGTGATTGTCGCTTGCATGAAGACAACTCCGGAAATGCACACAAATGGGCCAAAGCACACAAGAAAACCATGAATAAGAGGGTGGCCCATTTGCCTGACAATTGCGAGTCTCATACATGGGCCAAAATGCCAAATATAAGCCCAAAAGATGGAAGACCAAAACCCGGTCCAACTTCATCTCGGGCTGGATGAGTGGGCCTCGGTAAACAGGCCATATCTCACTCATACAGACTCCGATTCAGGCAAACGAATATGCGTTGGAAAGCTATCGACGAGGCCCATCCACTCACCAAATTTCAGCCCAAACGGCCCTGGAGCTGGCGCGCTCGCGCCAGGGGCGCGCTCGCACCCCGGCGGCTGCCAAACCGGACCCACTTTTGCAGGTCGGTGCATTAACTCACTGGGAGGTCGGTTCTGGGGTGCGTCCAGGTGCATTGTATCTCAAACCGATGTTGGGAGGTCGGTTTCCACCTTCCATGTTGGGATGGCACATTTGCAAGTAGCCCCCTCCTCTCCACATATAAAAGGGGCTCTTTTCTCTTCATTCACCATCAACCATTCAAAGGAGAAGAGCACCACACTAGAGCCTCATTCCAAAGGGCTATGCCCTACTAGCTATAGAGTTAGAGAGAGAGATGTGAGGGAAGAGAGTGGGGAAGTGCCGGGCTTGTCGGTGTCTCCCCGACCTTGTACCTCTGCGGATATTCTACTCGGCTCCCTAATGGGATCTTGGCTAAGTGAGTATTCGTGTTTCTTATAGTCTTTTGTGTCTTTTGTTTAGTTGAGCTTTACCATGCTTGTTAACGGGTTCGTCGTCCGTCCTTGTGGCGGATGCTCTAGTAGAGGGCCCCTGATAGAGACGGGTCACCCTGTACGACGCTAGAGTAGTAGTCGCTAGTATAGACGTGGTGTCTAGGCTAGAGGCTGCCTTCGTTTGCCTCGCACTCCACGGTTGAGGTGGTAGGCGGTAGGTGGTGACAGCCCTGTCCGTCCCTTATAATCCCCCACGTCCGGGTGCGGCGTAGAGCTACAGGCCGGCACCACCTGGCAGACCAGGTGCGATTCGGTGCCCGAAGTGACCAAGTGGAAGTATTGTATCGCTATGCTTAGGACCCTAAAGCTATAGGAATCCATCTCTACCCACCTTTCTATCTCTACCCTTGGGTTGTTCCTTGGACGAATTAGCTAGGAGAAATACCTCCGTTCCCTGTGGAAAATACGATACCCTGAATACTTCCGGGTGAAGGCTACAACGGTACTTCCGTACGCTTGCGGATTCTCTGCATACGTTAAGAAATACCAACAAGCTTTCTGGCGCCGTTTCCGGGGATAGACTTTTTATCTATCTTTGGTGATTGCGCTAAGAAATGTCAACAGTCCCTCTTGAGTGCCTGTAGCAAAATCTTCACAACATCTTGACATGAGCTAGTGAGAATTATATCATCAACATATATATCTCCACACCACCCTTTTTATAAAATAAAGAGAGATGTATCAGATTTTGATGGAACAAATCCAAGACTGATAAGTTTGGAGCTCAACTTAGAATACCAGGCCCTCGGAGCTTGCTTTAGACCATAGATATCCTTCTCAAGTTTGCAAACAAAAGAAGGATGCTTAGAGTTCTCAAACCCTGGTGGTTGCCTCATATGAACCTCCTCTTCCAGAACACCATGAAGAAATGCATTCTGGACATCCAGTTGTCTCAGGCACCATCCTCTTGTTACTGTTAGAGCAAGAACCAATCTGATAGTAGCAATCTTCACTATTCTCGTAGTCAATGCCATATCGTTGCTTAAACCCTTTGGCAACCAACCTCGCCTTGTACCGATCAATATCTCCATCAGCTATTCTTTTAATCTTGAACACCCTTTTGTAGTCAATTATATTTCTGCCACGAGATGGTGGAACCAAATTCCATGTGCCATTTCTTTGTAAAGCATCAAACACATCTTGCATAATAGTTCTACATTACTTCGACTTGAGCACTTCTGCCACCGACTTAGGTTCCCCCGACGTGGTGAGGTTTGCTTACCTCACTGTTCTATCAGTGTAGACCTTAGGTTTAACAATCCCGCTCTGAAGCCGCGTGTGTGGCCTTGCAACTGGCTCAGCATCAACCGCAACTGAATCTGTAGTAGCCACAACGGATCCTGAAGCCGGTACAGAAGATCCAGTCGGCTCTGTTGTTGTCGTTTGGCGGGAGGAGATAGGCGGAGATCCTGGAGACGATCCTGCCACCCCCCACGTGGTGAACCCTGGTGGTCTCCTGTGATCTCCGACACGGGTGCCATCTCAATAGAGTTGGTGCCATCGAATCATTTTCGGGAGGAGCGCCAGGATTTAGATGTGGCACCAGAAACCATAGCCTCCTCATCTTTTATTTCTTGAACAACCTGCACATCATCTTGCTCCTGCACTTTGGAAAAATCACTTGGCACAACAGAGTTAGTAACATTAGGCACATGGCAAAATACATCCCCAGAGGCAGATGAAGCATGGTTGTCAGGAAGAAGCGAGATCTCATGTCGGAGTCTTGCTTCAGCGTTTGATGCAAGGTAGCGAACGGAAAAAATGCTCTCGTCAAACACCACGTCCCGTGAGACATAGATGCGACCGGTGCTAGGTTCAAGACATTTAAACCCCTTGCGCATAGAGCTATATCCCAAGAAAACACACTGTGTAGATCGGAAGGCCAATTTTCTAGTATTGTAAGGTCTCAAATTTGGCCAACAGGCATATCCGAAAATGCGAAGGGAATTGTAGTCGGGTTTTTCTTTTAGTAGAAGATCAATAGAAGTTTTATTGTCTATGACCTTGGATGGTAGAATATTGATAATAAAGGTGTGGCGGTAAGGAAGGCTTGATCCCAATATTTTAATGGCATTGATGCTTGAGCTAGGAGAGATAAACCAACTTCTACTATGTGTATATGCTTTCACTCAGCTCGATCATTCTGTTGATGTCTGTGGGGGGCAAGATACTCTATGAGATATGCCTACTTGTTGGAACAACGAGTTTAATATTTTATACTCGCCTCCCCAATCGGTTTGGACATGAATAATCTTTCTATTGTACTTTCTCTCAGCAAGATTTTGAAAGTTCTTGAATACTTGAAAAACCTCAGATTTGTGTTTAAGGAGATAGATCCATGTGTATCTACTGAAATCATCAATGAAAGAGACATAGAAAGCATGATTGCCGATAGATAAGGGGGCTGAACCCCACAAATCTGAATGAATCAACTCAAGAGGAGCACAACTTTTATTCATCGAGCTGGAATAGGAAAGTTGATGACTCTTTGCCTCGTTGGCAAGAGTCACACACCGCCTCACTATCATGATCACTTAAACAAGGAAGTAAATTATTTTTAATGACACTTTCGACAATAGGAAAGGACGTATGACCCAAGCAACTATGCCACCTCCATGTGGATGGCCTAACAACACGACAAGCTTGCTTCTGGCATTGTGATCCTGCCTCTTGAGACCTCACAGGATAGAGGCCTCCCTCACACTTACCGCGGTGGAGAATTTTCTTCATGGCCCGATCCTTTATGAGAAAATAATGTGGATGAAACTCAACATAGATATTATTATTAGAAGTGAGTCGATGAATGAAAACAAGGCTCTTGTTAGCGCTAGGAACATGAAGGACATTTTGCAGATGTAAATTTTTTCTTGGGGTATGTAAAATTGCATGGCCAATGTTATCTGTCTGCATACCTGGTCCACTAGATGTGTGGAGTTGATCGGAGCCCTTGTACACCCTAATGCTCAGCTTCTCCAACTCAGCTGTGATGTGGTCAGTGCCTCCACTGTCGACATACCAGTTTGTGCCAACACCATAGTTCATGGATGCAGCACCGGCGGTCTTGACTTGGGGATGATAATCCTCCTCCTCGAAGTGATGCCAGAAGATGTCGGCCTCATGGCCCTTCTTCTTGCACGCCTTGCAGGTGGGCTTGGCTACTCCCTGCCCACCAGTCTTGGGAGGCGAAGACGAGTTGTTGTTGTTGCCGCGCTCGTCATAGCCTCGACCGAAGCCACCACGACCGCGACGTCCTCCACGGCCACGTGATGCGGCGTTCACAGAGGAGCCCAGCGTTATCCTGTAGCATCTGAAGGTGCATGTCATAGGCAAGGATCTGAGCATAAAGGTCGCTCAGTGAGATTGGATCAGTGCGCCCAATGACGGAGGACACAAGCGGGTTGCAGTCGAAGTCGAGCCCGGCGAGGATGAACGTCACTAGTTCCTCATCTGGAACTGGGCGTCCGGCAGCAGCAAGTTCATCACCAAGTGCCTTCAGTTTGGCGAAGTAGACGACGACAGTTTGGCCACCCTTCTTGCAGTTGACGATCTGCATCCGAAGGTTGGTGACCCTAGCCTGTGACTGCGCAGCATACATGTTGCTGAGCGCAGCACAGACAGACGCCGAGGTGGTCATGGATGCCACCTGCCTGAGCACCTCCCTTGAGAGGGAGTTGTTGATGTGGGAGAGCAATGGTTGATCCTCTTTCAACCACTTTTTGTAGTCAGGTTTGATGGTGGTGAACTTCGTCTTGTCTTCCTTGATGAGCTCCACCAGTTTGGCCGACGCAATGTTTGGTTCCATCTAGGTAACCTTCATATTGCGCCGCCCTAATGCCAGGCATGATCTGCGCCTTCCATAGAAGGAAGTTCTCGCGCGTAAGCTTCTCAGAGATGGCAGGGTCAAACGGCGAATGGTGGGAGTGGCTAGCGAAGGAAGATGACGCCATTGCTAGATGTGTTTATGGAAGAGTAGCTCTGATTACCATGTAAAGAAGATGGCAATCGTGGCTGCCTAGCTTGGCTTGCCACGCCTCCGTGTAATGTTTATATACACATTACATCCTTTGAGACTAAGGCGGTTGAGAAGATTTTGGTTAACAACTAACCCTAACAAACATATCTAATCTAACAACCGAATGCCTTTAATTCTAAAAAACAACCGAATGCCTATATCTATCGGTGCACGCCACCAAGTCATTGCCTTGGTACAATGCATTACACGGTTACAAGATTTGTTACAACACGTTTTCTAACAGTTCCTAGCTTAGACGACTCTGATCCTTGGAGATTTTTTTTTAGGATGACTCCGATAAATGGATGGAAGAAGTATGTCTCCGATAAGTGGATGGAAGAAGTATGTCTATCTAGCTAGCCCGAACATATCCATCCAACCGTTTCATTATTCACACCCACTTGCACGTACGTTTGCAATCCAGATACTAAGCGTACTTGCCCCATTAATTTTAAACGAAACCTATCTAGATGGATACGTGGGCTCAGCATCAAGAACGTTGCTGTCGCCTTTACGCCGTATATGTAGCCCTCGAGGACCCCATCGCACACTGCACATAACATATTCTTCTCCACCCACGGGATACCCCCCTACGGTGTAGCTGCACTGTAGCCCTACGCAGGCAGGGAGTACCCCCTGATGCCTGACCATTCACACAGCCACGCGCGCGGCAGGAACCAAAGGATCGATCGGACTGCGACGACCATCCGCGTGTGACCGTCTAGCTCAAACTCATGCGTGCATCTGCATCTCCCCGCCGCGGCGAGCTCGATCGGCGATGCAGATCGATCAGAGAAAGCTACCTAGCTCTGCCCGTCCCGCGCGCGCGCATCACTGTAACTGAGAGGCGCCGCTCGTCGTCGCCGGTGGCCGGCCAGCCGACCGGCTAGCCGGCCCCGGTTGCGCTGTGTGAAATAAAGGAGATGATGCCTCGGGCAAGCTGCGCGACGGCGGGATCCATGACGTCGTACGTTACGTACGAGTGCATGCAGAGGCCAGAGGCGAGCGAGCGAGAGCGCGCGGCACTTTTCCATGGCCATGTGCGTCGATCTGTGCGTACGTATGGACCTGACTGCCTGAGAGAGCAAAGCACTGGCATCAGCAGGCTAGGCAAGGCGAAGCTCTCCAGGGCAAGCATGGCAGTGTGGCAGTGGTCAGCTGCTGCGAGCTAGCTAGGGCTGTGTCGAGGTGAGATTGCCCAGAGGAGCCGGCAACGGGTCGACCAGGTTGGTGGGGAGAACTGAGTGAGAAGAGGGCGCCCATGGGAAGGAGCCAGCCTCTCTCCATCGATCGAGTGCCGGCCAGGACCCACACCACGCCGGTCGATCGACCCATCGGTGAAATGATGATGATAATGACTATCTGACAGCATGGTCGTTTTCAATTCGTCCGCCCCGGCCCGGCGCTCACGGAACCGGTCACCAGCAAATGTTGCCATGTTGTGTGATGCCCACCAGTCCACCACATGTTGTTCAAGGGAAGGGGGGGAAATCTTGGTTTAACAGCTTGTGCTAAGGTTTCGTTTAATTTGGGAACCGGCCGGCCTCAAATTTACGTTTCCTTCCTCCGTGAATTAGGACGCAAGGTTGTTGGTTCTCCCTGTCATCTTATATGTAGGTAATGGTATAAGTGGAGATAATTGGAAAAGTGATATATACCACTTAGCTTAAGGGCATGCATGTGTTCTTCATTATTGTTAGATCTCTGCTACACTATGAGATTTGTGCATTGCAATTGCAAGAGTAGGCCTGAAAATATTTACCCTTGATACAAAATTTGTGCTCTTGGATTGGGGTTGTGAGCTTGAAGCTCCTCCTTCACTATATAATAAGGTGATGCATGTAAGCTGTTTTATGCTAAGATGAAATAGAGAGTGAATGAGAGAAGATAAGCAGGTTGTAACTTTATAGCCATCTAAGACCTCGCTTAGACACGAACTTGAAGAATTCCTATGAGAGAATGACATAGGCTATGTAATAGTGGCATGGTATATATATCAAAATAAACTATCGTACGAGTTTGAGTTGTTAGATTGGACATAGGTTACATGATACTTGCATATAACCAAACCTTAGGGCAACTGCAATGGGTGTTTTATGAGCTAGCTCTAAGCACATATTTTATAGAAAAAAGAGAAAATCCAACTCTTGATCAGCAGTTAGTCTCATGCACACATTTCAAGATCATGTGAGGATGATATCATGTGGGGTTATTCATTTTATTATGAGCTATGTGTTAAAAGCCAATACGATTGAAGAAGTTGTCCTAGAGGTAATAACTGGAGCTCAAACTATCGAGGGTGCCTTATGAAAACCCCTTTAAGCTTAGACTAGCATGAGGTGTTGTCCACTCGTGTGAATTATTGGGTCAAAGTGCGTTGAGATTTTTAGTGTCCTGTACCCATGTGCTTGATTAAGATGTCATGTGACGACTCACATCGCACATTGTTTCATTTCATCGTGGCAGAGGCAAAAACTAAATTACACCTATTGCAAATATCATTAATGTGGGGGTGCATATATGGTAATATTAATCATCCTTGTTGAAACATCTAGAAATTTAGCGAAGAAAGTGTAAAATTACTATAGACCTAAAATTAAGTGTCCAACATGCTCATGTACTATTTGCTTATATAAGATGGGCATATATAGGTGATGATGATCTATAAAAATCAAAATGTTAGGCTTGCATATAGTATGTTTTATTTTGCGTTGTATTGTACACTGGACAAGGTTTTTATTTATGGGCCCATGAAAAGGACGACCTTGCCTTCCCCTCACGTTCATTTTTAAGGGATTCAATTCATCAAAGCTCAAAGGCATGCTCACTCCAGGAGAGTGAGGGGTGTGTGGCGCACAGAAAGTAGCTTTAGAGAGAGCGAGGTGGCTGGCTGTTTGGGCGTAGCTGGGTAGTAGTATGGGCGCCGTGTCTCCCTGCTGGTGCTGCATACGTACAAGCCTGCATGTAGACGAGGGGACAGGATGCATGCATGCGCGCGCGCGCGCCTTTGCTACATTGCATGCATGCATGCACGCATGGAGCGGCACGCCGCGACATGCCAAGGCAAGGCCAAGCAGCACTCGAGAACGAGTCGTTGTTGGCGCGGCGTGTGTAAGCATGCATGCAGGTGCAGTGCAGCCTCGCCCTCGCTCTAGGCGTGTATGCCATGCCGGCGCGGCACGCACCATGGCCATGCGTCCAACATAAACTCCTGTGCCGTAATAGTAAAGCGGATCGAGCAAAAAGGGTGGTTTTTTTAGGTATATGGATGGCATGCATGCAAATGTCGCCCTAGCTGCTTCCTTTTTCTTATCAAGTTACGTCCACTCGATCGAGAGGATTTCGTAGAGAGATGAATCATGATCGTCGATGATATGGGATTTCTCTTGTCTGTTGATGAGTCACTGAACGCACAGTTACAAAATAGCTAGGAAGTGTTTAATTAATTATATATTTTTATGTGGTCAAATTGGCTATTTTTAAATATAGTATTTCAGTACACAGTTATATATAACATAAATTCTAAAGCACAATTAAATGTATAGAAGTCTGGCAAAGTTAGTTTCGAAAAAATATGTCAATGGATAAATAGCAAAGGTCTACAAAATTCGATGATAGTTTTTTTTGCTTACAGTTGGATACATAGTCGTGCAAATTTTAAGTTTGTGTCAGCCAGAAATATCATCCACCACAGAAACGCAAAAAGCATCAACTTATACTGATTGGCTGTGCTATACCATGTAGAGACTATACAATGGATGATGATCGCTTAGATATACAATTATAGGCCTTGTTTAGATTCAAAGTATTGAAAAAATTTGCAACTGTAGCATTTCGTTTGTATTTGGCAAATATTGTCCAATCATGGACCAACTAGGCTCAAAAGATTCATCTCGTGATTTCCAACTAAACTGTGCAGTTAGTTTTTTTTTTACCTACATTTAATACTCCATGTAAGCGGCTAAAAATTGATGTGATGGAGAGAGTGAAAAAATTTGGAACTTTGACGCTATCTAAACAAGGCCATAGTCTACAAATATATACAATTATAGTCAACGTAGTATAAAAAAATCTGCAGGCAAACCCTACTAGATGTATAGCAGAGATAGGATAATAGTAAGCTAAAGCCATCTTAATAGCAGCTAGAGAGGAGCAACAGCTACTGCTGTGCCTATGCATGCACCGTCCGTCCGTCCGTCGTCCGGCCCCGGGCGAGTACTAGCTAGCTACTAGTCACACAGGCAGCTGGGTGCGTCCTCAGTTCATCTGTGCTTAATTAAGTACTGAAGTGTATGTGTCCAAAATAATGCAATGGACCCTCAGGAAGGTTATTATTATTAAATATACATACGTAGAGAGAGAGAGAGAGAGGTGAGAGAGAAGGGCATGCAGAAATGAAAAACAAAGGCGTCATTCACTTTTGGTGATTTGACCTCTCCATGCAGTCAGTAGTAACAGAAGGGCAGGGCCGTGGCAGAGATCAGCATCTTCTCTCTGCCCACCCCATTCCGTGCTAGTGTACCATCCTCTGATCCCTGGGTTCACAGACATACACGGTGCTATTCATGCAGTCATTCGCATCTCCAACCCTAGGAAATCACCACACACAAAATTCTCCTCAAATTTACACAAGAATGTGTCACGCATGTTTGAGAGGCCAGAGAGAAAATCACAGTTACCGGTCGGCAACAAAAAGTTCCTACTCTAAGATGGCGTCTTCATCTAGCATTTCCATCTCACGGCAATAGAATCCTATAGGATACTAGTTGGTCTGATTTTGAGGCCGAGAATCCATCATATCGGCATAGCTTGCAAGCTGCAACAACATCAACATCTTTCCTCTTGAACAGAAACCAATATCTTACCAACAAAGTATGTACCATACATAAACGTGAGCACTACTGAATGAAAGAAGAAGATTCTTGAATTGTAAGATACAGAAGAGATAAATTCCCAGTGGTAGTAATATACTATATAATACTCACTACTACCTCTCTTGCACATTGAACGAAGGCAAGAGACAATCTTTGACATGATAATTCTACTACCTCTCTTGCACATTGACCAAATGTACTAGCTAGAGCTTTCTTGCAACTTATAAATATTAGTAGTAACACGCAACCACTGCAAATTGGAGAGCGAACATTTGGTCATACTGTATGGGCGTATCGGTAATTTCATTCCCCGGCCTAGCTAGTCCAAGAGGTGGGGCACCCCCAACTTACAGATTATTTGTCGTCACCCCGCGACCACTCTCTATCTCCTGCCGAACGGCTTTCTCTCTCATCTCTTTCATCTTATGCATGCGTTGCATTGGCAAATGGCATTGCGCACCCGCCGTACCCCCACTCTCGCTCATGCATTCATCCTCCAATAGGACATTAGGTCACAACGGTGGGGGTCAGATTACATGAAGCCAGGCCTGGTCTCGTGTCCCAGCGGCCTGCGTAGTACTCAGCGATCTTTTCTTAAAGAACACTGCGTGCTACTCAAAAATCTCACCCATTATATATTCTTGCAATTGATGACTAGTGCATCATGAAGACACTGTTAATAGGGTTGTTCGGCTGATCCATAAGTTGTCTGATTTCGGCTAATTCAATAGTATTATATAATAGAGAATAAGTTGAATCAGACTGAGACTAGAACAAGGAAACATGGCAATGTTTCTTCTGTGTGGAAACTAAACGGCATGTTTGGTTTTGAAACAAATATGTCATGCAATAGCTAAGGCCTTGTTTAGTTCCCCAAAATTTGCCCCAAATTTCACTATGCAAAAAGAAGATTCGCATCACATCAAAATGCTGGCACATGCATGGAGTATTAAATATAGATGAATTCAAAAACTAATTACACAATTTTATTGTACTTTGCGAGACAAATGTTTTGAGCCTAATCAATCAATGTTTGGACAATTTTAACTAAATTCAAATGAAATGCTATAGTGTGCTACAGTGCCAAAATGCCAACTTTGCACATGCAAAGTTTGGAAACTAAACAAGGCCTAAGCCAAAATTTGGCATGCTATCCTTACTTTGGTCACCAAATTAGTGGCCATGGTTTTGCCAAATTTGGTCACCAAAATGAACTGGCATGGCCAAATGGGAGGGCTTGGCTCATGGCTAAATGGGAGGGTTGCCAAGCCAAATTTTAGCACCCTATGAAATGAAAGAGCAATTGTGGTCAAAGTAGCCAAATTTTGGCATGGTGTGTTCTTTTGGCCCACTTGGGTAAGCAACAAAACATCCCCCTCCCCCCCCCCCCAAAAAAAAAAAGGTAACCAACCAAACACATCCTAAAACAGATTGCTCCCCCTATATATCTCTTCTAGTAGGCAGCTAGCTGGCCCATTAGTAGCATCAATGCATCTACTAGGGTAGAATACTCTATTGCCAATTATATTGTTTAGCAATTAGCTTTTTGCATGGAAATTTAATATAAGCATATCGTGAATGTCCTCAGCGCTAGCCACAAAACATATATGGCTGTAGAACCTTGAATCTTCAACTTCAATTTGTTATCGGTTTGGCAGGCAACTTGGTTTTATTGGTTACAGACTAGTCTTTGCAAGGATCTAGAAAAGACAAGAGTCTTATAAGTTTGAGATATAGGGGGGTAAGATTTAGGTTCTGTTAAAACATCAGAGAATTTTGTCCATAGGACACTCATAAAGAGTGGATTTGTGTGCAACACACTCAATTTGTCGATTTTATTTGCTAGAAATCATCTTGATTTTGTGTATTTTATCTCCAAAACACCAATACAAATAAAATGACCAGCTAGCCCATAGGCCCACTCTCCGCCCCTTCACATTTCTCCCTCTATTAATCTTCTTTTCTCCTCCCACAGCCAATAATTGTGTTGACTTCAACCAGGCATGTGACCTCTCTTTCACTATTGAGTAGTACAAAGTACGTTAGCAAGAACTCTTGATTCCAATTGAGGGCGACATGCTATTGCTACCACAGTCCTTCCACCGTAGACCTTGATGCCACTAGAATTATTAACAAGAAGTGATTGTTCTTTTTTCATCAAAAGATTCATCATTGGCTTGTATTTATAAGTGGGGAAGGAGAGTATAAAATGTATGAGCAACCCAGAGATTTTACAAGGCTTTGAGTTCTTGACTAGAATGCTTGTCACATTTGAAAATAATACTCTAATTTACACTTAGAAAATAAAGACAACAACTACTCAGAAGAAAGTGGTTTATCGATCAGGCATTTGTTTCCTACATAACACCAATTCATGATTGGCAACAAAAAGAATCAAGGAAGTGGTTAAGAAAATTTTGATAAAGTTTAATCAACAAAACTTCTCAGCTCACTAACTTAATACCTAGCACAATTGTACATGGATAAAAAAAATCTATTATCGAGAAATGAGTGGAATTGGAGGACCCGAGAAAGAGTCAAGGGCAACATGGTCCTTTAACTGGTGTGTTGTGGACAAAAACAATGCTTTTGCAGTGTGTTTGTGACTAATTCATTGAGTATAGTGTGTTGCACACAAATCCATTCTTTATGAGTGTCGTATGGACAAAATTCAACATACAAATGTATTAAACTAATATTAGCAGCAAAATTATGTGCATGTACACTGTATCCCAAAAGACACAAACATGCCCTAAACCTTGAATCCACACACAATCAAATAATACTATGTTAAGTTTAAAATACTATGTTAACATTTTGGAAGATGGGCATTCTTAGCACATTTTTAGAAGAAATAATAACCTCTATTGGAGTATATAATTTATAATTTAGCTTCTCTAGATTTACTATTTGGCGGCAAGGCACCTTGGTCACAACAAACCGTTGAGGCAAAGCGACGGTCATGTTCTCGATCCCCAAGATCCAGGACCAATATCCCAATTTCGAGGGCTGCAAAGGGCTTTATTTTTTCTGAAAAGAAATCAAAGTGTCACAGTCACAGCAGTACTGCCGCATATCGACCTCTTGTTTGGCAGATGATGATGGGACACCTGCGATGTGGCCGGCCGGCCGGCCGGCTCCCCGTACGGATAGATTGGAACTGATGATTGCTAATGCTCCAATCACGTCATCTCGGAGCTAGCAAACATTCAATCAATTACCATGAGGCAGGCAGTGGGCTCTACGTTTGACTATTAGGACGTTTTGATTTTTATAAGTAAATTTCTTTCAGAATATATCAACATTGTACATTTCTTTTTGAATAAACAACATTGTACATTTTTATAGGTAGTAGTAAATATTATTCTCCGAGTTGGCTGCATTTAGAGGGTGTGGCACACGTACGACTCGATTCAGTAATAACGAAATCAACTCTGCTTCCAGTGGCACATGGATAATGATGGTTCTGCCCTGCGAAATCACGGCGTTTCCGGGCAGCCCGCCCGCACCGATATCTGGTATGGACCGAGCAAGCAGCGGCAAACGCCAGGCCGGCAGGTGACCCCCGGTCGGCCGGCGGCCCGCGCGCGGATGGTTGGGACGGCCACGTACGGCCACTCGGCCAGTCGGTCAGGCGGCCAGGCCATGGAGAGAGGGAGGGAGCACAGGAGGGGTGACTTTGCACGCGATCCCGCGGCTGACTGCGCCACGCCGCAGCGTGCGCTCACGCCGCGGCGCCGGCCGGGTGCAGTGCAACTGCGGGCATTTACTAGGTTTGCTCGGACCAAGAAAGGCTGGCAGTGGCCGGCGGCGAGCCCCGGTTGGGGAGCCCAAATCTAACAAGAGCCCACATGGAACCCGCCCATTCCTCCTTTCCCTTTCCTATTTTTATCTCTGCGTCGTCTACGTCCGCCCTTCTCTTTCTCAGCCCTGTGCTCTTCCTGCCGGATGTCTCTCTCCATTCAATCCGTTGAAGCGACCGAGGAGGGATCGGCCGGCCGGCCTTGCTGCAGCCGCTGACGGCATTCACGCCGCGCGCAGCCGTAGCGCTGATGATGCCGCTGCCGATACGCTCGGCCGTAAAAAGGTGCCGTGCAGGCGTAAGGCAGGCGTGCGTACGCGGTCGCGTCGCGTAACACAGCACCGCGCGGCGGCGTTAGGATCTGTGTTACATTTTTCTTATGCGTTAAAAAACAAACCAAGGTGATCGACTCGAATGAAGTCTTGAACAGAAGGTAAAACTGTGTGGAAATCCATGGAAATCACTCTTGAGCAGTCAAACTGTTGCAATATAGATAAAACTAATCTCTGGAAGGAACGACCTACTATGCTGGCCTACGTACTGTGTGTCAGGAAAGTCATCGACGGGCGTATGGCGCGTCATGCGTCGAGTGCAGACAACAAAGGGGAGCAAACACACAAGCAACTCCCCGTATGTAGCCCCATGCTCGTAGACATGCGCGGTCGCATGCGGCCGCACTTGTATGGATCGGGTACCGACAGATCATTGACCGTCAGAACCTTAGGTTGTTTCAAATGTAAATCTCCACGTGAGGATGTAGGCTATGTTTGCCATCAGTCCCGTATAAACTTTGCTAAACAATTTTTCATATAGAAGTGATTTCTGCAGATGATGTGAAGTGATTTTCTGAAATGAACTAGTAAGAGGTTGGGATTGTAATTTTTAGAGTTTGTGCTAAAGAATCAAAGAGAATCATTTTCAGCCGAAAAATCAGTTCTATCGGAGAATCAACTTCCATATGAATCAGAGTTAGGTAGAGCTTTATCAAACTGACCCTAATTTTCCAGCCAGCTGCTGGAATAAGTCTATACTACGTAATTATCCAATCTACAAACTGAACCTCACTGATTAATTTGTTTGCTTTGCATCATCATTTTGCTCCGTCTTTCACTATGTAGTGCTCTACATGCATGTACATTCGATAGAGTGAGTTCATTTCGCAGAAAGTGACACACCGACCCCTTCTGCTTGAGTTGATGCTGCATGAACCAAACCGGCAAACCAAACACGTCGTTCGTATATATACAATGTATATCAAAGACCACGAAATCATCAGAGTTATCACCAAACCGAAAAGCGAATGCGGCATGGGCTCTCAAGTTAAGCTCCTGCATCACAAGATGAGCTTCTCATCTTGCAGGGATGAAATTAGTAATGCCATATGTGACAGTAGCTTTTTGCTACACACCGCAGGGACGCGGGACGCCACGCCGGCCTCTAGTCTAGACACTTTAAGCAGTCAAAAGGTGATCTCTCCCGGCCATTCTAGGAAATATGGGCCGCT
Source organism: Themeda triandra (assembly GCA_018135685.1). NCBI lineage: Eukaryota > Viridiplantae > Streptophyta > Magnoliopsida > Poales > Poaceae > Themeda > Themeda triandra. The sequence continues at coordinate 367,827 of JAENPR010000405.1, read as the reverse complement.
TCAGAAGAGCATGACGGGCTTCTTGTTTCAGATCAGCTCTGTGAAGCATGGCAGGCCTGGGAAGCATGGGCTCCTTCAGAACAGCATGATGGGCTTCTTGTTTCAGAAGACCAAACTAGGAACAACAAACTATTGTTGCACCCCCTCAAAAAAAAAAAAAAAAAAAAAACTATTGTTGCATACTTGCATTCTATTTCCGATTGAATGAAGATGGTGGTCACCTATTCTTCAAATGCAAATTTGCTAAGAAAGTATGGCGTGAACTTTGTTTGGAGAGGGAACGATTGAATATGTCGACGATGTCCTCTCCCTGGGAAGTGACCTCAACCATCATGAATATGGAAGGCGTCTTACAAACCCGAGTTGTGATCTTGCTGTGGTATCTCTGGACAGAAAGGAATGCAGTCAGAGAAAATGGTCGTGGACGTAATGCTGAGATCCTGGCTAGAAGTATCAGAATATATACAGATGAGATAATCACAAATTCCATCCAGCATGGTCGTTCCCGGGTCAAAAAGAAAAGCCAATGGTCCAGACCTCCGAACGGCGTGTTAAAACTGAATTGTGACGCGTCATTCCGGACTGACAGTAATTCGGGTAGCTGGGGATTTGTTATCAGGGATAGCGATGGAGATGTGGTAACAACCGGAAGAGGGAAAGTTAATCACCTTCTAAGTGCTTTCCATGCTGAAGTAATTGCATGCCTCCATGGTGTCCAGACAACAGTGAATTTTGGTGTTGGAAGGCTAATTTTGGAGTCTGATGCTCTGTTGGTCGTTCAAGCATTGAATTCAAATGAAGGTTATGACAGACCAGAAGAAAACCTTGTGAACGAGTTGCAGTTCCTAGTTTCTACCAATTTCATTCAATTTGAATGTGTTTTCCAGGGTAGAGAGGGTAATACAGTAGCACATGAATTGGCTAGTTTGGGGTATTTTTGTGATGAAGGAAATGAGATCATTTCAAACTCTATTCCTGATCACATTGCTGTAATGGTTGCTGCTGATTTGTCAGCAGATAAGTAATGATAATTTCAGGTTCAAAAAAAAAGTATTGTTTCATTATTACTATTATTATTAGATACATTAAATTAGAATTACGCTTTGTATTTAGGTTAACTGATTAATCGAATCGACTTTAGTCGATTTATTAGTTTTTAGTAACAAATAACAAATTCAGTTAAGCATTTATCAGAATTATTAAACTTCTTCGTAACCGATTTTACCGTGCCCGTGTGTGACAGGACACCCCCACGCACCCATCCGCCCGGCCCATCGACTCAGCGCGGGCACGGGCACGGCAGGTCGGCAGCGAGCAACACACCCCCGCGCACGACGTTGCTTCCGCCGTCTCCCCTAAAATCCCTCTCGGCTGACTCGCCCCCCTCCTTTTCCCTCTTTTCCCCCTCGTGCCCGCCCGCCGCACGCGCCGCCGGAACCCTAGCCTCCGCCGCCACAGGTGACTCTTCTCTGCTCTTCTCCGCGCCCTTCCCGCCCGGTCCAGCAGTCTCACTGATCCGCCTGATCCAGTTGGCGTGGTTGCAGGCAGCCGGGATGGAGAAAGGAGCCCCGGAGGCGTCGCTCCCCTGCGCTCGCTGCGGCAAGCCCGCTCAGCTCCAGTGCGTTTTTCCTCTCCTCTCTGGATCCTCTCTCTCCGCCAGTGATCTGCTGTCGACTCTTCCCCGCTGCGTTTTGCTTTGACGACCTACGCTTGTGTATCTAGTCACAGGAATTTACGCTTGACGCAGCTTTGTTGTGACGCTGTTTTAGTATTAAGTTATAGAAATTGGGTCTTTAGCTCTCATTTGCTTGTAGTTAGAACATTGAAGCAGAGCTTCGGTGGCTCTGATTGGTCGTTGCGGCGATCTATGGCTGGAAAAGCAGAGTTCTAGACATGTTGGTTTCTTCAAGTCATTGCTTATGCTCTGTCGTGTTGATTTTCAGATGCCCCAAGTGTGTTGAACTTAAGCTACCGCGTGAGAACGCAGCTTTCTGGTCAGTGGCAAAGCTCCTCTGTTTCTCGTTTTACTGCATTGGAACATCATGACGAGAGAAGTGCTGGCACACCAGTGCTTCACCATTCTTGAACTAGTGAAAGCGTTAACTTCTTTTGTGTCCACAAATCATTTGCAGCACACAGGATTGTTTTAAGGCAGCATGGAGCTCTCACAAATCTGTTCACCCAAAGCCTGCTGCACTGGCGTCCCAGCAGTCTCCAGAAGGTTGGAAATATTGTGTGAGAAAAGGGCGGGGACGCACATTGCAACTTCCTCGTTTTGATTGGACAGGGTAAAATACTATTACCACATCCGTAATTCCTTTGTTGGATCTTTTGTTCAATATATGTAGCATTCCATTTGCCTCTGGAATTGCCGGGGAAGTTATTAAATATTGACAATTACTCAAATTCAATCATATATAAAAAAGTCTTCATGCAACAAAGTGGCTTCATGCATGCTGTAAACATGGTGTTTAACATTTTCTTCCATTCACAGTTTCTCACCAAAATTGAGTATGGACAGATTTAAAAATTTGAACATAAATGCACCTTTATTCTTTGTTCATAATAATAATTTAGGGTGAGAGGAATGAGCTATTTGGGTAGTACCTTCTTCACATTTATTGAATGATTATGTCTTTCAGTCCATTGAGACCATATCCGATATCAAAGATGCGTGTGGTGCCAGATGAAATTGAGAAGCCTGACTGGGCGCTTGATGTAAGTTCCTGTTGTTTTAAGTGTCTCTTCCTTCACCGTATACATGCAGTGTCGTCTCATCATTCCACTTGAAGTGATATCTCTTGCAATATGCTCTTTCAAATCTCCCTGACATTGTAATACTTTTTAGGGAATTCCCAAGATAGAACCAGATAGTGATTTGCAGAAAAGAGTAGAGGTAAAATTCTTCAGAGGTTTTTGAGTATCACATTTTTTTTTTTTTTTGGGGTATCACATATGTTCCATGAACAAATATCTGATGATTACTGCTTTCTCTGTGCCTGTGTAGATTAAGACCCCTGAACTCATAGAAAGGATGAGAGAAACATGTCGAGTAAGTTGCCAGCATGTGTGATTGAATGCTTAGTTCTGACATTATTTTTTCACTTTCCTAATTTTCTATGCTTTATCTCGTACTATCATTTATAGGTTGCAAGAGAGGTTTTAGATGCAGCTGCTCGTGTAATTAAACCAGGAATTACAACAGATGAAATTGATAGAGTCGTCCATGAAGAGACAATTGCTAGAGGTGAGATCAACCTCCTTTATAAGAATTAAATGCAAAAAATTGAACTTCAGTTGATTGAATGATGAATTTGTGATTACTTCAACTTTTTTAAAGAAAAATAATGTGTCTTATTGATCAGAACTTTCATTATTGATCTTCAGGTGGATACCCATCTCCATTGAATTACCATTTCTTCCCCAAGTCATGTTGCACGTAGGTTGTCTTTGTTTAATAGTTATTGGTATCAGTTCTAGGAGACTAAAGGTATTGCTTACTTTGTTGTCACTTGTACTCAGGTCTGTCAATGAAGTCATTTGCCATGGAATTCCAGATGCCAGGTCCTACTTGAATTTCCACATTTAATTGATCTTTCATTTGTCTATTGATAATGATCTCTTCAATGCCTTTTTTGAGTGTTGCTTCGGCCATTGATGACTTACATGCATAAAGATTTATTTTTATACTTACATGTATTACAATTACAATTATTTATCTTCCTCGAGTTCTATTTGCTTGGCTGCACCTGATAAAATTTGCAAACAATATGTTCAAAAACATTGCATAGACCCATTCGAAATTCAAAGTAATTACCAGGGAAACGAAGTCTGGAGATGTTAAGTCCAATACAAGTATGTTCTTGGCTTGGTATCTTCTGATTCACAATACTTGTTTTAGAGATAGGCACAAGAATTAGGGAGGAGGTCAAATGGCCATCTCAGCCACAATTAATGTTATCTAAAGTGTGCATGGATGGATAAATATGTTAGTTAATGATGCAATTATGGAAGTGTAAAAACTGGAAAATAGGCTGAAGTTTCCTTTACATTGTAGAGCAAGTATTTTGAATGAAGATAATAAAACAAGTTAAAACAACAAGTATTTTGAACCAGAGGCAGTAAGTAGGTTGGTAGTATATTTTAGATTTGCATGTACCAGATTCTGACTTTCTAGTTTCATGTTAGGTACAAGTAAAGCTTTTGTTTGTTTATTAGTTGCACCTTACTAATATTTTCACTGTCATTAACTTTTGTCGAAGTTGGTATCTTTGATTACAATTAGTTTTGATCACTATCTATTTTCTTTCAACAGGAAACTTGAGGATGGTGACATTGTAAATGTTGATGTAACTGTATACTATAAAGGTGTTCATGGTAAAAGCTTCCTCTGCCTGATATGATGTTTAACTGCTGAAGTGTACTATGGTCTATTTTTAATTAGCATATGTCTTGAACATCAGGTGACTTGAATGAGACATATTTTGTTGGAAATGTCGATGAAGCTTCCAAACAGCTTGTACGTTGTACCTTTGAGTGCTTGGAGAAAGCTATTGCAATAGGTGACATTCTTTGTAATTTGACCTTGCTGTATATATGCCTAAACTTCTAAGCAAAAATAAAAGGATTTCCTGTGATCCTTACTACATTTTTCAAAGACCATCAGTTCATACTTGGAAAGGTTATATGATATTTGAACTTAAACATATTCATGCACAGTTAAACCTGGAGTACGGTTCCGAGAGGTTGGAGAAGTCATAAGCAGACATGCTTCGATGTCAGGTTTATCTGTGGTTAGTATTGGTTTGGTAGAATTAATATTTTAGTTACTGCCTCGATTGTATGTCTGTAACAATGCCCTCCTGATTATTTTACCTTCAGGTGAAATCTTATTGTGGACATGGCATAGGGGAACTGTTTCACTGCGCCCCAAACATTCCTCATTATTCAAGTATGTTTCTTGCAACTATTTCTTATTTATATTTCTTGTATTAGTGCAGTAAATATGACACTACTATGCTCGTGTTATTTAATATATTTCTTGCAAGCTATGTCATAAGGGTTCACAGTGTAATTCAGCTATATGCTGGTGTTATTTAATGCAGGAAACAAGGCTGTTGGTATCATGAAAGCTGGTCAGACATTTACAATTGAACCAATGATCAATGCAGGCAAGTTTATGTACTATGTAGCTCCGTGAAATCCCAATATCTTATGATGTGCAGTTCAAAAATATGTCCGAAGTGATGTTTTGCTGATTTTATGAACAAATATTAATCATAATTATTCTTTTTCTGGATACATTAGAAACTGCATCAAGTGATTCAAACCCACCACTAGTAACTATATGGCTTTTGATAAGGACTCGAGACAACTGCTTATGTTTTTCATACCAGATGGACGAAATAGACCTGCCTTTCTAATAAGAACCCTTGATCTCTCCACCAAAAAAAAAAAAAAAAAAAAAAAAAAAAAAAAAAAAATCTGATAAGAGCTCTTGATCTCTCCAAAAGAAACATTCTTCTGAACAGTATATTTCATCACCTGAGCATTGAACAATACTATAAGCATGTTCGTATTATGTAGGGGTTTGGAATGATCGTCTGTGGCCTGACGATTGGACTGCAGTGACTGCAGATGGTAAACGGAGTGCTCAATTTGAACATACACTTTTGGTGAGTACTATGAGTTTCTTTCTTAGAGGATCAATTCTAGAAGCTGTTTATCGTGCAGATGATTTCGTTGTGCGAGAAAGAACAAATACTTCACGTGCAATGCTATTAGTTCTGTGGGTCTGAGAAAATTTAAAGAGAGCTTTTATCCCTTCAACTTGTTATGTATGTTCTATGCCCCAGGTGACAGAGACAGGATGTGAAGTTTTGACGGCACGGTTACCCTCATCACCGGACGTTTTTCCATGGTTGAAGAAGCCGTGATGGAGCACTCCATAAACAGCAACAAGAAAGTGATACTTGATACATTGGGTCAGCAAAATTTTGTTCTACACTTTATGAGTTGGTCAAAGCTGAAATTTAAAAAAAATTCCAGACCTGAAAGTGATAAGCATGCAACTTCTGAACAGTCAGCAACAATTGTATCCTGCGGAATTGTTTCTGGGAGCGAGTACTGTTTGTTTTCTCCAGTTATAGACGTATGGCTTCTTGAGATGTGTCAATTGATTTTGAAACTTTTTTGAGATGACTAGATATAACAGGTTTCTACTTTGTGCAAAGTTTTGGTTAACATTTTTTTTTTGTGAAATTGACCGAAATTAGTTGGAGACGACTTTTTATAACAAGGGCTACTCCGTGCAAATTATTTTGGCTAGTTATATACATGTGGGTCTCAATTGAAAAAATCGTACTCTAAAATTTAAAATACCGTGTTCAAAACTTTTTTCCTGAAATTAAATAAAATTTGTTACAAATAAAATGATTCAATACAACAGTGTGCACTTGTACAGAATACTACAGTAAGATCAACGTGTGAGTTTGCATAATTTGTATTATTTGATCCACCCGTTTCTACTAATCGTGATTAATTGAGCTAAAGACTTACCTATGAATAATCAATTATATCTTTCCTACCTATTTATGTTGCATAAAAAAAACTTATTCTAAAAGGTTTTAATATGGATTATGGGTACACACTAACATAGTACTCCCTCCATTCCGCTTTATCAGGCGCGCACGCGTTTTTCCGTTTCAGCCATATTACCCGGCGTGCACTTGCTATAGCAGCCGGTCGATGAGGTAATTAATTAGTCAAAGCAGTTGAAGCATCACATGCATACATCAAGTCCTAGCACCCAAGCGTTCGCATGCATGCCTAGGTGCCTGAGGGCCTATCACCAAACGGAATACAAGCTAAATTGGGTGAAAATAAATAAATGACAATAGATAAGTGTGCCAATTAATATGTTTGCATGCGTAATAGACATATGTCTTGGTATCTGAAAATTCCTTTCTCACGCCTGGTAAAACGGAATGGAGGGAGTAACACGTACACTTCCACCTGTGATCGTTCTAACTTGCCATCCGCGACTATTCTCTGAGCTTTTTATATAAAAAAATATTTTTTCATTTTAGGGCATCCACAGTGGCCGACGAATCCACGTGGACGAGAGAGAACCGAATATGCACTCGCTAGCGATTCTTCAAACGCTAGCTCGCAGACTCCCAAAAATTTTAGTCGCTGACACGCTTTTCTCTCTCTTGTGATTACAGCTGGTATTCTTCCTTTTTATACTCTCTCGTCGCTAGCTATTTCTTCATGGCCGTTGAGGACGCCTTAGACTACCCGCACTCATCAACCTCCATTTTCTTACTCCATACGTCCTGGTCATCAAGATTCTCTACTCCATATACGTTTCTTCCGTACTCATGAACCTCTATATCTCATACTCTATTTCAACTACTAAAATCGGGCCCACTTGTCACTTTATCTAAATATATCTATGTGAGATCTAGTTTTGAAGGATTAATTGAAACGAGTTCAATGGTGCAATCAGAATTTAATTTGGAGTTTTAGTTTTTGAGATATAGCATTTTTTTTGCTAGAAAAACAAATGGGGCCCGCCACTATCACCTCTCTCCTCTCTCCTCTCTCTCTTACTCGCGCCTGCTTTCTTCCTTTTTCTGACATGCAAGGACGAACGCCATTTCCCTCGCTAGCGCCATATCTGGCGTGTGGACGAGTGTGGCGCATCTTTTACCGTCCCCCGGTGCAGAGCTTTTGGAACGCCAAAAGCTGAGCTGTCCTTGTAGCGTTTTCATATACCGCTCCCGCTGCAGAAGGTCTTAGACTGTCCGCAGCCATGAACCTCCATTTTCTTACTCCATATGTCCTGGTCATCAAGATTCTTTACTCCATATACGTTTCTTCCGCACTCATGAACCTCCATATCTCATACTCCATTTCAACTACTAAAATCGGGCCCACTTGTCACTTTATCTAAATATATCCATTTGAGATCTTATTTTGAAGTATTTATTGTAACGAATTTAATGGTGCAATCGAAATTTAATTTGGTTAATCAGTTTATGATTTATAACATTTTTGTAAGTTGAAACAGCGGGACCCGCCAAAAGATTCTCTCCCTCCCAGGCTTCGTACGCACGCCACAGGCTGCTCGATACGCCAGATTTCGCGCTCGGCCGCTCGTTCCGGAGCCTGTGGCGTACGCCGCTGCAGCTGCTCGAAGCGCCATATTCTCCGCCATATCCGAGCTGGCTTCGTACCGTTTCGTTTCCAGGCAAGCGCTGCGGGTAGTCTTAGAACCCAGGTCATACACTCCCGAAAGTCCTCGCCAAACAGTACAGATCTGATCTTCGAGATACATAAAAAGCTTCGCACATGGCACGTAGGCATTGATCAGACTTTCCACAAAATTACATCATCCAACAGTACAACACTTTGTATAAACCTTTGGTCAAAAATAGGATGGAAGGCCAACGAAAATCCCAAAACCCAAATCATCATTAGTATCCGCTGAAATCGACCAATGACGAATAAGATTTGTTCTCATCAGTCGAAGTGGCAACCTTTCTTCTTGTTTCTTGGTTTCCAGACTTCTGTGTAGTGGTGCCCCTGAAACCAGCCATCGCGTTGAGTTCTGACCTCCTGTGCCTTGCTTCCTCCACATCTCCTTCCCAGCATGTCTCCACAAGTAATTCCTGGGCTTTATCAATATTCTCCGACATAATAAGATCATCATTTTGCAGCAGCACAAGGTACACCTGGTCGGCTGCAGCTTTTCGGATCTGTAAGATTGTAAAGTATTTGAGCTGAGCTAATCCTTGCGTGGAGTTCTGCGTTCTCAGGCAAGAAATGATAAATGTTACCTTGGGGTATCTGTGGCCTAGGAATGTGAGGAGTTGAGAAAATGCCTTGGTGCAAGTTCCATCTGACTCTGAAGAAATGTATCCAAGGATTGAGAGACCTGCACATAACTTTGTGAAATCCTTGGATCCCTTCAGCTCAGAGCTCACCGAATCTACCAGTCCACTGTAGAACTCACTGTACCCCTGTTTAAAGTGTAGAAAACATAAGGCACAAGAAAACATTGTAAATATAACTATGAAAGCGAGCAAAGTGTTCTTTTGGCAGTAAAAGCGTATGATCAACATGGGATAACTAAGTTTCTATATGTAGTATTATTCCCTGTACAGTTAAGAGTTAAGGTGAAATTATAAGCTATTGAAGATTGTACTAACAATGAATGGTGCATTAATCGTTTTGATGTTATCAGATGATGATGCCCAACTTTTGTAAGGGTCCACTTCTTATGTCTTTGTTGCCTCATCTTTGTTTAACTAGATGTTCGTTACTGAAGTAAACTCACCTCCTTGTTCAAGAAAACCTTTTTACTGAAGAGAGCCTCAATAGTCTGCAAATATAAGGATCTTGTTAGATCTAGAAGATCTTTAAAAAAATGTGCCATTACAATGTCATGTTTTGGAGATATGCCAGTACAATTCATGATTTCACATATTTGGAACCTTACCACTATAATTTTCTAAAAATAAAATATTTATAACATGTGGGAAAAAAGTGGACCCATGAAACAAAACTGAATTAGCAGCACCAGTCATAATGACATAACAATGAGCAGATATGAGTTTGAATGTAGAAAATATTACATCAACTACTGCTAAAGGAGAGCACATCTTTTAGATAAATAACCGCACAAAAAAAAAGATTTCAATGCCCTGTGCTAAGCAGTGACATCAATAGTAATATAGTTTATCGGAAGCCTAATCACAATAATAGCATTTACACGCAATATATGAAAAATTTAGGTTCAAAATATAATGTCATTAGACGGTGTAGATAAGTCTTCATTACCTTCAATGTGGGAGTAATTACGCGATCGCATTTCAGGTAGTGCTGGAGGACCCATAGAAGATCACAACTCAATAGATACTCTCTACTTTTCCCTTCACAATCAGTATTGATATCTGAATCTTGGAGATACCCTACCAAAGCTGACATTGAAGCTTTCTTCAAAGACTCCTGCAATCCACCTGTAGAAATCACGAGCCCTGAGAGCACAGACTTGCTATAAGAACTGACCTCAAGAAGTTTCACCAATCGTGGATATGATACGGTAGGAACCTAAAGGTAAAATGTCAACCAGTTAACAACAATACCACCAAGTCAAATAATATCCACGAATTGGTGACAGAATAATCAGTGTTGTAAATAATTATTAAGACAATATTTCAAAAGGCAACTACAGGTTCATAGAAAACAGCATCAAACCCCTTGGCACTTCATTTTGAAGTTTGAACATGACTATGGTTTATAGAGTAAGAGAACTAATCTGGTGAGATACTGGGCATGACAATATCAAAGTTAAAGGCAGGGCATGTAGCCCTCACTAGTCATAATAAACCAGTGCCAAAACTGGATCTCATCTCATTTTCTTCCATGAGTTGTAACAATCACTTACCGCCCACTCCAAATCTGTGCTATTCGAAATAATCTCTTCCAGCAGTTCCCTGTGCGGTATAAATGGGATGAGGTGTTCCTGGTGGTACAGAATTCTCTGCAGGGTCTTGATAGCTATTTCTCTCATCTTATCTATTTTCTCAACTGCTTGTTTTGCAATGCCTGCTACCAGATCCTGTGCAATACCAGAATCAAATAGCCGGTGTGCGGTACTACTTGCATTTACTTCCATATCACCCAGTTCAGACTCATGGCCAGTGGCTGATGCTGCTCTGAATGCAACAATATCTCTCTTGCAGAGGATGAAGGTGCACCGTTCTAGTGCATCCATCGCTGCTTCACGTACCCAAGAACCCACATCTCCTCTGTTGTCCACAGCATAATCATCGAGTGCTCTAAATAAAGCTTGCATGACATAATCTTTTATGTATGCATATAAAGAATCTCCACCATTTGAGCTCTGATCAAAAGATGCTGTTAGTGTTTCGCACACTGAAATTAGCCCCCTAACAGAGTTTACACGTGCTTCAGCATCTGGGTCATCCGGCTTATCCTACAAAACAGATCACACCAGAGTTTTATTTCCAGTGTTAAAACAACAGCAACAGAAAGAAGATATGCAGAATAATTTCTCTATTGCTGTAGGCTGTACTTATACAACAATGAGTGTACATGCAAGGAAAGAATAAATAAAATCCTCTACCGTCCTCTAATCTGGCCTAATTAATACATGCTATAAAAGTACATGAAGATATGATCTGCTTAGGACCACTAATGACTGAGATAGGAAGGCCAGCAATGGCTAGGATAATGCCATTCTAACAGCAACATCTTATGCTTTATCTTTCTTCTAGTAGATAATTCCATTACCTCAATCGTGCATGAGCTACAGAGTTTGCTCATGACAGGCATCCATTTCAACACCAAGAATTTGTATGGTAATATTCCAAGGGCCAGTGCAGCTCCTCGTCTTGCAGCGACATTTGGGTCATCTAGAAGTGCCACATATTTTGAAATAATATCACTTGCAATCTTTTCACCAGAAGATACTAGGTATGCTGGAATAAAATGCTTTAATGCCTCAACAGCAGCACACTGGACAAATTGTGAAAAAAAGGAAATATTCAGTCTACAAACATAGATGGCTAGTATCATATTAGCACAGTATCTGCAAAGTACAGGTACACAAAAAAAAAGGGTTTGATAGTATATATTGAACGAGGAACGACGAGTAAGATGATAGTGCTGGGCACCCTCTGATTTAATGTACATCGAGAAAAAGTAAAGTTTCACCTGTATTTGAGAATTGGGATGCCTCAAATTCTCATTAAGGGTTTCCAACAAGCTTTTCTTTGTCTTGTCATTCAAGGATATCCCAGCTATAGAAATGCATGAAATGAACCGAGAAACAGCAGAGCGCATGATCTCTCCTCCTTTGCCCCGATAAAGGCGCGCCTTTTCAATCGCGGGAACAATTCCTGACAAAGCTTTCTGCATGTCTACAAAATAAAGATAAAGATTTAAGGTTACTTTTCAGGTAAGCAGGTTAACATGATATCACAAAAGTGTAAGTAATAGTATACATAGCAATTACACAATTTACCTGTAGTAAAGGTAAAACCAAGCTGGTACAACTTTAAAGCAACCTCGCCAGCAGCTAAAGTGGCTCCATGTCGAGTACACAAGTCCGATGATAGAGTGCACGGAACTAACTTTTCAAGGGCATGTTTGCCAAAGTAATCCATATCATATTGTACAAGCAAAGAAAGGGCCTGAGCTGCCAGCTCTCTTAAGCTTTTCTCCTAGAAAGGAAGAGAAGTCAGCCTAAACAATGTATGGAAACATAGCAAGTCTCATCTCTTGTGTCAAATTTATGAAAATCAATGGCCCAAGATATTAATTGTAATGAAAGAAACACTCCTTAGATAACAGAATTCCATATTAAAGCACTGCACAAGTGAAACAAGAGGGGAGAGAAGTTAAGGTAAAGTTTGATGAAAGACAGTACAAAATTGATATTATAAGATGAAAGAAAAAAAAGGAGTTCAATTGCTGCAGCAATAATATACAGAAGTAAATATTACTACAGAGAATTTACATTGCTAATGATTTTAACTTCAGTTTCCCAAATCAGCTACCAGTTCCAGGTAAGGAGTGCAGAACTTGACAAGTAAGTTGCAATTGCGGCACAGGGTAAAAGTGTGGAAACTGTAAACACTAAAAATGCAATCTCGTTCAAACCATAAATAATTGCAGAGAACTATGTACCCAGTGAGTTATTTTGTTGCAAAGTAGCTCATCTGCAAAGGGATAAAGATACTCCTTGTACTGAGCAACAGAAACAGCAACATTCAGATAAGAGTTTGATCGGGAAGCCAGTGCAAAGTAATCTGTCGTATTCACAATATCGATGCCATGTGGAAACGTTCCCTGTCTTCCAACATTCTCTTGAAAGGCAGCCGAAGCAGCTCTTCTACAGTTTACCTACTATCGCATAGACAATACGGGTCAGTAAGATAAATAATGTAGTCAAAATAGTATGGGATCAGATCTACAGAACATCTGGGTGCAACAAATGTAAGTTAGAAATAAGCTTGCCTCTCGATCATAACAAGCAACTGTCAGAAGGTGGGGAGCAAGTTGTTCCAAGACAGCCTTCATATCATAATTGGTGTAAGCTCGACCAAATGCCCAGCATACATATGCTGCTGCATCTCTTACATGTGACCCAATGCTATGTGGACCTCTCCGTACATCATAGTGTAAAGCCTGCCTCATGAAATCAATTGAGACAGTAAAGTTATCTTACTGAACCGGCACTAAACATATAGATACTAAATTGTCTTAGAAATTAGAATGTGTTATCAAATATAGGTATGCCCATATAAGATATGCTGCAGATTGAAATCAATGCCATGGAAACAAGTCATGAGATAACTACTCAGAAATATTCTGTTTCGTCAAGCAAACATTGCAAAAGGAAATAAAGGAAATGACACCGTTCGGTACAATTATACTACTTATGCACCTTTATTATAACCGGAACAACATCAGGAAAGCTAGAAGGCAACAACAGCCCTCTCCGAGCAAGTTCAGCCAAGGCTAAACAGCCTCCATGCCACGAACCATCACCCTTCAGAGTTGAAAAGGCACAAGTTATTGTATTAGTGATACAGAGCTGAGCAAAGTCAGCAAACTAGTAGTTTGCCAAGCTTAAGACAAAATGAGATATATCTATAAACAATCAAAGGATGTTGTGAAGTCCATAAGTTATACACAGACCTCCCCAGGAGAAAAAAGTTGCAAGATTGATGATAGCACTTCTTCCGACAATGCAGGCGTCAAACGTGCAGTTATCCTACCAATTCCTTTGGCAGCAGACCACCTTACAATTGTATCCTGAAACAGAATCAAAGAGCGTCTGCCTTTCAAAACCAGTAGTGTTTGGGGCTAAATGAGAAAGATGAATAACTAAAAACTTGTTCCCTTCGTGCAACTTCATCTGGGATGACAAATGCTAGTAAATGTATTTCATGGCCCAATAATACTTTGGTATTTTAACATGCAAAAAATCATAATAGCAAGTACATAGACCAGACTCCATACTGTTTTCCTAAGAAAGTGCATGAAGCAGTGAATCGTGACTTCAAATTGTGCACATAGTTTCTCGTATACACAGTTATGAGAACTTATTTCATTTCAGGTACCACCATTGCTCCTGCATTTATGTCCTTAGTGGGAGGCAGTTGTGTTGATTGTATGAAGAAACCCTGTTGACAAATCATAGTAGCATACAGGAATCCATACAGAAAAGTTTCACCAACTTGTTGTAAGCAATCAAACCAAGAATTGATTAATGGATTTAAAGATCAGTTACATTGTCAAATAATTCTAGAAATTCAACCAAAAAAGGGCTTTTCTTTTTTTGCTCGAGTACAGGACAATCTGGGCAAACAGTATGTACTCCTTCCATTCCAAATTGTAAGTCGTTCTAGCTTTTTTAGATACATAACTTTTTGCTACGCATCTATAAATAATGTATGTCTATACGCGTAGCAAAAGTTATGTATCTAGAAAAGCCCGAACAACTTACAATTTGAAACGGAGGGAGTATTTGTTAGGATTTGAAATGCAGTGGAGGTAGACCGACAGGTGAAGGTCCTTGTGGGGAAAAGAGGATATTAGCCAGCAAGCGAAGAGGAAAAAATAACAAAATGGGGTACAATAAGGGATCAGATAACTGGGTAAATATTGCTACCACATTCTAGAGAATAAAATCAAAATATTACAGCATAATAACGGGATAAGAACATACTGAATCCCTCAAACCAGTCAATAGCAAGTCGATGATCTCTTCTACTATTTCTGGAACATCCATATCTTCTTCCAAAAAACACATGCCTATCTGATCAATATTAACTTGTTCGCTTGATCCACTTGAACACACTTCTCCAGCTGTATAACTTGAAAGGTTTGCACCCAGCGAAGTGCTAGTTGACTGCATCAAGTTAAAACAGTGGACTGAAGAAACAAATCATATTATGAAAGCATTCTCATAAAAGAAAATGTAACATGGTACAAATCATTGATTAATTCGTTCTTTTGTTAGTCATCTGTGGAATTCACAAACAGTCGAAAAAAGCAGATGGCATTGTTAAGTGCATGATGTGCTTTGGATGAAGCTATGAACTTTCTTTCAGAAATAAATACAAAATACTAACAAGTTGCAGTACAAAAAACAAAAAAGACTTCTAACACATTGTAACCCAAACCATTCTCACTATTAATCCCAAAAAGAAATTAAGAATTAGCACTTTATATTGAAAATGTTTAATCAAGGCACCTTCCATGAGAACTTCACTGTTAAGAGTCAGCAGATCCTATGAGCAGTTGTGTACACTAAGTAATCCAGCTATGAATGTTTCCTTAACAGATCAGGCATTGGAGCTCCAGCATAGTATATAAGCTCTTCAGAACTGATACTCTATGAGTGGTTCGCATATCTAAATTTGTTGAACAGTTTTCCATGATCTGGATATGATTTAGAGTTCTACATGGTGCATAAAATATAAACAGACTGCAAGAACATGCAAGCCAGATGTCCTATTAAATTTTAGGAGAACTATGTAATGAAACAAAAGTATCAGCTACTGCAACAATAAACCACTTTTACCTCATACTAAATGTCCTATTAACTTTACAAGGATACTTGCACATAACAAACAATCTAGTTGCTCTGTATGCACCATGCTAAAAAGAACAAAAATTCTTAAGCACCATATGGTTGCATTTTTCTTTTTTCAAGTCAAATATGAGCCATGATTGTGAGATACTGAGATCTATTTATAACAGCAGTAAGAGATTGAAGACCTTATACCGCCATGATGGCGAACGTGGAGGCAAGCTAATGAGAGCAACTCTCTGGGCCAGTTTCACCAGGAATTTTCTAAGAAGTGGACTCCTGGCTGAGACATTAGTCTTCATCACAATTGAACAATCAGCCCAAGTACCAGAGACAGCATCATGCAGTGCTCTACGGTTACCAATCTGCAACAAGATGAACCAAAAGGAAGACATCAAAATAATTAAAGGTATGTAATTGTGAAAGCAAATGCTCACATCCATTCCCTGTTGACAACCACACAAAAGAATCATATATGTGTTAAAAAAACTCCCATTAAGAGAAAAATGAAATAGAAAAGAAAGGTCTGAAGGAAAAGATATATCCACCACATGTGGAGAATATTAAAAAATTGAAAAAAGAAGACACATACAAACCTTAAATATTGATGCTAAAGCTTCCACTATACCAATGGATCTAAATTGGTCGACAAAGTCATCTGTTACAGACAATAACATCTTGTGTGCCCAGTCCATAAAACTGAAAATAAAGAGAATCAGGAGAACTCAAAACATTGCCCAATGCAACGTTGAATAGAAGTACAATGAAATGGTCAAGTGTTTAATATTGATGTTCAATAATTTAAAAAATGGTAAATCTTTGTAACCCTCTGATGGCTGTTCCTCGGGTGAGCAGCATCAGGGTGGTCGTTGGACTTTGCTTTTCGTTCTGTTTGCTACGTTCTATGTTGGAAATAATCTTGTCATAAGAAATGTGTAGATGCATCTAGGGAGTACATGCATCTATGGCATGAGTTGTTCAAGTCAAAAGAAAATTGACTTGTTCCTTGAGCTAATGCTTAGCTAGCATTAGGTAGTAAAGTTGGTTTTTGGTGGGTTATCCTTAAAGAGATCAAAGTCAAATTGGCTAGGTTATATAGTTGTCAATGAGTTGTAAAGTGAGTGCTAGCTAGTGATTAGCTAGAGATGAGTTGTGCAACTTGTATGACGGTTTGCAAAGTCTATATAAAGACTTGCATACCTCCTTTGTAAGGCAAGCTAGTGTGCCAAAATGTAGAGATGAGATGTGATAGAAGATGTAAGGTTGCTAGCTTCAAAGGTCTTGTGTATGGACGTGTATGGTAGAAGCTAGCAAGTGTAAGCAAGCAGGGCTTGGTTGTGAAGATCAAGCTAGTGTATGGTGTAGAATATAGTGTGATGTTTGAGAAGAGATAATAAAGAGAAGGAGTTCAGCATATATCACACTTTCAGTCCCTGGTTCCAAGTCCACAGCTGCGGTTTTCAGCTAGGTTCAGCTGATTGCGGCTGGTTGGGAAGAGTTGCAACTGCTTGCAACTCGTGTTGAGTGTGTGTGTGCTGCCTTGGGTCAGGGTGAGAGGGAAAGGGTGGTGAGCAGGGTCTGCTCGCCTTGGCTGCTGGTCCAGCGGCCTACACCTTGGCGCCTGGTCAGGTGCCAACACGAGCTTCTTTGCCACCATTCTCTGTGTCCAGCTTCAGCCAACGCAGAAGCAAGTGAGCAGGTGTGTGTGTGGAGGTTCAGAGAGCTCAGGCTCTCCTTCTACCTTGGTGCAGGGAAGAGGGAGAGGGAAGGTGAGCAGGTCCTGCTCACCTGGCTGCTGGTTCAGCGGCCAACATTCTAAACTTTGTAATTTTGTTACTATTGTAACGAAATTCGGCTTTTATCATTGTGGGAAAAAATGATAAATCTTTGTTTTAGTAATAATGGTAATCCTTCAGTGATAGGATACATTTGAAGGTACAGTACTACAGCAATTTGAAACATAAATGAATGTGAGTTGTACAAGAATAATTGTAAGAATTACCTGCTGAAAGCCTTTGCCATGTCAGGACGAGTCAAAAGCCTTGCAAGCAATAGTCCTGACATCCTTCTCATTGGACCAGAACTGGAGAGATAATCCTTACAGATGTCCAATATTCTTGTCACCAGTGGAACGACCTCAGGACCATCCACATTATCAGCAGTCGCAATGCTTGTATCCACAGTGGATATGTCAAATGGGATCAGGACCAGTATATAAAGCCACAATAGAACAACACATTTAGTCTCCATTTCTCCTGTGCTCTCTTGCCTAAGAGCAGTGGCTGGACTAATTGTGTGACACTTCTCAAGGAGAGCAACTGCGAGCTCAAGATCTGAAACCTGGTGAGGGAAGAATCTGATGACACTCTTGTACCCACACACTGTGACAAGCGTGTAGATGATGATACAAAGAGGCTTGATAATGTCAAGGAGTTCATCAGTACCAGCACCAAGTTCCATTGTCTTTGACCGAACCAACGACATAAGTGGTGAGACAATGTTCTCCAGATATGGCTCTAGTAGTTGACCCTCTTCTTGATATTTGTCCATCTATTGCTCAACAGAAAAGATAAAATTCATCATGCAAGCTCTTAAGCATGATAGTTTTGGCATAAAGTCATTCCAATCGTTCACTTAAAAAAGTCAGTTCAAAGATTGATGCTCTACAAATATTAACACTGGCTATATGAAAAAGTAAGTTCAAAGATTGATGCTCTACAAATATTAACACGTGCAGATTTTTCTTAAAAGTGCTCTCATAGTAGCACAACTTTACTATGTTTTACAAACATAATATTACTTATTACTGAAAGTAGTGGCCAAAGTTGCACTCAGGAGAGCATGTTGATGTCTAATATATATATCATTCATCTGTGAACCAAATAAAATAAAATAAAATACCCTCCGTTCCAAAATGTAAGGTGTTTTGGTTTTGTTCTAAGTAAAACATCTTCGAGTTCGAAAAATTTTATAGAAAAACATAACAAAATCTACAAAATCAAATTAGTTTCATTAAATCCAGCAGATTTTTCTATATTGTATTTGCTTTTGTTCGACAGTTTCTATGTTTTTCTACAAATTTGGTCAAACTTTTAGATGTTTGACTTAGAAAAGGCCACCTTACATTTGGAATAGAGGGAGTATAACTCTTTACACTTAAAGTCTGAAATAGGGTATCTAGGTGCTATCCAAATATACCAGTTGTTTTCCTAATGCTGATAGTTTCCACATCATGTGGAACTTTGCCTCTTACCTTTATCTATAGAGGTGGTAATAGATCATTAGTCATAACTCTCTCCCAGAACCATTTTTTTTTACCAGGGAAAGCAGAATGTAATTCCTAAACAACGTATCATTCTAGGACATAGGGTTGATTTATGTAAGTCACTTGTATCTCAGCTCAGCTTTTGATATCCTATATTAGCAAAAAAATGTGCATTCACAGATTAACCTCAACAAACAGTTTAAACTGCCTCCTAGACGACTAAAAGGTTGCAAGAAATTGAACGTGATCTCTTCGAATTTGGCTGTTGTGCATTCAAAAGCAGACACTAAAGCAGATTATACACTTTAAGACAACCAAACAGAAGTCAATGTTGCTCTCAGAGCTACACGCTCCTCTCTCAGAGATCTAAGGTTCAGCGGCAGGTAGCATTCGGAAAAATAGGGAGAAGAGAAGAGTGCTTACGATAGAGCGGATCCTGTGGACATCGGCGGATTCGGCAGCGCCGCCGGCGGTGACGATGCGGCGGAGGATCGCGGAGACCAGCTCCCACTCCTGGAGGAAGTACCTGCGCAGGACGACCTCCTTGGAGTCGTGCTCATCGTCCGCGACGGCGGTAGGATCAGCGGAGGCTCCGGCACCAGCAGGGGATCCCGTGGGCTCGGACGGGGCGGGCGTGGCGGCATTAGATGCCCAGGCGGCGGCGGCGGCGCCGGTTTCCTCCATAGCCGGAGCTCGGGGTGGTGTGCGCGGCTGCGCTACTGTGCCTGTGCGCTCGAGTGTCTTCTGCTCGTGTTCTCAGTTTCCGTGTTCGCAGTCAGAAGGCGTATTTTGCTATTCGCCTTGACACGAAGACTGGGGCGCCACCCGCCGCCCTTCTGCGAACTGTCTCTCCCCTTGACGAAGCAGCCTCCTCGCCGTCGGACCCGGCGATGCGGCGCGGCGGCTCCGGCCGGCCGTCGGGCACGGATGGCTCGGACTTCTCCTACCGCATGGTCGTCGAATCCCGTAAGCAAGCATCCACCGCCCAGCCCCTCCAAGGCCTCGCTTCCAATCCAACGCCTCTCTCATGACCTCGTGATTTCGCAGGGTACCAGAGGGTCGCCGACGGCAGATCCCGCCTCGCGCGCCTCATCCTCGTGCAGGTGACGGCAAGCTTGGCACCCGGACTCGCTCCTCCATCTCTTGCCGTTGTTGATCTGATGAGTGTTCGTGGTGGTTTGATCCTGCAGGCGCTGCACCTAGTGGTCGGAGGCGCGCTCCTGTTGCTGTCGCTGTCCAAGGGAGCGGCGGTGAACAAGTTCGCCGTGCTGTCCGTGGCCGCGGGATTCGTGTCTATAGTGGTCGGGGAATTAGGTGATATTGCTGTGTTAACCTCAATTCCGCTGTTCCGTACTTATTTTTTCCTCCTGAAAAGAACTAGGTCGACCTTGATCTTGAGCCTCGAGTGAAGAAAACCGCAATAGGAGCTTTGCACTTTTCAAGTCTTAATTTCAATAAAAGGATCCTTGGCACTGATGAAAAGAAGAGGTGTCAACTAGAATGTCATGGGCAGTGAAATATGAAATTCTACGTCAGTTGTCAATTTTCAGTTGACGGGCTTCTTGGTTGCTGATTAGTAAGATAGGAGAGGGGGGGTTTCAGTACTCTTGCCATGGATTAAGCATTCTGCTGTAGTTTGCCAGAACAAGCAAGCTGGTATACTATCATCTTGCTCTCTTTGTCGACACCATTCTTTTTTTTCCCTGCAAAAGTGGACACCATTCTATTAGGATCAGCTGGTAGTCTTTAAAGCTTACCTCACTATGGGCCTTCCAAACCAAACAGTAAATTATATCAATCTCCACATATAAGCTTCAAATTATCTCTAGATGCCTTTGGCATATGGGCTTTTAAAGAAATAACAGTCCCATTCATTTTTTTTCCCAAAGGATATCCTTTTTCCAATGCCATATCAATCATCCTTTATCGGGTTATTGATTGTATTTTAACTGATGTTGTTATTTGGTTATTCACAGGGCGAAGGCGGACTATGGCAGTGCTGCTTCGGCTTTACACAAGCTTGTCATCAATTGCGGTTGCATTCTCTGTGACGTGCATTATCCGATCAGAGTTGTTCTTAAAGGTTTGGAATATGAAATTCAGAATGTCGCTGTTTTGCAAGTGATGAACGTGGAAATATATATCTTGCAAGTTTATTATTTTTCTGCCTCTTGATACTATCCAATTAAAAGCATGAGCTCAATCTTCTTCATTTTTTGAATGAAACAGCTTGTCTCATTAAGATCGTTACTTCATTTAGATTGCAGCTTAAGCAGCAATTATATAGTCTTATTGTTCTAAGTCCTGCCAATGGAGTTAGTTAATGACTTACCAGACATGTGATCATTCTCAAGAGTCAAGATGGGCATTGGGTAGTGGAATTGTGAATCTAACCAAACTTGCAGTAGACAAATGGTACTCTTTTGTAGAACCTTTAGAGGTACATAACCCCAAGTTGAAGTCCCACCTGGGGAGGAGTACATTTGCATGAATGAGACACAAAAGTAATAACCCCTCAGCCTGCATGGGTAGTGTTTGATACTGAGTTCAATTCAACATGGGTTTGGCTTGATGTTAATCTTCTTAAACAAGGGGTACCCAGGACTATCTAGCATGTTTGTTTTTAGAGAGAATTAAATGTAAGAGTTGTCCATGGCACCATTCAATTTTGGATCTGGCTTTATGATACTGCTGAGTAGACTAATCGAGCATTAAGTGGTGGCTTCATATTGTTGGCATAACACTCACGAACAAAAAAAAAATAACCGGGTATCAAATCAGCACAAAAGAGAAGACAAAAATACCTCTGGTACTGAATGTGTTGGTAGCGAGTCAATGTTACCAAAACTATGTCACCAGATATAAAAGGCTGACAAATTGAGGGCTGACTTCATCTTCGGGATAATCCAGCTATGAGGCAGCTGGATTCTCCACATTGAGTAAGGATAGAGCATCAACATCACATTAGATTTGACAAGTTTGGCCGAAGAAAAATATCTGTAGATAGATCAAGGAAAAAGGATGGATGATATTGTTTCGGTCAGTGTGAAAGATCATTCCCTTTCATTGCCATGCCCACATGGCTGAAGTAGTCGACAGGTATAACATATTCATTGATACCCGTATCTAATCTCAATAATTCCACCAGCAATAACTCAGGCAGATTTCATCCTGAAAGTACCTATGTTTGTGCCAGTATTCTAGTGTTAGATAAACTCAAATTAATCTTAGGTCCTGGTCAATTTGAAGCTACAATTTTGTCTTCTTTTGCTTCCATTTTTCATGGAATGAAGTATGAATTAGTCTTTTTTGCTTTATGAGGTAATAATTACAGCAAGCTTTTTGGGAGTATGAATATCATCAGCTATTTGCATTTGGTTGTTGCCTAGGTTATGAAGCAAAACACAGAGGCCATCACAAGCTATGAAACTCTTGATGTTGTTCGTGTTGCTCTTGGTAAGTTCTAGCTAAATCTCTTTTAAGTTATAGTCAAAGTATTTGTTGCTAACTTTTGTAGTTTCCATTCCTTCATGTTAGGTATCCTGCTGCAAATGGTGGTTATTGCTACAACTACAAGACTCCTGCAGAATATGTCTCCTCCCAAGAGAGCTTCATGAATGCTATGACGTTTTAGCTTTGTTTCCATTAGAAAGGATACAAAGTTCGAGTTAAACATCGCCCGAGTGCAGTAGTCTCATAACGAAGCAGCAACTGGTGTACAACTTTCTCAGCAATCATGAGCTATTTGTTTCTTTTTCCTTTTTACCTTTTCCCTTTTGCTGGATATATGAAAAATTTGTAGTGGTGATGCTCTTTGCAAGCTAAAGGCTAATGGAGCATGTGTTGGTAATTTCACTTTTATTTTTGTGTCCATGTTTCTGTTGTGCTGGAAGTTGCTACTCTGGCTAGTTCTTTCATGTGCTGAATTCAACTCTCGGCAAAATTCTTGTCAAAAAAAAAAAAATCTCGGCAAAATGGCTGCAGTAGTTATAACTCTAGGCTAATGGATGCATGTGTATGGACATGGTGTGTGCTCATTACTGCCATGGAACCGTCCTAATGACTTTTTTTTCATGTTCGGTGCGATTGCATCTTGCTGAAAGGGAAGATAACCATCCAAGTGTCACCTGCAGAGTGCAGAGTGTCGAGGGCCCATGACTACAGCCACAAAAGAATGCCAATAATTCTGTTGATATCCTGTCATGTCTGTTGCGCAAATATGACTCTGAATATGATAGCTACTCTCCATTTCCTGTGCTCATGAATCTGCGGTCGAATGGAATGTCGCCCTTGAAGGAAATCTGGATCTCCTGACACTCTGCTGCTACTGACCAGCGCTTGTGTATAAACTCATTGTGCAGTAGTTATAGGACCTAGCCAGTAAAATGGACAGTCACTGCTGGTCTTTCATCAGCAATCTACTGACAGCAGAGTGTATTCCTGTTGATTTGATCGGTACAAACACATCTTCTGATTTTTTTTTTTTTTTTTGACGAGTTACACATCTTCTGATTGAGTACCGCTTGCGAATATGAATAGTACTCCAATCTCAACTTACGCAAATAAGCCAGTTGCGAATATGAATAATACTCCAATCTCAACTTACGCAAAATCACATTTGACACGGTCATCTGCTCGTCGCATCAGTACTTAGAAAAGTGAAGAAAAACGCATGACAACAAATCACGATTCTTCCATTGCACTGTCCGGACACAGGTGAAGCACACGACAATCAATCCGTGATTCTTCCATTGCAGCTAAAAACAAATCAGGATCACATGCATGTGATCATTTCCGCTACCACTCTAATCTCACACGTACAACAACAGAACACACAGATACGTATACGTACGTACATATATGCACAAGGCATCCACATGCATGGTATACACGTATATACATAACACCGTACCCGACTTACATTTGCTTGGCCATGGCATTGACGATGGCGAGAGCGTTGGCCGTGAGGTGCATGGCGCCGGCGACGTTCCCGCGCACGGCGTCCCTCACGACGGCGGCCTGCCCCCTGAACCCCTCCATACACATGTCGTCGTTCGTCAGCGCGGCGCTCGCCCACGTCTGCACGCTGTTCACCTGGAACCTGACGCTCCTGCTGCCGCTGCCGCTCCCGGACCCGACCTGCTGCCCGCCGCTGACGCCCGGCTCCAACTTCCCGGCGAGGCGCTCCATGGCCTCCACCGACTGCCGCAGCAGGTCCACGGCGTCCTCCAGCATGCCCACGCAGTCCTCCGCCGCCTCGGCCGCCGTGGGCACCAGCAGGTGGTGGCTGCTCGCACCCGCCGCCATAGCCTTCATCGCGGCCGTCGCGTTCCGCGCGCCGGCCAGCGTGACCGTGAGCGCGGCCAGCGACAGACGCGCCGGGCTGGCCCCGACCTCCGCCGCGTACGGGGCCAGCGTCGCGTTGCACAGCGCCGGGTAGTCCGTCCCCGCGCACCACGACGTGATGAATCCGCCGGCGGCGGCGGCGGCTGCTGTGGTGGTGCTGCTCGGGGTCGGCCGCGCCGTCACGACGATGACGGCGCCAAACCACGACCAGCACGAGAGCGCGAGAAGAAACAACAGCATGGCCTTGCTGCTGCGTGCCATGGCGCACGGGACGGGAGTACGTGACCACGGGAGCACGTAAAACTACGACGACTTCGTGTGTCTTACTGCCTCGATATTCTGACTCTCAAGTACGTGGTGGAGCTAGCCAGCTCGCTAGCATCGAGTTATATAAGCAGAGCAGCAGGAGGAACGGAGGATAAGGGCGCGGCCTGCACGTATGGCTGGCTCAACCGGCACGTCGTCTCTGGCCAGATCGAGCGTGCTCGGCTGCTCGCCTTTGATTCGCCGATCGCGGCCGTAGCATGCACGTGGTGAGCTGGTGGTGTTGCGTGGCGTGCGATCGCGAGACGTACGGGGTCCCGGCCCTGGAATACGGCTGGGGTGGCTGAGAATACGGGAACGGGATCAATGAAATTCACGACGGTGCTGCGCGCGGACGTGCCAAGGTTGGTGGGGACATTTCGAGGTGATGACGTGAGGTTTCCTTGCAGCTTCAGCCTCAGGGGACGGGGGGACCGAATCAATGGCGCTCGGCGTTTCTGTTTTTAGAAGAAGAATCGCCATCGGCCCGGGAAAGGCAGGCCCGCAAGCCCACGTGGCCGCACGGGCTATCTCAGCCAGTGTCCACTGACTTCATTTTCCCTCTCTACAGCATGAATATTGACGATTGAGCTGTATGATGACTGTATCGTCTGTCGGGCGAAACCGGTAGCTAACAGCAAAACTGAACTGCAGTACAGTACTGCACTGCTCCTAGATGATCACATAGAGGGAAAAAAAACTCGATATGAAGGTGCTAGACTGCAACCCGTTTATTAATAAAATAAAAGGATATATGACTTGAACCTAAGGTTTCTAAACTGAGATAGATGACATAGAGAACGGGAGAAGCTAGCAGATATTTTCTTTTCATTGCGAATACTAGTAGATATTTTCTTATTCCTCTTATTTAAATGCATTGGCAGGCATGCGATACTTTCATGATGTTTCGATGATAAAGCATACCAATAGAGTTTCACAACATCATTGAATTCAGGGACCCATATTTCTGTACATAATTGAAGCACCAGTATTTTTGCTGATTCTCAATCTGATCTTATGTTTTCATTTGACACATATATTAGTGGCATTCTTGTTAATAACCTTAAGAGATTGACTGAGAAAATTAATTTGTTTTTGATAGTGGAATAAATTTAAATCATATTGGCCAATCCATGGCATGAATCAACAAATTAGTAATAGTAATGTTGGTATTTAAATTTTCTTTATCATCATTAGCAAAATTTCTCTGTAGTGTTTCTACGCATCAACCAAACTACTATGTAGTGTTTTCAATTTAAAACTCCCCCGGGATTCAGAGGTCTTCTCTGTCTTAACTTCATTTGTTGGTTTGATATAGAATTGTGGCTTAGATGTAACCTTGTTCTGGTTATGGGGGCACTTTGGTAGTGTTTCTCAGGTCTCAGGATAGTTTGGTTTAGCAGGTTCTGGTGTTTCGGTAGTTATCTCCTTCGAGGATGGAAAGCTTAGTACTCCTTTTTTCAGTTTTCTGGATATCTGAGATGATACTGATACAATGTATTTCCGTTATTTCGATAATAAAAATGGAGATATTCCTTTGGATAAAAAAATTAGCAAAATTTCTATTTATATGATTTGCTTGTGGAAACTTCGAAAATAGAAACATAAAACCAAATTTGAGAAGCCCTACAAATAACGATGCTAATAAAATGAAAAATTCCAAAGCATGTGGCAAAACAATTATAAGCGAATGCAAAGGTGTAGCCCAATGGGTTGATGTCAAATCTAAACCATTTGTTTGTTTAGCCCTAAAGCCGTCTCTACAAAATGATCGACTAAAAAAAATAAAGTGAACTTTTGATTTGACTTTGTGTAATCATATTTTTAATATTTTGCTAGAGAGTAGTTTTATTAGAATCATTGATAAGAAGATCTTGCCATCACTCTAGAATAATTGATAATCATATTTTAAAATTTGCAGCTCAATTAAGGGGTCAAACTGAGCAACGAAAGAAGAAATGCGGGATAGACACACATAAGAAAAAGTTGATGAGTAACCAAAACCAGGGAGGAAGAAATTTTCTCCTTACATATAATTAGTCATGTAATTACTACATTGGTGATGTTCATGAAATGTAATTGTTGATTAACCTCTTACATTATAGGTTCATGAGAAAACACACAAGAACTAACTTGTTGCATAAAAAAGAATTAAATCTGTAAAATATATATGTTTGAATAGAAGAAGATAAAAATGATCTATTTAGAATTTAATCTCATGAATCAATTAAAACCAATATTTAGGATGAATTTTCTATTTTATTTTAAATTAATTCCTTTGAATTTCCATAAGTGATTTAAGCCTTTTGCCGATTCAACGAGCCATGAAAAAACAAGAAACGTTTCTGCTCGAAATGTTTCTAGTGTCCGATAACCGCTTCTCGGTTCTAAACGCCCCTGAAAATGTTTTTACTCATCTACCACGGGCCAATTGGCTCTAACTATTAAGGATTTATTTAGGGCAACAGATATTTTACTTGATCCTATTTTTTACTTGACTTGTAGGGTATTATGATTTTGAAACTAGTACGTAAACATTTAAGAGTTTATGAAATAAAACTCGCCCTGTATATCTCTTCATTCCCTAAGTAGTAGTGTCTTTTAGGGCCACAGTAGCTCTAAAACTACAGTAACTTGCTCAATTGATCCACGCGGGTCTTTGTATGAATGAATTTGATAGAGTTGCTTGAACACAATGGTGCCACTGTACTGCTGCATATAGGTCAACAAGCGTTGCACAGAACAAGGAAAATGCTCAGTTGTTTAGGACACAATGATAAAGAGGCGCACTTTGTACCTCGTACGTTGAGCTCATGCGCTGGCGCCGTATCTAGAAGGTGTAGGGCTCGTGCACCACTATTACCACTCATCCAGCCTGCTCCGCTGACCTCCAACCGTGGTTGTTGTGTATGGGTCCAAGACCATGGTTAGTGAGGGAGGCATCGTCCAGAGTGAAGGTGTGAGGAAGGAAGTGAAGGCAAGGCGAGGGGAGAGGAGTGTGAGGCCGAGGTGAGGGGTGACACTGTGGGAAATACTCTCTTTTCCAATTACGTATATAATTTAAGGCTATTAGCGAGCTAAGATGAGACAGACGGGCTTCTATACAGATGGGTACAGTGCAAGCATTTTCACCGATCGTCGATATTCAGTAACACACAAAATGATATATTATGGGGTTTTAAGAATTATTGGTGACAATGTTGTTGCGAAAATACTTTTACAGTAGTGATTTTATTATCGGGCACAGTAGCGCCCGGACGTCCGGCGCCGCGAGGGCGTCCGGACGCTGGGGCTCCTAGCACACCAGCGTTGGTTATTTATTTGTGTACGTGCACGTGCTAGGTGAAAAAAAAAAAAGTTATATTTCACCAACTGTCGGTGTTTCGTACCCCGGGGGGTGTCACACCAACGAGTAAATTTCTAAGCGTGCTCCATAATCCGGATGGTGATGCAAGAAGAACACAGATGTTTATCCTGGTTCGGGCAAAGAATGCCCTACGTCCAGCAGTGGGGGGTGACTTGTATTATCTTGCACCGAAGTGTTTGTACAGGGGTGAGTACAAGGCAGTCCTGAGACTTTGCGAGTGAGAGAGTGTGTGTGTGTGTGCTTGGGGGACCTAGGAACCTCCCCCTAAACTATGCCCTGGCGCCCCTTTTATAGACCAAGGGGAGGCACAGGGTTACATGATCGCTAGGGCGGTCGTAAGAGTGACGTCGAGGTATGGGCGTCATGTCGAGTCGTCGAGACTGTGGACGCTCCCTTTGGTCCGGTTCGAGCCTGTGGATCCATGCTTTGGACCGGTTCGAGCCTGTAGCAGCGTGGGCAATGATGGCCTGCTCGTCCTTCTCGGTCGTGGGCTGACGTAGCCGAGGTACGGTGCCGGCGTAGACGAGCACGTGCGTCCGGGAACCCCGCCGTATGGCCGTCGAGGTGGGAAAGACATGACACTGCGCGCCCCATGCTCAGGTCGCGTCCGTCATCACTCCTCGAATGGTTAATGTCTGTTTCGAGGGGTAGATGGTCTGAACGACGGGACTGAGCAGCGGGTTTGGTGGTGCGCAGAGTTGACAATCGCGTTCCAAGGGGGTGTCGTACACGGCATAGTGTTCGGCGTGGTGTAATAGTGATGCCCGTCATGCTCGAATCCGGGTATGGGCGGTGGAATAGGAGAAGTGACCGGCGTACTTCTCACTATTTCACGACCGTAGCCATGGGGTTAGGCGGAGCGGGCGTACTTCCCACCGTTTCACGCCCCGTAGCCATGTGCGTGCCTTGGATAGGCAATTATTGCGGGCGGACTCGAGCGGGCGCTCGTTCGAGCGGTCTCCGTCTCTGTCTCGAGCGGTCGCTCGCTCGAGCAGTTACCGTCTCGAGCGGTCACTCGCTCGAGCGGTTTCCGTAATGTTTTCTCGAGCGGGTGAGCGGCTGTTGCTCGAGTAGGCGGGCTTTGTGGGCCTGATCGTGGCTTTGTGGGCCTGATCGTGGGCCGGCTATGCTCGAGGGGGATTGGGGTTTTCTCTGGTCAGTTAGTTTTTGGGATTTTTAGAGAGGGATGAGGCCGATTTGCTCATCTCTAATTCACCCAATTTAGGACCCCCTAATCTAGGTATCCGACAGTAGCCCCCGAGCCCTTGCTTGATTGTGAAAAACTTCAAGCAAGGGATCATGAAGTGGAGTTGAAGTACCTAGACTTAGGGTCATGTTGTCTCGAGGAGTTATTTCGTCCTTTCTCCGTGGGGGGCGCGCGAGCGTCCTCCGCGGGGGTAGCCCCCGAGGCCCTAGAGGAATGAGGCATTCCTCTGGGGGCTTTGAGATGAACGGTTTTGAGTAAGAGTATTATTAACCTGGAGTTGTAGCGGCTCGAGGCGGGAGATTCAATTACTCTTTGAGCCCCCGAGCACCTCCTCCTTTTCCCCGTCGATGGGGGCCGTTTAGGTGACTCGAGCCCCCGAGCCTCGAATGGCGGGCCGGAGTCGCGATCCGGTTCCGCCGGATCTCTTGGATCGAGATCCAAGTGGTGAGAGGTCGACACTACTCGCGACCGAGCGAGCGCCACATCTCCCCGTGAGCCGATGGCGGGTAGTCCAAGTGAGAGCTCGCCTCCTTTCGAGGGGAGACGGCCGTGGCCCGGGGCGCTCTCATTAGAGCCGGGCGCTTAGTTTCCGGAGGACCGGCCCCGTTCGAGGGGACCGGCGGCTCGAGTGCCTCCCGTCGACGGGATCTCTTGGATACCTAGTGCCCCGCCTTGGACACGCCATCCGGGTTCGAGGGTTCGTTCTCGAGCGGAACCTTTCGAGGGTTCCTTCCCATAGGCGCCCCTAACTCGGGTGCTCGAGGGCGGCCGTTCGAACCCGTCCGTGGGTCGGCCTCCGCTCCTCGAGACTTACTTGTAGGACCGGGTCCCCGGTTTTCTTACCGTGTAAGGAACCGTCGTCGAGACGTCCGTCACCGCGCCTGTTCGAGGCGCATCCGTCCGTTGCAAGCGGCGCGCCTTTTTAGGCGGAAACCGGCGCATCATGATGATCGTGGCTTGGCGACGGTTCCGCTCCGTCTCGCGACGCGTGCGCCCTGTAAGTGGAGGTAGGTGGCGGTTTGTCAGGGCAATAAATGCGGTTACCGTTTTTTAGCCGAGTCCGCCGGGGGCGCGCGGTCGTTGGATGGTGCAATCTGGGCCGTCAGATGCGATTCACGCGGATCGGCTTGAGCTCTATAAATTTGGAAGAGTGGGCTCCCGGTTCTTCTTCCCCGCATTCTCGCCCTTCTTGCCGCTCACGCCGCCAGTTGCGCTCTGCTTTAGATCCAATCCGCCGCTGTCATCATCCGCAACCGCCGCCGCCGCCGCCCGCGACCGCCAGCGCTGCTCTAGCCCACGACCGTGCCTGCTTTCTGTGCCACCGTTCCCCGTGCCACCGTTCCTCGTGCTCCGCCGCCGTCGTTGCTCCACCGTCCCGCTCCCGTCGCTGACATGGGGAGGTCAGGCAGGAAGACGGGTCAGAGCTCTGGTCAGGGTGCCGGTGGAAAGGGCAAGGGCAAAGGCAAGGAGGCCGCCAAGCCTCCCACGCCGGTGGTGATGGAGGAGGCGCTTCCGTGGCCTCGGTCCACGGTGACCGAGGCGATGCTGATCAACCTGGTCAATGGCGGATTGCTTCCGCCCAACCCGGCGGAGGGGACACCGGAGTGGCGGGTGCCGGACGACGACCACTTCGAGCCCAATCCCCCGCCGGGCTACATCCTAAGTTTTATCAAGTTCCACCGGCGGGGACTTGGTGCGCGGCCGAGCCGCTTCATGCGGGCGCTCCCCCACCATTTCGGGGTTGAGCTCCAGCACTTCAACCCCAACTCCATTTCGCACGCGGCTACTTACGCCGCCGTGTGTGAGGGGTATCTGGGTATGGCGCCGCAGTGGGACCTGTTCACCCACATCTTTAAGGCGACGCTCTTCACCAAGGCGGTGAAAGACAAGGAGGCCACCGACGACGACGGTGATGACGGTGACGAGGAGGAGGAAGAGGAGAATGAGGAGGGAGAGGAGAAGAAGAAGAAACCGAAGGTCCGCCGCTACGTTCGAGCGGGTTCCTGCTCGATCGGGCTGAAGAGGAAGGAGTGCCGGCTATCCGGCGCGTGGGCGTCGAACAACGCCGGGGCCGGGACCGGAGTGGTTCTACCTCCGCAACGAGGAGGGCCTCTTCCCGAGTACACACCGGCGCCGTGCTAACCGCGCCGGTTTCAACCGGATGCACGGCCGGCCCCCGGCGCGCGCCGCCCCGCATGGACTCCCTGCTCAACGCTATTTCGAGCCTCCGCAACCGGAGGTCCGGCAACCTCTTCTTCAACATCGCGCATGTTGTTGCCGAGTTCCACAGCCGCCGGGTGCTCCCGCTCGCCGAGCGCCCGCTACGGCTCGACCAGATGACGGAGGACGCCGATCCTGCGGCGCTCGCGGCCAGCAGGATGTCGGACGCGCCCCTCCCGGTCGCCACAATCGTGGCTCGGGTGCGCGACGCGATTGACGGCGGGAGGAACTTCGGCGAGACCCAAGTCGGCCTCTTCCGCATGCGTCCGGCCTTCAACCTGCTGGGCTTTGTGAGTTTTTTCGAGATCCTCTTTCGTCGTTTCTTTTACTCGAGCGATCCTTATCGAGGCCTGTTCTTTTTTTCCAGAATATCAACGACCACGCGGAGTCGAGGCCCCCGGTGAAGGAGGACGCGCCCGACCGCGAGGTAAGACGCCTGAGGGGCGAACGAGAACACGCCGCCGTGCTCTCAAAAAGGGAAGAGAGAGCAAAGAAAGCTCGTGACTTAGAGGAGACTCAGAAGCGTAAGGCTAGGCGCCGCCGGGCGCGTGAAATGCGTCTGGCGGCGGACCCGACCGACTGGAGCTCTAGTCTCGAGTCGACCGACGAGGACGAGGGCGATGATGACGGGGAAGACGACGAGGCGACCGACAGCGATGGCGCCACTGCCACTCGAGCCCTGACGCCTCCTTTCTCTCGCGTGCAGGAGCTAACTTTGGCGCCAGGCCTTCTGCGCGACGACTCGTCGCTGGTTCAGGCAGGCCAGCAGGAGGAGTCGTCGAGCCGCGGCGCTCGAACGCCGTCGCCGGCCCGGGCAAGGCGGCGGGGGGCGTCAACGCTCCGGCCACCGCGCTCGCTCGCCGTCGCCGGCTCAAGCGGGCGGCGGGGGAGGAGTCGCCCGCGCCGCTCTAGCCATGGCAGGCGGGCGCCATCTCCGACGCGGTAGGACTCTTCCTCCCGCCACCATTCTTCTTCAACGGGCGCGCACACCCGGCAGCATGAGGCTGCAAATGTGCGCACTTCAACTTTTGCGCGGCCCGGCTAGCAACGCCGGGTTCCTTCTAGCGACCGCCGGGCCGAGCGGACCTCGACCCGCAGGACCCAGGATCCCGTAAGGGACGCCGTGCCCGACCCGGCCAAGGAGTCGGCCAGAACGGGGGCGGCCGCCAAGGTGTCAGAGCCCCCGAGCGGCACCAGCGGTGGGCTCGAGGCCCCCAAGTCCTCGAGGGACTCGAGGGCGCGCCCGAGGCTCGAAGCCCCGAGCGCTTCGAGCAAGCCGGATGGCTCGAGCGGCGCTACCTCGACCGGCCGCGGGGTAAGTCTTCTCGGTCGACCTATCCCTTATTGCACTCTTTTGTTCGCGTGTGAGTGTTTTGTCATAGTGAATTTTTGTTTTTCTCTTTCTTCCAGGACTAAGCGCTCCCTGCAGACGTTACCATCCCTCCCCCCCATGCTGCCTACTAAAAGGCTAAAGACCACAGGAGGGTCGAGCGGCACCCCGTCAATGCCAGGTGGAGTGATCCTTCCTCGTTCTACTCCAATTTGGTTAGAGCAAGCCAAGGATGCAATTAGGCGTGGCAAGTTGATGGCGGCTGCGTCTCGTGCAGGTGCCGGGGCCGTGACCAAGGCAGCGGGGGAGAAGGACACCACCACCATCACGGCCTCGACCGTCCTCCCGCTCGAGACCCCGTCGTTGTCAACCGCGCTGGGCGACGCGGCGGCGGGCGACAAGGAGGTGATGGTGCCGGAGCTGACAGCCTCTGCTCCGGTGATGGGGGCTGGGTCGGAGCAGCAGCCCATCGAGCTCGGAGACGAGAGCCCGGGCTCGGGCTCCAAGACCTCCTGGCCAATCGGCCTGCGCCAGCTCGAGGAGGAGCGCAAGGAGAAGGAGGGGGCGGCGGGCGTCGTCAACCACCGTCCGGGCCGGTGGAGGACGTGGAGATGCAAGAGGCGGGCCCGGTGCGAGTCTCGGCCGAGCCGGGCCCCAACCCCGCTCGGGATTTGGAGGTCGACCCTTCCGCCGGGCGACGGGTCGAGGTGCCCCAAGCTTTCTCGGTCGAGCAAGGGGTGGCCCAAACCACGGCGCGGGGAGAGGGCGTCCGAGGAGCGCCCCGCCGCCGCTCAGGAGGAGGAGAAAGCGGAGGAGCGAGCGGAGCGACGGGCGGGCACCAATCGCCGCCGCAGCGTCGAGGCGTCGGCCGCCGGTGGAGCGGCTGAGCTAGAGGAGCAGCAGCTGCAGGTGGGGCAACGAGCGGAGCAGCCCACCGCCGCAGGCGGCGATGAGCGGCAGGGCGGCGAGCGGGAGCTCCGCCTGGTGCCGTACCAGGCGCCGCTGCAGCCTCTGCAGCTGCTGGGGGACCTGGTGCCCCACCTCGTGCCCGACTCGGAAACGGGCGAGGTGTGGTTCGAAGACATGACCGACGCCGACCAATGGGAGGAAGCCCAAAGGAAGCAGACGGCGGCGGCCATCGTCGACAGCCACATGCGGTCGGTTGGTCTCGGGCCCACCGAGCCCACCGATGTCTCCGTCGAAGAGCGGAGGCGGGTCAAGGCGCGGGCGCTCGCCCAGGAGGCGTCCTCCTCCTGGAGCCAGCCGCAACGCCCGACGACCTTGGCTGAACGGGTGGTGACGGCGGGCGTCGATTTGGAGGCGGTGAGGAGACTCCACTCCTCCGTCGACAAGGAGATGCGGGAGGAGTTCCCCTTATGGGAAAGGCCGCCGCTGGTGCTCCCCGACCCCCTCGACCACGAGGCCCCTCCGATCGTGATGAACGATCAGAAGGAGCTCGAGGCGCACGCGGAGACCGAGGAGCACCGGCAGTGGCTCGAGAACGCCTTGAAGACCGCCTTGTCGCTCGTCTCTGAGGACATGCCCCGGCTTCTCTCTGTGAGTACTTTAGTTGCCCTTCTTTTTAGTTTGTCGTGATTTATGATCTAATGCTTCCCCTTCATGGTTCAGACGACGCAGAGCCGCTCATACGCCAAATCTACGCACATCCGGGCCACGCAAGAGAGCGAGCACGAAATCCGGCGGTACGTGCGGATGGGGCAAGGCGCTGAGGGCGAGCGGCACCGCTTTGCTCGGCTCCTTCGAGAGGCCAACGCCGCCCTGGACGCCGCCAAGGAAGGTGCCAAGCATGCTCAAGATGAGCTCGCTTGGGTGGCGCAGGAGGCCGAGGCAGCTGTAAGGTCCTAGATGGCTAGAGGGGGGTGAATAGCCTATAAAAATTTCTACAAACTCACTAAGCAAACTTTGTTAGATACACAAACGGCGGAAAGCAAGTTATGCTTAGCCTACTAGATGTTGCAAGCCTCCTATCCAAGCAATTCTAGTAGGTGATCACTAGTACACACAAAAGCTACCACTAGTGATCAAGAGTTCTACCCATGGGATTTAGTCTACACAAGAAGTGGTTCCCGACCGACCACACAAGCAATTCTACCCACGGGATTTAGTCTACACAAGATGTGGTTCCCGACCGACCACGCAAGCAATTCTACTTTGCAAGAATGTAATCAAAGTAATACAAGAGAGGGTAGGAGCTTGTTATACCGACGTGTCGAGTCGAGGTTGCCAATCACCAAGGAGATGAACAATCAATCACAATCGGCAATACACAAAGAATGATGACCAATCACCGGGAGACAAGATGAACACAATGATTTATCCCCGGATGTTCACTTGGGCACCGCCAAGCTACGTCACCCGTTGTGTCGACCAACACCTAGATGGTTCCTCGGTGTGACCCTCAAGTCACTAGCCCCTCAAGGCTCGCCCGCAAGGCACCGCAAGACACCACTCTCAAGCGAGGTACTCAACGACACGCGCAATCCACTAGGATGCTCTTCGTGATCCCCACGAGGTGAGCTCAAACCTCTCACAATCAACCGGAGGTGGCCAAGAACAATCACCTTCTCTTGCCAACGCCTCCAACAATCTCCAAGCCGGCTAGGAGCGGTACTCTCCAAGAGTAACAAGAAATCCACCGGCGAAACCACCCACAAGTGCCACTAGATGCCCTCAAGCAATGCAATGCACTAGGTGATTCACTCAATCTCTCTTAGGATGAACAACCAAGCAAGAGAGAAGAGTGGGAGAGAGTATCTTAGCTCAAAGAATGCACAAGGGATGAGAAATGGCCAAGAGAGCTCCCCAAGGGCCGGCCACCTTCTATTTATAACCCCTCAAACAAATGTGACCGTTACCCCCTCGGGAAGCCGAGCAGCACACGCCGGACGCGTCTGCCGCAAACCGCCGGACGCGTCCGGCGCTTCTTCCTTGCGCGCGAGCCAAGTCGACCGTTGGCTCCGCGTTCAATCTCGTCCCGCCACGTGTGCGTCCGGCGCGGCGTCCGGCGCGCGCCATCGCGCGTCCGGCGCTCGCGTCCGGTTCCAGAGCCGCGCCCTGGAACTTTCTGTTCGGCGTCCGGCGCGCGCCGGACGCGACACCTGCGCGTCCGCCGCCTTCTGCCCGCCAGCCAGCGCCATGCCGAGGCTCAGCACTCGCCGGACTCGGCCACGGTGAATAGCCCGCGTCCGCCGCGTGCGTGCGCGCGCGCGTCCGCCGCTCCGACCATGTCGGCCACCGGCCACGAGCCGAGCCACAATGCGCCGGACGCGTCCCGGCGCTGCCCAAGGCGCGTCCGGCGCCTCCTGCAGATGCTGCCTTTCGCTGTGTCGTCGATCCAAGTTCTCAGACATGCTATCCAACAAGTATACCAACTTGATCAACAGAGATAGCATGATTTCAACCAAATTTTGCATCCGGCGCAATAGAAAATATGCATCCATTTTTCCCGAAAGCGCCGAAACCCATCTCTACCCTGCAAGCCACAGCGCGCCCAAACGCCACCTTTGTAAATGTGCCAACACCACCAAGTGTACAACTCCATGTGCTTGTGTGTTAGCTTTTCACAATCATTTCCCAAAGGTTAGGCTAGCTCACAAGGCCCTATATGCAATGCACTTCATGAATTCACCTAGTGGCACCCGTGCGTCGAATAGCCGATAAGACTTCCCCTCTTAATAGTGCGGCTATCGAACCTAAACCACTCACACCCTCTATGGTGTCTTGAGTGCAAAACAAAATGGCCCTATCGGTTATACCTTTGCCTTGAGCCCATTTTGTTCCTCCAAATGATATGAACACTTCACACCATCATGTGACCGTCTCGATCCATCGACCTCGACTTCACTTGCCCTTCACCGTGCATCGGTCCATCGGCGCCTAGTCTTGCCCGAGCTTCACCATCGCATGGTCCTTCACTCCCAAGCCTTGACTAGCCCTTCATCTTCAACACCGGTCCATGGAGCCAAGCATCGTCTTGATCTTCATCTTTGATCACATGACACGTGTCATGCTTCATATTCAATATGCTCATCGTGTGGACAACCTTTCTCTAAATCAACCACTTAGATAAACAAGGTTAGTCCTAGGTTTCATCAATTAGCCAAAACCAAACTAGGGACTTTCAGCAGCACAGCGGGAGGCGGGCGAGAAGCTTGCCCAAGCCGCGCAGGAGGTGGAGGCCGCTCGTCAGAAGTACGCGCAGCTGCACGAAGTCTTCGAGCAGCTCAAGAAGGACGCAGCTACGGCGCTGCAAGGCTATAAGGCCAAATGCTGGGACATGGAGCAGCTCCAGAAGGACAAGGCCAACGTCGAGGCATATACAAAGGAACTGCAGGCGGCGGTCACCCGGAAAACTGCCGAGAAGGAGGCCCTTGCCAGCGCGCTCGAAGCAGAGAAGAAGCGGTCGAGCGGTCTCCAGACGGAGGTAGTCAACTTCCGTCAGGTGGTGACGGACAAGGACCTCGCCATCCAGGGCGCCGGCAAGGCTTATGAGGAGCTGCGGACGGAAAAGCGCGACATCGAGCGCGCCCTCCAGAGAAAGGAGACCGAGCTCGCGCGGGCACTCGAGCGCGAGCAAGGGCTCTCGACCCGCTGCACCCGTAAGTAGTCCGAGCCCTCTAACCTTTTTTCCGACGCGGTTTTTGCGCATTGCTCGAGTATTTCATTTTCATCGTTCTTTCTCAGGTTTGGAGGCGGACCTGGTGGAAGCGCGTGAGGACGCAAAGTCGCCCATGCGGCGGGCGACGGCGTGCTCTCGGCCAAGGCCCACATCGCCGGCGCCATCGACACCCTTAGCGCCAACCGGGCTTCCCGCCGGTGGTGGACGTCGAGGGCCGGATGCTGGCGAGCTACGCTAGCCGGGTCCGTGAGTTCGGCTCCTCTCGGGGTCGTATCCGGGAAGCCCTCGTCTTCGGCTGCGCGCCGGACGATGGCCATCTTCTACTCGGGGTTTAGCATCTCGAGGGAGGACGCCGGGCCGGGATGGAGGCCGTTGCGGCGGCTTCACCTACGCCGAGGGCGAGCAAGAAGGAGGGGTCAACCCCCGGATCGAGCAGCTCAAGGCCGAGGCTGAGGAGCCGGGCGCCCGTCTTGGAGGCGATCTGCTGCGAGAAGTCCTCCCGCCTGATGTGGAGTAGTTTTTAGCCGGCCTGCGAGCCGAAATCTGGGCAACAAGGCCCTTGTAAGAAAACAAGTATTTTGGTCATGGAAATGGCCCAAGTGGCCTTAAATCGTGATGCTCAGATGTTTATTATTGCTCTAGTTTTTCCCTTGTGCTCCATATTACTTTTCGCTTCCTGCCTTTATTTTTCTTTAACTAAGTGCTAGCGTTGCGCTCGAACCATTTCGAGGGGAGATGAGTTGGGGTGCCGTAGCTCGGAAGCGTGGGAAGCCCTGTGCTCGATCGTCCCGACTCGAAGAGCTTGAGGTGACGCTGATGCTTAGCTTATGAAAAATTTCGAGGCGAGGAGGAGAAAGGTTGCATCGAGCGTCTTTTTTTCGAAAAACTAGGTGCGTTTTTCGAGGACTCCGGGGGTCCCCCTGGTCTAGCCCCCGAGGGGGGCTTGGCTTTGTGAAAACAAAGTCGAGCCCACCTTGCATACGAACGAACAAAAAGTAGGAAACTGGTTTGCAGGGTTTTTATTCATTCATACTAGCGGTACATTTGGAACGAGAAAAATGTACAAGGCATCGAGGCCTAGGGGAAAAAGTGACGTAGCTGTTCGATGTTCCACGCGTTGGTGAGGGTCGAGCCGTTCTCGTCGGCTAACTTGTACGTCCCCGGTTTCAGCACCTCGACCACGATGAATGGGCCTTCCCAAGGAGGAGTGAGCTTGTGGCGCCCCTTGTTATCTTGGCGTCGACGGAGCACGAGATCCCCGACCTCGAAATCCCTCTTGCGCACGTTCTTCTCGTGATACTGCCGCAGCTTTTGCTGGTAGCGCGCAGAGTGTAGGAGCACCGTGTCTCGAGCCTCTTCAGCCTGGTCGACGGCGTTAGCTAGTCTTTCCTCATTAGTTTGCTCGTTGTAGGCCTTAAGTCGAGGGGACCCGTACTCGAGATCAGTGGGGAGGACGGCCTCGGACCCATAGACCCGGGAAGAACGGGGTGAACCCGGTGGCTCGACTTTCGGTCGTTCGTAGACTCCACGGGACGGATGGGAGTTCAGCTACCCACTTCTTGCCGTGCTTGTTGAGGCGGTCGAAAATTCTTGGCTTTAGCCCCCGCAAAATCATGCCGTTGGCACGCTCGACTTGGCCATTAGTTCGAGGGTAGGCGGCTAGCGACCGCTTCACACGGATGTGGTACCGATCGCAGAAGTCCAAGAACTTTTTGCCTGTGAACTGGGTGCCATTGTCAGTAATGATGACGTTGGGGACTCCAAAGCGATGGATGATGTCGGTGAAGAACTCGACCGCTCGCTCCGAGCGGATGTTAGTGATGGGCTTGGCCTCGATCCACTTGGTGAACTTATCGATGGCCACAAGCAAGTGGGTGTAGCCTCCCGTCGTCTTTTTGAGGGGTCCGACCAGATCGAGCCCCCATACCGCAAATGGCCACGTGAGGGGGATCATCTGGAGTGCGTGTGCTGGAAGATGCGTTTGCTTGGCGTAGAATTGGCATCCTTCACACGCTCGAACAAGCTTGATGGCGTCAGCAGTTGCAGTGGGCCAGTAGAAGCCTCGACGGAATGCGTTCCCGACAAGGGTTCTTGGCGCAGCGTGGTGGCCACAAGCCCCCGAGTGCATGTCTCTGAGCAGTTTCCTGCCCTCTTCGATCGAGATACACCGTTGAAGTACGCCAGTCGGGCTGCGTCGGTAAAGCTCTCTGTCGTCTCCGTAGATGACGTACGTCTTGGCTCGTCGTGCCAGTCGTCTCGCCTCTGTTCTTTCCTCTGGCAGCTCCCCTCGAATGAGATACTCGAGGAATGGTGCACGCCAGTCAGTTGGTGGGCTCGTAACCTGGTCGATCTCCATGACTGTGGCCCCCGTCGAGGGGGGTTCGGTTGTAGGAGCAGGCTCAACGGCTGGTCCTGCCCCAGCCCCCGAGTCCCACTTCACGGATGGCTCGTGAAGATCTTTCGAAGAAGACGTCCGGGGGTAGCGGCGCCCGAGATGAAGCGATTTTGGCCGGTTCGTCCGCGGCCTCGTTGAAGTGCCTTGGGATGTGGTTGAGCTCGAGACCATGGAAGCTGGCTTCCAACTTGCGCACCTCATTGCAGTATGCTTCCATCTTTTCATCATGGCAGCTCGAGGCTTTCATCACTTGATCGATAACGAGCTGCGAGTCGCCTCGAGCATCGAGGCGTCGGACCCCAAGCTCGATGGCAATGCGCAACCCGGTAACGAGCGCCTCATACTCTGCTACGTTGTTCGAGGCGGCAAAGTGGATGCGCACCACGTAACGCATGTGTATTCCGAGGGGTGAGATGAAGAGCGGGCCCGCGCGCGCTCCCGTCTTCATAAGTGACGTCGAAATACATGGTCCACGGCTCGGCTGGATCGGACCGGGGGGGAGTTGGATGTCGATCCATTCGGCGACGAAATCAGCCGGCACTTGAGACTTGATAGCTTTTCGTGGGGTGTAAGTGATGGTCTCGCCCATGAGCTCGACCCGACCACTTGGCGATTCGACCCACTACTTCCCGGTTTTGGATAATTTCACCAAGTGGGAATGATGACACTACCGTCACCGGGTGGCTTAGGAAATAGTCTTTGGAGTTTTCGACGGGTGAGGACGATTGCGTAGAGCGGTTTACGGATTTGAGGGTACCGAGTTTTGGCATCCGAGAGCACCTCACGATGAAATACACCGGCCGGCCGGACGGGGAGCGCGTGCCCCTCTTCCGCCTCTCGACCACTATGACGTGCGACCACCCGAGTGGTTGCGGCAACATAGAGGAGGAGGGATTCGGCGGGTATGCCGTCTCG
Organism: Themeda triandra; assembly: GCA_018135685.1. Classification (NCBI taxonomy): domain Eukaryota; kingdom Viridiplantae; phylum Streptophyta; class Magnoliopsida; order Poales; family Poaceae; genus Themeda; species Themeda triandra. The sequence continues at coordinate 327,206 of JAENPR010000405.1, read as the reverse complement.
AGCCGGCCGAGGCGGCACGAGCACGGAGGAGATGTGAGCATGCTCTTCGGCTTTGAGAGGGCCTCCTCGCGCGGTGTCCATGCAAAGTGCTCGGATTTTCGAGGAGCCGGTACGGAGGCAAGGCTTTTTCTCCCGTGCGCGCAATGAACCGGCGAGTGCGGCTAAGCATCCGGTGATCTTTTGCACCCCTTTCGGGTCTCGAATTGGCCCCATTCTCATGATGGCCGCGACCTTCTCGGGATTGGCCTCGATGCCGCGGCGGGAGACGATATACCCTAACAACATGCCTCGAGGCACACCAAAGACACACTTCTCGGGATTCAACTTGATGTTTTTAGCCCGAGGCATCCAAACGTCAACTTGAGGTCTGCGACAAGGTTTTCTACTTTTCGAGTCTTGACAACGATGTCATCGACGTAGGCCTCGACGATCTCTCCTATGTGTTTCTCGAAGACATGGAGCATGCGGCGATATGTTGCCCCGGCGTTTCGAAGGCCGAAAGGCATTGTGACATAACAATACATGCCCATGGGGGTGATGAATGAAGTCGCGAGCTGGTCGGACTCCTTCATTTTGATTTGGTGGTAGCCAGAGTAGGCGTCGAGAAAGGAAAGTACTTCGCAACCCGCAGTGGAATCAACGATTTGATCTATTCGAGGTAAAGGAAATGGGACTTTGGGACATGCTTTGTTTAAACTAGTGTAATCTACACACATCCTCATTTTTCCATTCTTTTTCTCTACCAACACAGGATTAGCTAACCACTCAGGATGATGTACCTCCTTGATGAATCCGGCTTTCTCGAGCTTCTCGACCTCCTCGCGGATGATCCTGCGCTTCTCCTCGTCGAAGCGGCGCAGGCATTGCTTGACAGGTCTCGAACCGGGACGGATCTCCAAGGCGTGCTCGGCGACATCCCTCGGTATGCCAGGCATGTCCGAGGGACTCCACGCAAACATGTCAGCGTTTGCGCGAAGAAAGTCGACGAGCACTGCTTCCTATGCACTGTAGAGGGAGGCGCTGATGACCAGCATCTTCTCCCCCGAGGAGCTTGGATCGAGCGGGATCTTCTTGGTGTCTTCAGCGGGCTCGAAGTTGCCGGCCTGTCGCTTGGGTGTTGGAGCAGAGGGCTCGGCCGCCATGCGATCGAGCATCATGGCTAAGTCTTCGGATGCTCCCATCACGTTCGTCGGTGATTCCCCGTACTCGACGCACTCCACATCGCGGTGGTAGGCGTGCTCGTACGTGGAGTTGACGGTGATGACTCCTTTTGGTCCCGGCATCTTGAGCTTGAGGTAGGCATAGGCCGGGGATCGCCATGAACCGGGTGTAGCACGGCCCGCCCGGATGGCGTGGTAGGTCCCCCTCGCCCGGGCACGTCGAAAGTTATGACCTCTCGACGGAAGTTCGAGCGTGTCCCAAAGACGACGGGGAGGTCAATGCGGCCGATCGTGAGCGCTTTCTTGCCGGGGACCACTCCGTGGAAGCCCCGGCGCTCGGGCCGGAGGTGAGCTCTTGTGAGGCCGAGCGCGTGAGGGTCTCCATGTAGATGATGTTGAGGCCGCCGCCTCCATCCATGAGAACTTTGGTGAAGCGGGCGTTGAGGATGATCGGGTCGACGACGAGAGGGTATGCGCCGGGATTGGTGACGTGCTCTGGATGATCATCACGGTCGAACGTGATGGGAGCATCCGACCAGTCGAGGAATTGAGGCGTGGCGGGTTTCAGGGCGAAAACCTCCCTGCGCTCGGCCTTCCGCTCTCGACGTGTCATCTGGGTGGTTGGGCCGCCGTAGATCATGTAGCACTCGGTGATGGGCGGATACCCATTGTCGTCGTTGTCGTTGGCTTGATCGTTTCCACCCTTGCCCTTCTTGTCGTCGTCCTTGCCGATGCTGAGCTTCTTGAAGTAGCTTCTAAGCATGCGACAGTCCTCGAGGTTATGCTTGGCCGGCTCCTTGTGATAGGGGCACGGCTGCTTAAGCATTTTGTCGAAGACGCCCCCATCTGGAGGGGGTCTAGGCTTCTTGCGCTCGGCTGCGGCCACCTCGCCTTCCACGACCGCGTGCTTGCCTTGCTGGTTGCCTTTCTTCTTCTTCTGATTCTTCTTCTTGTCCTTGCTCGGGCCCTCACCGTCCCCTGGGGGCGGCGCGGGCTCGTTCCCAGCTCCGCCAAAGAAGGCTCCCACGGCCTCGTCGCCGGCAGCATAGTCGGCGACGACGTCCATGAGCTCGTCGACCGTCTTTGGGTGGTTGCGCCTATGGAGGTATAAACTCCATATACCCTCACGGTCTAGTTTGGGCCGACATGCTATCACCAGGCCGGCCCATCAAGCTTCAAGACCGATCGGCTCAGGCTGGTCGGACAGCCTAAAACAGGCAAGAATATCGAAGACCGACAAGGAGGACAAGACCTAGCTGAGATAGGAAAGTTTAGACTTGTAAAGTATATAAACTTAGTACCGATAGGCTAGTTCCGACTTGTAACCTTGCTCCCCGCGATATATAAGGAGAGCAAGGACCCCCATGCCGGAGGACGAATCCGGCATAACGCACGTACTCATACATCCACATCATAATCGAAACAGAGCGGACTAGGGTTTTACGCATCTTTGCGGCCTGAACCTGGGTAAACCTCGTGTGATTGCTCCCTGTTTACGTCTTGCTCGCAATCTCGTGCGCCTTCCACCAATCCATTACCGGTCAGGGCATACCCCTGGTCGGACTATCGCCGATATTTCGTCGACAGTGGCGCGCCAGGTAGGGGGTGCGCACCGAGATTTCACGTCGATCAAGATGGTTTCCTTCCCGACTTCCATGACTTTCGAAGCTGGCCCCACCTTCACCGTTGGGACGATGACCTGGACAACCGCTCCAGACACCTCATACATCGAGGGTCCGCCCTCGATCCTAGCTCCACAAAGCAATGAAGGTACAAATCCTTTGCCTCCTCGGTACGAGGCATCATCATCAAAGCTCGAGTTATCAGAACTCCAGCCTTTTCTTCTAGGCACCAATCAACCACCAGACGAAAATTGGGCCGATCTGTTCGAAGCAACTCATGATCAACAGGATAGGCTCATGGAGTTTTTTGCTCAGTTTGGATCTATCCAGATTGAATCAAAGCAAGAATCACCTACTATCCTTCAACAGACCAAGCGCCAACAAAACGCCCAACAAAAATCATCGGATCGCAAGATCCTAGATCCAAGGGTTGCATCACCGTTCCCATACGGGTTGCCAAACACCGCCGACCTATTCAGCCACCAACTTTTAGCAGATTACCTCAAAGGCTACAACCGGATCCCTGATCCGCGTCCAGATATGATTGGCTACGCTTTCGACGCACCCGCAGGACATATCGTCAACCATGTGCGCCTCGAAGAAGTCACGGACGACCAATCTCCAGAAAACACGTGACGTTACTCCAGACACGCCCAGACTCGACGATTACTACAATATCTTAGAACTCTCGGGATCTGCCCATACGATGGTCTACTCCGACAACGAAGAAGAGGTACAATCTGCAAACAACAAGACCAAGCGTATCGACACTACTCCGCATCTACAACTCACCGTGTTCCGACCGAGGAACATGAGGAAATTCAGTCGAGAGATCCATAACCCGGCCAAATCCACTCAAGAGTTACAAAGAATTCCCATCTTTCCCTCCCCTAGGGAACGCAAGTATGTCATGTTAGTGACAATGAGGTCACCATCAATGGAGAAACCGACGAACAAAGGCAACAACGAGAGGGTCGAAACACAGCCCGGGAACAACGGAGGCAAAACGAAGCCGCAATCCAGTAACGCCGACCAAGATCGTATGGTCGGACGACGCAGGGGTTTTCGGCGAAATCTTGCCGATGATTTCGACCTTGTAAACGAAAGACAAGTTCACACAACCCCAAGTGCTAATCTGCGGTTGCTATTGACCGCCTCAAGACGGCCAACATTCCTCAAACTCCCCAAATTGAGGAAGTGATTGATTTTCTAGTAGCCGCTAAAGCTCAAGTGAACCATATGAGAGAACAAGCGCGCCCGGCCGCATCTCTCGAAGCCACCGGCCGCGTAGTTTCTTCAAAGAATCAAATCCCGGACTCTAGAGAGGGAGGTGCTAACAACAACAACTACGAAGACGATGGAGAGAGTTGTGGGAATTTTCCTCACAACAGATTTCACCGAGACACAATGATAGAAGACAGATCAACCACGAGACAACAGAGATTATGGTCAACCCTTCAATCACCATCATGATGAACAATATGACGACAATGACCTCCGAGCAACATCAACAACCGATACCGAGCTCGCATGGATGCCTCGGACCAAAGCCTTATTCGGCTACCCTACAAGAGGTAGTCCGGCCCAAAAGTTTCGGGATACCGACATCAAAACGTACGATGGCAAGGTCGACCCGAGCATTGGATCCTCTTATACGAAGTAGCCGTACGAGCAGCGGGAGGGGATGAACACGTCATGGCCAATTACCTCCCTATCGTACTCGACAAAGGGCCGAATAATTGGTTATTACGACAACGAGAGGGGTCGATTCACAACTGGCCTCAACCGCGACATCTCTTCATCGAGAACTACAGAATAACATGCCAAAGCCTGGCACTAAGTACGATCTAGCAAAGATCGTTGATTACCCGAATGAACCACTACGTCACTACATACGACGCTTCTCGGAAGTCTGGACAACAATTCCGCAGACATTTCAAGCGCCGAAGTTGTGTCCCTTTTCGTACAGGATTACGACAACCCGGAAATATTGATCTACGAAAAGAACTTTTGAGAAGACAACCCACTACAACCGACGAGATGTTCAGAATAGCCCGTGAATTCGCTCGCGTTGACGATGCCATGCAACAATTGCCCGAAACCGGACAAGGATAGAGAAACTTCAGAAGAAACGATGACAGAGAAAGAGATTTGCAACGCAAAGACATGCGCAGAAACGACAGACGTGACAATAACCGTCGCAATGAACGACGACGCGACAATCGCATACAAAACAATTATAGCAGAGACACGATCAACGCGTCCATTCGGTACCACCTAGCGAGAAAAAGAAGCGAGACTTCGATCCGAATATGAGAAGATTCTAGGCCAGGACTGCCCTAAACACCCGGAAAAGGGCATACCATGGGCGAGTGTCGCGGATTCACAAGAATTTTCGCAGGGCAGCCGCCAAGAAACAGATTAATAAAACAAAGTAAGGAGAAACGGCCCGAACAAAGGACAAGGCCGAGGAAGAAGAAGAAGATAGCGACAAAGATCCTCGGCATCGGTTCAACGAGCCCACCAAACACTTGTCGGCTATGATTTTTGGCGGCAAAGTTGGTCTCGAAAACTCGCGGACAAAAAGTTACTAAAAAGGAGGATCATGGCAATCGCTAAGTCCGATGGACCAAATACGTACATTAAAGCTCCACTGGTCGGAACAACCAAGAACCTTTAACAGAGCCGACATGTGGGCAAATATACCGATGCCGGGCGATTCCCTTTGGTACTCGACCCGGTCGTTAATCATATACGTATGGAAAGAGTACTCATAGATGGCGGCAGTGCTTTAAACATTCTATTCCTACAAGCGTTTCACGAGCTAGGTTTAAAAATCGAAGATCTCGAACCTTATGACTCACCATTCTGGGGAGTCATGCCAGGCAAACCTTCAATGCCATTGGGAAAAATAACTCTACCCGTTCGCCGAACAAGACAACACTTCGTAAAAGACTACGTCGCCTTCATTGTAGCCGACTTCAAGGCGTTTACCACGCCATACTCGGTCGACCAGGGATCGCAAAGTTCATGGCTGTCCCTCACTACGGATATCTAGTGTTAAAAATGCCAACATCAAAGGGCATTCTTTCTCTCGAGGCAATGTGCTTATGGCTCACGATCGCGAAAACAAACGCCTACGCAGCGCCGAATTAGCGCACCTCAAAGCCCATATGGAACAAACATGCCTTGAAGCAAAACAGATACCCGAAGCCGACCTTCGATCCCAAATCAAGCGAGTCAAAAGGTCACCAACAAAAGCAATGACACAAAGAAGATCGAGCTCATCCCCGGAGATAAGGAGAAAACTGCTCTTATAGGAGCCAATTTAGACGATAAATAGGAAGACGCGCTCGTCCAATTCCTACGGGACAACATAAGCATATTTGCTTGGAAACCAAAGCCAGACATGCCAAAGGCGTCCCAAGGGAAAAGGTCGAGCACTTCCTTAATGTCTCGAAAAACCGCCAAACCAATCAAACAAAGATTACGACGGTTTGCTCGCGACGTAAAGGAGGTGATTAGGGTAGAAGTGTTAAAGCTATTAGCAAATGGTTTTATAAAAGAAGTGTATCATCCCGACCGGCTATCCAATCCAGTTCTTGTACAAAAGAAAATGGCGAATGGAGAATGTGTGTTGATTATACCGATCTCAACAAACACCGCCCTAAAGACCCCTTCAAACTACCTCGCATCGACGAAGTAGTTGACTCAACCGCAGTCCGCGAACCGTTGTCCTTTTTAGATTGATATTCGGGTATCACCAAATAGCCCTAGCAACTCACGATCAAATAAAAACATCATTCATCACGCCTTTCGGCGCATACGCTATACGACCATGTCGTTTGGCCTCAAAAATGCTGGTGCAACATACCAACGCGCTATCCAAGAGTGTCTTCAAAAAGAAATTTCCGACCACTGGTCGAAGCATACGTAGACGACGTAGTCGTAAAAACAAAGGAGAGCGGATCCTTAGTTTCAAACCTAGAGCGAACCTTCGTCGCTTTAAACAAATTTCAAGTGGAAATTAAACCCACGTAAATGCATATTCGGAGTACCATCGTGGATACTACTCGGCAACGTAGTTAGCCAAGATGGCATTAAACCAAACCCCGAAAAAGTTAATGCAGCTTTAAAAATGACGCAACCCAAAGGTATAAAAGATATCCGTAAACTTACTTGGATGCATGGCGGCTTTAAGCCGCTTCATATCAAGACTTGGCGAAAAAGGCCTCCCCTTTTTCAAACTATTAAAGGCCAAGCAAAAATTTGAATGGACAAGCGAAGCGTACAAAGCCTTCTTCGAACTCAAGACATATTTAACATCGCCACCAAGTGCACAAAGACCTAAAGATGACGAAGAATTATTGCTATACATTGCGGCTACCGATCGCGTGGTCAAGACAAAGAATAGTCGTCGAAAGACAAGAAGAGGGACACACATATGGCGTACAAAGACCAGTCTACTACATCGAAGTATTAAACGACTCGAAACAGATACCCACACGTACAAAAACTTTTGTACGGGATCCTAATAACGAAACGAAAGCTGCTACACTACTTTGACACATATCCGATCACAATAGTAACAGAACATGCCGTTGGCGACATTCTTCGCAATAAAGACGCCAAGTGGTCGGATCGTCAAATGGGCAATAGAGCTCACCCATACACACTAAAATTTCAAAGCCGTACAACCATCAAATCCCAAGCCTTGGTTGATTTCCTAGTAGAATGGACGGACATGTCCCTACCACCATTTCAAAACGAAGCCGAACGATGGGAAATGTTCTTCGATGGCTCCCTTAAAATAAAAGGAGCAGGAGCAAAGGCGTCGTGTTCAAAGCACCAAGCGGTGATACCCTAAGATACGTGCCGCGTATCCATTTCAAAGCTTCAAATAACGCGGCCGAATACGAAGCCGCACTTCACGGCCTCAAGATAGCCATAGAATTGGGTATAAAAAGGCTCCTCGTCTTTGGAGACTCTAATTTAGTTGTCCAAAGAAATCAACAAAGAATGGGACCGTACTAATGAAAAAATGGAAGCATACGTGGCGTAGATAAGGAAGCTAGAAAATAAATTCTATGGCTTGGAATTCACCTATATACCAAGAGAAAAGAACAAACTTGCGGACCAATTATCTAAATTGGGATCCGAAAGAGCAAAAATGCCACCCGACGTATTTGTTCAAGATCTACTATTACCTTCGTCACACAGAGGAAGCACAGAACCACCACAAAAAGAAACAGATCCATCGACGGCAAAAACCAAAATGATAATATTCAAGAAAGCATACCGCTGGCCCACCTCCGACCAAAGCAAAACAAGATCATTGCTACAATCCGACCAAAGACCTTTCGAATAAGTGCTCCAAGAATAAGATCGTGCAAAAAATCTATAGATAACTCCAAAGTTATTTATCCAAAGAAAAGAAAGCGACAAGATCCCTCAACTACAAAGGGATGTAACGAGCAAATATCATCAAGTGGAACCTTTGGAACAAACAAAGGAGATAAAGCCAGACGAGAATTCCCTTTATTCGGTATCTCATTGATGAGGACACACCGACAGATAAAATAGAAAAACAAATGTCTCATAAGACGCAAAGAAACATTATGTCCAAGTCGATGGGCAACTTATGCGCAAAAATGCAAGCGCTGAAGTCTTGCAAAAATGCATTTCTTTCGAAGAAGGAGCAGAACTACTACTACGTATTCATGAAGGGATGTGTGGAAATCATGCAAAGATCAAAAACACCGGTCGGAAAAGTATTCCGAGCAGGTTTTTACCGGCCAACCGCACTCGCCGATGCTAAGAAACTAGTTCAAAGATTGTAAAGGTTGCCAATTCTTCGCTAAACAAATTCATGTCCCTGCACATGAGCTTCAAACAATACCAGCCGCATGGCCCTTTTCATGCTGGGGACTAGACATGATAGGACCATTCAAAAAAGCCCCAGCGGCTATCAATTTGTCTATGTACTTATAGACAAATTTTCAAAATGGATAGAATATAAGCCCTTAGTCAAGGCAAATGCTCAAAAAGCCGTTGAGTTCCTAACGTACGTCGTACATCGTTTCGGCGTACCCAACACCATTATAACAGATTTGGGATCCACATTCACAAAGGTGAATTTTGGGATTTTTGCGAAGACTTAGGAACAAAAGTAAAATATGTATCGCAGCTCACCCTCGAGCTAATGGTCAAGTCGAAAGAGCAAATGGGATGATCATAGACGCCCTACGAAAAAGGCTATATCGAGACAACGACACCCATCCAGAAGATGGTATCACGAATTACCCGCCGTGATATGGGGACTCCGAACCCAACCAAGCGTAAATACCGGCCTCACCTTATTTCATGATATTTGGTGCCGGAAGCAGCTTTTGCCGATGAAGTAGCATTTGGCTCACCAAGAACAAAAAATTATGACGAAGAAGCCACGAATGAAGTCGAAAAACTATCATCGATTCAGAGAAGAGCGGAACTTGGAAACACTCCCAAGAACGGCTAAATATCTAGCGTCTCAATGGCGCTATTACAACAAAATGTAAAAGAGAGACAGCTTTGTGGTCGGAGACCTCGTCCTCAAGAGAATTCGTAAAACAGACGACCTCCACAAATTATCATCTCATTGGGAAGGACCTTCCTAGTCAAAGCAATCCACAAGACCAACGACTTATAAACTATGTACTCTAGACGATCCACCTAGAGATTTGCCAAATTCTTGGCACATAGAACATTTAATAAAATTCTATGCCTAGCACCAAGGCAATTGTAATCATTTTCAGACATACAACTACCAATTGTATCAAAACACACCAGATATTGTTACAAAACGGTGCAAAGCACCACAGAGTTTAATACCACAGCTGAGTTTTAAATCATTGTTCTGGGACAAGATCTATCTTGTCAGCAATAACACAAGCGGTGCCCCAAAGCAAGCCTTTTGCAAATCTCTCGAGTTTTTCAGAGAGGTATCTCGCAGCCTCCCGCACTCCAAACGCTTGAAATCCGCCCGAGGAAAGTGAGACTCGCGCAAGAGCCGAACACTTGACGCAACAAAGCGACTCCCCTTCCCGACAAACTCCTTAAGCAAACGCCACGAACGACGGCATTGATCCATTGATCCACAACGCCACGAACGACGGCATTGATCCACAACGAATTCGGAACGAGAAGGGGATTTGCTGGCCTCACTTCGCCCCGCGCAAGAACAAAGAAACAGAGGTTGCAATCCATTCGCCATGGACAGTAACGCTCCGTCGATGCCGATTATCATTTTTCAAAGACGCCGAATTGCGCCATATGACGCTCATGCGTTTCTACATAAGTATAACCTATAAGACACAGATCGAAACAACAACAGAAAGATAAAAAGGGAGAAAACGCACCTCGTGCCTCCCTCTCCAAGCGCTCAACTTCGCACGGGCTTTGTTCTCCGTTCCGTTCGTACGAGCAATTTCAGCAGCCATCAAGGCTTTATCACTCTCCAAACCTACAAAGTACAATCAAGTACCGACATATTCTCGTTAAAACAACAAGTAACAGGAGTGAGTAAAACAAACCTTTGTTTTGCTCCCGAAGGGATGCAACCTTTTTTAACAAGGAATCTTTCTCAAGTTCCCAAAGCCTTTCACGACCTTCGTGAACACGGATCTCGCCGCTCCAAATCTTCATTTTGCTTCCGCAAAGACCGTTTTCACACATGGTCGGTTTGAATTGCTCTATGCAAAGACGGCGCTCTTCAAGAACATCTTCAACTACCCGCAAAAGAGATCCTTCACAACGCGACGTAACGGGCAAAATAGAAAAATTCACCAAAAACAAGTACCAACCTTAATACGAGCACGAAGATCAGCAAACACTTGCTCAAAACCATCGAAACGGCACCCCGGTAACATTTTCAAAAATGTGCCATTCACCGTTGTCATCTTGACGAGCAACATAGCCGCGGCTACCAGTATATATGGGGACCGGAAGAAGTTCCCCCCCCCCCGACCTCTTCCATTATCTCGGGCGATCTCGCCGATGCACCGGGTCTAAAACTACCCAAATGCATATTCGATATTGATCACCCTCACAGAAGAAGCCGGGGAAGAATCTAACGCTACTCCGGATAAGATGGCCGAGTATCCCTAGCGGAGGCCATGATGTTGATACCCGCAGGACCACCGCAGTTCAAAGAACAACATTTGCAAGAACTATCCCCGGATCATCAACAAGATCGCAGCGTGTGGCACAACTTCAGAACAGCTTGATCAATGACGGCATTGGCAAAGCAGGAGTTATGACTTCGGGAACAGCCTCCCCGGCTTGTTCCAAAGATTGACCAAAGCTTCATGACCCAAAGGGTCCCCGACCAAGTCATCAACAATAGGAGCCCCGCAATGAAAATTTTTACAAAGAATTAAAAAAAAAAAAAGGGGGGCATAGCAAAAAGTAACAAGTTTGCAAAACTTACAGCTCGATCGCTCAAAATGCGACTAAACCAGTCTAGCATATCGGTCTCCTCATCCCTAGAAGGGACAGATGTACCAACATCAAAGTCATTCCGCACCACCGATCACGAAGAGGAGAAGAAGGATCGCTGGCAGCAAGAGCTTCTTCATCTTGGGCCACGATGACAAAGAGAGCACTCCGACCATCCACAGACCGACCCGAGAAGTTATCCCGTGCAAGGTCTCCCGAATGACCAACTGGGTCACCGTTGACATAGGCCGCTCCACGACACGACTAGCTCCCCGCAACAAAGGGAGAGCGCTATCCCGACCACTTTCGTAGCGCAATTTTTTGCGCCGAGCAAACTCAAGAAGAGTTAGCTCGTCTCCACAATCGGAATCGGGACCGACGATTCCCGCAACCGATGACGCCGACGTTTCGGCCGCCGAAGCACAAGGTTGTAATGATAAAGCTCCACCGGTCAAGATGCCGATCGTTTCTTCTTCTCATAAACAACCTTCCGTTTCCCACCGCCTTCGATCGATCAACATCGATCAACAAGATCATCGCCACCGTCATCCCGTCAATACCTCGATCAAAACCCGTACGCCGGTATCGGAGAGCTTCTCCAAGGCAAAATATCAAGAGGTACTCGGACACGTATATATGACGGCCCTATAAACACATGAAGATCAGTCCAACGGCAAGAATACCAAAAAACATCCAAATACGAAGAAACAAATAAGTAAGCAGAAACATACCGGTGGAGGCGGCATCCTCCAATCATAAGGCTTAATGGTAGGACGAGGGATATGAGTATCCTCCCCACGTTTGAACATCTTCGAAGTCTCGATTAATGTCATCAAGTGAAATTTCCTCCGAGATTCACGAGAAGGGTCGTCTTTTAGACGATATTCCCACAAAAAATTAAATCTCTCCTTCGTAGGCCGAATACGGCGAGAGATATAAACAACCGAATCAGAAATCCATTCGCACCCTTGAAGTTCATCATGGCAATTATCTCATTCACCTCAATCATCTCGGTAGCATTTGGTCTATCCGACCAAAAATGATTGGGTTCAGAATATGTGTAATATCACAAGGAACAGTCTCCCCGCTCATTGTCATTTACATAAAACCACTTCTTGAACCAGTCCTTCACATTATCAAGATGGGTGAAAGATAGCCACGGGAGCGCATTCCATCACGAAGAGAAATATAGCATGCCCTGCCCACTGGACTACCACCCAAGTTTCCCCTCTTCTTCGCTTCATAAAAATAACGGAAGACATTGAAGTTTGGGGGAATTGCAAGATACATCTCGCAATAAGCAACAAAGAGCGCAATTGTCATAATTGAGTTCGGTGGAGGTTATAGAGCGATATCTTCCAAAGGATACAAAGCTCCACCAAGAAAGTATGGATTGGGATACCTAATCCCCGATAAAATAATCCTCGAATACAACTATCTCGCCATCATAAGGGCGGGGGAATGCCTCACCTCGAGGTGGCACACGCCATACTCCAAAGGATGCCGGCGGGATCATGCCGCCATCCGCCAAAGCATTCACCGACGCCGCCGTCGATTGAGTGGGCGACCAAATCTGCTTCATCTCGCTTCTCATACTCTTTCTCGCTCTTTTTTCTCCTTCCTTTTCCCCGTTGCGCATTGACGCCTCTTCGCCATGACCCTCGAAACAACAGATGCGGTTACTTGAGCTAACCCTAGGCACGGAGTTTGGGCGGCGAATGAACCGATTGCAAGAGCTATAGGCAAAATGCAAGCAAACCAAATGACGGCGGCACCAAGAGTTTTTAACCACACTAGGTTTTTTCCTTAATGGGCCGTAAAAACCGGGCCGCTTCAAGCTAAAAGGCCTTTTTGGTCAGCTTTTCTCTCCCCATTTAAATTTACAAAACATTTCCCATTACGTACGCACAAACCTACCGTGATAACCCGAAAGCCGACCCAAAGAGCAAAGCTACCGAAGGTCATTTAAGTCTGTTTCTTTTGCTATAGTCTTAAAACAGCCTCGCTAAAAAAGACTCGGGTCCACAAAGAAAGCTGTTCCAACCCGCCGTAACAAAGTTGCAAGATAGCATAAACAATTCAACCCACACAATCCGACAACCGAGCTGAGCCGGGATTTTTTGGCCAATGATACCGGTTATTTCGGCACACAAATAGCTAAGCTATTTCATGGGTTTAGATTCAAAACCATGGTCTCACAACCCACGCTGGGACCGAGTTAAGTAGCAAAGCCGCTTAACTTAATCATGACAAAGTCATGGCATGGTTCAAACCGACCAGCCCAAATGAAATTTGGCCTCGCTCGGTCTCACTCAAAGAGTGGTCGGAAACACATAAAGCACGATATAATGATCGCTTGTCTTCTTTTTTTAGACCCCGACATAACGTGTTTCACCTCATCTCGGCTCGGGGACTACGTCGGCCCACGTCACCCGAGAGGTGACATGGGCTAGATCCTTCTTTTAGAGCTTGCCGCAACATATACTATCTTACAAAGAACCTCGGGGACTACGTGGGCCCACGTCATTTGCATGACTCGGCCCGAATCTTTCTCTTTACAAAGAAGTTTAGTTCAAAACTAAGCTAAGGCAACAACCAATCACGACAGATAACATGTGATGGCAGGCATCACATACTAACGTGGGCCCACGTCTCCGCATTTGGGACCTTTTCAAAATTCTTTTTCTTTTCAGAGCATCATAAATCTTTCGGTCAAAACCGAAAACGTCAACCAAGTGTAAGCAAAGTGTGGTCGGAAGCATTAGACGGTCCTCCACCCGCTCGGACCACATGTCGAACGTGTGTCCGACCACCCTTTCTCACTCAACCAAGCAAGACGGTGTTTTTTCCCTCAAGATCCATGATGCTCGGGGACTAGCCGTGGAGGTATAAACTCCATATACCCTCACGGCCTAGTTTGGGCCGACATGCTATCACCAGCCGGCCCATCAAGCTTCAAGACCGATCGGCTCAGCCGGGCCTGGACAAATTTAAAACAGTAAGAATATCGAAGACCGACAAGGAGGACAAGACCTAGCCGAGATAGGAAAGTTTAGACTTGTAAAGTATATAAACTTAGTACCGTATAGGCTAGTTCCGACTTGTAACCTTGCTCCCCGCGATATATAAGGAGAGCAAGGACCCCCATGCCGGAGGACGTAACCGGCATAACGCACGACTCATACATCCACATCATAATCGAAACAGAGAGCAGGACTAGGGTTTTACGCATCTTTGCGGCCTGAACCTGGGTAAACCTCGTGTGATTGCTCCCTGTTTACGTCTTGCTCGCAATCTCGTGCGCCTTCCGCCAATCCATTACCGGTCAGGGCATACCCCTGGTCGGACTATCGCCGATATTTCGTCGACAGCGCCCGAGCTCCCGCACGAGCTCTCTGCACGTGGTGCCCGAGACGAACGCCAGGATGACGTCGTGATCGGGGATGTGCGGTAGCTCGGTGCGCAGCTTGGAGAAACGTCGAGCAAAGTCTCTGAGGGACTCCGTGGCATTTTGCTTACAGTTGCGGAGATCCCACGAGTTACCCGGTCGGATGTATGTACCCTTGAAGTTCCCCTCGAAAATCTGGACCAGGTCGGTCCAATCGTAGATTCGATTGGGGGGAAGCTCCTCGAGCCACCGTCGAGCTGTGTCAGAGAGAAACAGAGGGAGCTGGCGTATGATCGCCTTATCCTCTCGAGCCCCTCCCGGTAGCGGGCCCGGCCGGAAGTCGGCCGGCCCGGCTCGGGCTTGGTCTCCCGTTGTACTTGACCACGCTCGTGGGGGTCGAAACGGGTTAGGTAACGGTGTGTTGTGGATTGCTCGACTGAAGACTCGAGGGCCCGGCTGCTCGGGAGCCTGCCGGTCCTCGTCGCTGTCGTAACGCCCCCCTCGATGGGCCTTATAGCCACGGTCCTCGGCACCCGCAGCCTTGCGTCGTCGGTTGTCGTTGATGTCATGACACGCATCTTGAGGCGCGCGGTTGTCGAGGATGCGATCTCGAGCGGGGGCTCTACCACCTCGAGGGGGTGCCTCTTGGTGGATGGAACCCTCCCGCTCGTGCCGTGGTTGCTCGGGGCCGCCTCACGCCGTCTCGATGCCGAGCTCTCGGCCGCCGGACGGCCGCGACTTGAAGGAGCCCTCGGATCTCATCTCGCATCCGCAACGCGTGCGGATTCGAGGGCGCCGGCATGTCTCGCAGCAGCATGGCCGCCGCAAGTACATTCTGACTTGCTCGAGGGAAGTGGGTAGGCTCAGGCGGCACTTCTGGCTGCCCATCATTAACGATGCGGTTGAGGACGCCTCATGCCTTTCCTCGAGCACCCAGAGCTTGAGGAGGGGGCGGATGGTTCCCGCTCAGCGCGCGCTTGAGCAGCTCCGCATTTGCGCGTTCCTCATTCATCTTGGCCTCGATCTCTCGAGCCGGGCCCATTGTGCCGCTCGAGCATCGTCTTCGGTCGCCGGTTATCTTGGGCTTGTGGTGGCGGTCCGCGCGACTCGATCACCCGCAAGGCTCCAAATCGATGTTCCGACCGGCGGCGTCACGTCGCCGGTTGGGCTGTAGGGACAAGGCGCGGCGCGCCATCTCTCGGTCTCCTCACCCGACGGGGCGTCGCCGTCGAGATGAAAACACTCGCGAGCCGGGTCATAGCATCTTGAGTCCGAGTCGTCGGAGTCTGGGTTAGCGCTGGACGACGTCCAGGGCCTCCCCGTGCTCTCTTCCTCGATCCAGCGGCGCATATCCCCGACCGTGTTGCGGCGTTGCGAGCCAGGTGCTCTGTCAAACCCGCGGTCTACTGACGCCGGCCATACAATCTCCAAGTCCATGGTTGCACGCAGGAGGGGGCCGGGGCTCCCCTCTTGCGGTCCCATGGCCGTCCGGATCTCGTCGGCATACGTAGTGGCGGCGTTGGTGAGCCCAAACTGGAGCCTGTGACGGGCTCGGTAGAGCCCGTGCGGCAACAGGTTGGGCGACGTTGGCCGTGCGCCTGCTCGAGGTGCCACACCGGGCTCCCTTGGCGAGCGCATGGCGAACGTGAAGCCAGGGTCCACGTCAAGGACTTCCTGCCCATGCGCCACCCCCTGCCGCACACTTGGTACCCTGGCTGGGTGCATCGTGGCGTCTGACTGGGAAGGCACACGAGCAGGGTGCTCAAGGCCCTGTGCCTGCTGACGGTGATGCTGATGCTGGTGGCGTCGGCGACGTGGTGGCGAGCCGTGGTGGCGTGGTCGGCGCGCGGCCCCACCAGCGCGTGGGGGTGACGAGCGTCCCCCTCCTGGTTCACCGATCGAGAGTAGAGCCATGTCGTGGCCTGGGCCAAGCGACACGAACTCTAGACTCCCAAACCAGATCACCGTGGCGAACGGAAGCGAGGAAGCGGGTGATGCCATCCGGAAAATGGCGGGAATCGAGCGAAAAACACGCAGCCCCCCTACCTGGCGCGCCAACTGTCGGTGTTTCGTACCCCGGGGGGTGTCACACCAACGAGTAAATTTATAAGCGTGCTCCCTAATCCGGATGGTGATGCAAGAAGAACACAGATGTTTATCCTGGTTCGGGCAAAGAATGCCCTACGTCCAGCAGTGGGGGGTGACTTGTATTATCTTGCACCGAAGTGCTTGTACAGGGGTGAGTACAAGGCAGTCCTGAGACTTTGCGAGTGAGAGAGTGTGTGTGTGTGTGCTTGGGGGACCTAGGAACCTCCCCCTAAACTATGCCCTGGCGCCCCTTTTATAGACCAAGGGGAGGCACAGGGTTACATGATCGCTAGGGCGGTCGTAAGAGTGACGTCGAGGTATGGGCGTCATGTCGAGTCGTCGAGACTGTGGACGCTCCCTTTGGTCCGGTTCGAGCCTCGTGGATCCATGCTTTGGACCGGTTCGAGCACAGTAGCGGCGTGGGCAATGATGGCCTCGCTCGTCCTTCTCGGTCGTGGGCGACGTAGCCGAGGTACGGTGCCGGCGTAGACGAGCACGTGCGTCCCGGGAACCCCGCCGTATGGCCGTCGAGGTGGGAAAGACATGACACTTTACGCGCCCCATGCTCGGGTCGCGTCCGTCATCACTCCTCGAATGGTTAATGTCCGTTTCGAGGGGTAGATGGTCGAACGACGGGGATCGAGCGGCGGGTTTGGTGGTGCGCGAGTTGACAATCGCGTTCCAAGGGGGTGTCGTACATGGCATAGTGTTCGGCGTGGTGTAATAGTGATGCCTGTCATGCTCGAATCCCGGGTATGGGCGGTGGAATAGGAGAAGTGACCGGCGTACTTCTCACTATTTCACGCACTGTAGCCATGGGGTTAGGCGGAGCAGGCGTACTTCCCACTGTTTCACGCACTGTAGCCATGTGCATGCCTTGGATAGGCAATTATTGCAGGCGGACTCGAGCGGGCGCTCGTTCGAGCGGTCTCCGTCTCTGTCTCGAGCGGTCGCTCGCTCGAGCAGTTACCGTCTCGAGCGGTCACTCGCTCGAGCGGTTTCCGTAATGTTTTCTCGAGCGGGTGAGCGGCTGCTGCTCGAGTAGACGGGCTTTGTGGGCCTGATCGTGGCTTTGTGGGCCTGATCGTGGGCCTGATCGTGGGCCGGCTATGCTCGAGGGGGATTGGGGTTTTCTCTGGTCAGTTAGCTTTTGGGATTTTTAGAGAGGGATGAGGCCGATTTGCTCATCTCTAATTCACCCAATTTAGGACCCCCTAATCTAGGTATCCGACACCAACCAAATATCATAATTAAAATCTGATTGCACCATTGCGTTTCTCGTAATAAGCTCTTCAAAATAAGATCCCACATGGATATATTTTGACAACTTTTTTAAAAAATATTTTTCTAATATAGATGTATAATCGATGTAATTTTGAAACAATCCAGAACTTATGTTGAAACAAATGTGGGACATGTATTGAAACAACGCAGAATACTTATTACAACACCCTAAAAATCAGCTGTTGAAACACAACTGAGATATTGTCGAAACAACCCTGAAACATATGTTAAAACAACCCATAAATACCTTTTGCAACAACCAAAAGTTTATATGTTGAAAACACCTTTGATAACCTGTTAAAACAACACAGAGAGATACGTTGAAACACCCAAAAAATATGTGTTGAAACTTGAAACATTCGAGCAAAACAATACATAGTAGCGGAATATCAACTACATAAATAATAGAACATCAACTAGATAGTAGCATAACATCATCTTTGTACTAGCAAAACATCAACTGCATAACTATTCATAACTATTTAGTAGCACAACATCAACCACAATGAGAGATGCAACGTCTGAAAACAAACTAAAGCATATAGTAGAAGGATGTGTGCATACGTTCCCTAAAAAAAAAAGATGTGTGCATACGTACTACATGCAGCGTGCGTGCGTACCGCGTGTGTCAGGAACGTGCGTGCGTGCGGTGACACAAAGTCCTGCTACAGTGCCCGAAAAAAAAAGTTACCGTGCGCGTGTGCGTGTAGGAGCCGGACTCGGTTGTCCGGCCCGTCCGGACGCACGTAAGGTACGATTACCGTTTTACTATACAGATATTTGTGTAGACATATGTCCACAACTTTATTTAGCTACTATTAGGCCAGCTGGCTACAACACTTTTCTTTGAGCAAAGCTACAACACTAGTAGATGGATGAATGAAACTAGTTTTTCCAGATGTGGAGAGCTTTCTACAACACTAGTAGATGGATGAATGAAACTAGTTTTTCCAGATGTGGAGAGCTTTCGGTGTATCTATGGGGCAGCAGGGGGAGGCGGTGTTGGTGTGAATTGGCAAGAACCGCGGCATATATCGACTCCCACGGACTTGGCCACGGCGTTGACAATGGCAAGCGCATTGGCCGTGAGGTGCGCGACGCCGACGACATGCCCCCGCACGGCCTCCCTCACGACGGGGGCCTCGCCCTTGAACCCCTCCATGCACATGTCGTCGTCCGTCAGCGCCGCGCTCGCCCACGTCTGCACGCTGTCGACCTGGAACCTCACGTTCCTGCTGCTGCTCCGCCCCGCCTGCCCTTGCAGCTCCTCCTCGTCGCCGAGGCGCGCCATGGCGTCCACCGACCGGCGCAGCACGTCTACGGCGTCCCCGAGCATGCTCACGCAGTCCCGCGCCGCCTCCGCCGCCAGGTGGCCCGCCGCCGCCATCCCCTTCATCGCGGTCGCCGCGTCACGCGCGCCGCCGAGCGTCACTGTCAGCGCGGCCCATGACAGGCGCGCCGGGCTGGTGCCCACCTCCGCCGCGTACGGGGCCAGCGTCGCGCTGGGTTTTTTTTACCGACCGAAGGCTCCCGACCGCCGCCCTCCGGTACCGGTAAACCGGGCGGTAAGTACGGTAACCGCCGGGTTACCGCTTGAATTCAAATTTGAATTCAAGGTATTGTGCTGTTCGGTTGGCCACCGGTTTACCGCCCGGTTAGTCCGGTTTACCGCCCGGTTAGTCCGGTTTACCGCTCGGTTTGAGCGGTTTTTTCAAATTCAAATTTATTTTTTTTTAAAATGCTAAAAAATTCCTAAAAATACTTCATGATTTTTAGAATCCAATGATGTCAAAATTACTCAAATTTGAGTGTGTTTAGTATGTTTTTTGACCTTCATGATTTAATGGGCCTTAACGGGCCGCCCGTGTATTTTTTTTTTTTCTTTTTTTTTTGAACTTCTAAACGTCTAAATAAATACTAAACAAACTCAAATTTGAATAATTTTAACACCATTGGGTTCTATAAATCATGAACTATTTTTAGAAAATTTTTCAGCATTTTTTTTCAAAGTTCAAATTTGAATTTGGGACTTACCGAACCGGTCCGAATCGGAACCGGACCGGTCCGGTAAGTCCGGTTACCGTGGTTTACCGGGCGGTAAAAAAAACGCTGGAGTCGCGTCGCATAGGGCCGGGTACTCCGTCCCCGCGCACACCACGACTTCACGAAGCCGCACGTGCCCGCGGCGTCAGAGGTCGGCGCTGGGCGCGCCGTCGTGGCGCCGCACCAGCACGTGAGCGCCAAGAGAAGAAACGCGGCGGTACGTGACAGTGCCATGGCTATTGGCTATGACGACGTTCTGCTACTTGTTTTGTTCTGCCTTTGAGTGAATCAGATGTGTACGAGTTTCAGAGTTTGCGTGGATGAGGGATGCGGGCTCGGATTATATAGGGGCAGGACGATAAGCAGAAGCAGGGGCGTGGCCTACTGGCCTGTACGTATGTGCCACAAGCTGGCAAGCCCAACACAACACGGTCATTTGCCTGCGGCTCACGAAGCTTTGGTGGAGCTCATAAAAGGTGGGCAGCATGCATTTCACACAAAGACCGACGTGCTGGGAGATCTTTCGTGGGGCCCTGATCGATCGGCCGCCGCGACAGCGACGGCTTATCTCACTGTTTCATCGGCGGCTGGGCTGGCTGCTACGGGGACGGCGTGCATGGGCGCATGGTGGGACAAGTACAGTGAGGGACCCATAGCGAATCAATGGCGTCGTTGCGTCGGCTGTTGCCGTCTCACGGTCTCAGGGCGCCATCGCCGCCGGCTGCACTCGAGGCATGGCCGCGTGGGACAAAAATCAGGCTTTGGCCTCGGGTTCCAGTTGCGTGCAACTGTGTAGCCGTCGGCGCGAACGATTGATCGTCCGTTCTGCAAAACCGATCGATAACGGCGAAACTGAATAGGCTTGCCCTGCTCCTGCTCGACATGGCGAAGCATTTCTTGTTTTCGAGGAGGGATGAAGATGCTTCTTTTCCTGAAAGAAGAGCAGAGATCAACTATTGGATTTAGGCGGATCGGTATCCAATCTCTACACTAGATAATTAGTTGAAGTGCGGACGATTGGTTGCATTATTGTGTGTAATCTTCTACATATTCATCATCAGAATTCCCATTCTTTATTAGATAGAGCGACCTAATCCATCAACGTCAAAATTATTGGCGATTTGGCTGAAATATCTGTTCATGCAATGCAGAGCATTTGTGACTTGTGTTGACTCATCACTCATCAGTTGTATACACACTGTTGTGGCCTGGACGTGGGGTCTACGGTGTCTGCTTAGCAGCAACCCAAAGAATGTGCAATAGTGTAATTGATTTGGCTTCTCTCTTTTTAAACGAAGGAAAAGGTATACGGAAGCCATTTGCCTGTCACGGTCACTGCTGGGAGTCGGAATCAATGGAATCAGAACGAAACAGGGTTCAGCAACTTGGGCCTTGTTTAGATGGTCAGATTTCTATTTCCCGAAGAAGAGATCAGAAGATTTCGTTTGTATTTGACAAATATTATTCAATCATACTGTAACTAGATCAAAAGATTCATCTCATGATTTGTAACTAATCATGTAATTAGTTATTTATTTTACCAACATTTAATCGCCCACGAAATGCGACACAACATTTGATGTGATGGAGAGAGAGTCATATTTCTAGTCTTTTTCAGGCAACTAAACAAGGCCTTGCTTCCTGTGTGTAGCTGTGCCTGGCCCTGATCCTTGACAGCGGGCAGCGAGTCAGCGACAGATTCATGTATCCTTCGCACTGCTGGCATGGCATACTGCAAGTGCATGATCAACATAACTGGGTGGCTTTACACTGCCAGTACTGTCCCTGAATTAAAAAAAAAATTCAAATACGCCGTACGTCCCTGAATTGGATGGCGTAGAGTAAGATATCAGGCCATGGCGTATAGTACTGCATTGGTTTAATTCGATCACACAGACACACTTGCCAATTCGCGAGAAAAAAATTAATCCGTTTATTACACTGCACCTTCCTTCTTGTATTCAAACGTGACGGCGTAAATGTCTGCTGCTACCCAACGCGGTTTCTGTACGGCTGCCCCTCGTTGACCACCGGCGGACCCCGGTGCACGGTCGGCTGCGCGGCGGCGTCACCACCGCCATGCGTGGCGCCGTCACCGTCACCACGGCAGCGTGGCTTCCACGGGGAGACGTCGCCGCGCCCCACCGACACGCGCGGGCCGCAGCGAGCCTCATGGTCGAAGCCGCGCCTCGCGTCAGGGCCGAGCGCGGAAGCGTGGCGGTCAGGCCTCAACTCCTGCCTCCCCGCTGGCAGTGGCGCCCCGATGCCGTCGTCAGCGACGACGTTGTCTTCTGTCCATTTCAGTGCCGCCGACGCCGCCGCGCCCGTCGGCGCCTCCGCTGGTGATTCCGCACGCCAACTACTGTCGCCGCCGCCCACGGCTGCGCCTAGCGATTCCGGGTCGGCTGATGACGCCGCCGGTGAGAGCAGGAGAGCCACGGCGCACAATGAGAGGACGATGGGAAGCATCGTATGCGTGCGTGAGGCATCCATGGTGTTGTCTTGCAAATCTGCTCTTTGCTCTGGAGGATCAAGGTGAGACAGAGGGTACTACTTATAGGAGAGAGTTTCTTATAGGAACATTGTTTTTTCTTTGTAACTTGCAAACGTTAATGGAGGAAGTTTTTTAATCCAAGTTTGTTCTAGATCTAGTAACACGCACTTAATGAGAAACGTTGCCTGAAGAAGACCGTTTCTTCAAAGTTCAGATGTTAACTGACAGAGATTTCAGTAGCTGACGGGTACATTTGTGACATCCAGGAAGCGGTGGTAGCAAACCCATGCAGCCATGCTTCTCAAAGAGAGCCAGATCACCTCCCGAAAACAATGGATTTTAGGCAATAGAGCATAGTACATCTATTCTACTATCCCCACGTTCAGTGTTTCAGAAAACAAGAAACTTCAGGTCTCCAACGCCTCAGTGTTGGAACCAGGGCACTGCTGACTGCCAACGTTTCGATCAGAGCTCTCCACTTCTCCTGTAGCTGCATTGAAATCCCTTCTCACCTTCCCCCAGGTAAACGCAGGCCAGAGAAGAGGTCGCCTCCGAGCATCTGCATTTCTGACCAGTGTACATAAAGATGTGAATTAAACCCAAATAGCTTCTTGGTTCTGCTGAGCGCATGTTATTAGCCAAAGACAACTCCAGGCCTCCTGTCAAATGTGAAAGTTTGGATTGGGTTTCCATATAAAACACCGTGTCAATTATCTACTATGCGATTGTTATAATTCCACTGCTGATTGGTGTCTGAATTCTGCTAGTTGCTTATCGCAGATGAGGGACTAACTGGTGCATTGTTGCTGTCCTTTTATATTGCAATAAGTATATGTGTTTTATCTATAAGGATGATTTAACAGTGTTATATCCACTTCATATATATCATTATATCATATATATATATATGAGCATATTGATTCATCAGCACCGTATATGTGAGTTTATTTTCAGGGGCAAAGCTCCTGAAAACAATGGATTCTAGGCAATAGAACATACTTTCAGTTATATAAGTTTAGAACACTGGGATACATGTGCTTGATGACCAATGAAGATACAAATTATGTGCTCACAGAAATCATTCATTCAAGTCGCGATGGATACATTCACATATATAGCATCATTCATGGTTGTATAGCAAACGGCAGATGTTCATTGCAGGGAAAAAATATGTGGATTCATCTCTCAGTTCCACAGGTTCCCTTACCAAGCATATGCAAAGAATTAAAAAACCGGAATGTTAACCTGACACAGATTTCAGCCCTCGACCCTAGGGACTCAACAGGAATGAAGGCAACTAATTGACCACGGTCACTAAGTCTTTTCTTGCTTATACTTCACAAAGCACTTAAAGCATCATGTCTGCCATAAGCCAATGCACCAACAGAAGGTTCATCATCATGGAACGAATGGATCCCAGTGTTCTCATCATGGTACTGGTGGTTGTCGGCCTGTCGCATGATCTGAAAAGGCACAATTGATAAACTCATAACCATGCCATAGCTCAGATTCCAACAAACTGAGTCGTCATATTCAAAAATCAATGTGATTGGTTCTTCAGTGGCGTGGGTTTTGGATTGGCCATAGAGGAGAGTACAGTTACAGGAAAAATTAGACCAACAGTATCTAGCCAATTTCAAGTACTATGTAAGTTTTAGATTAGAGTATTAGAGAGTGAATTAGATCATATTAGATTAGATTTGATAGCATACTGCATTCATAACCTCGATTCTCTTGGATATCCAGTCATCCACAGTTTTTTTGGTGACAAATTGCTGAAAATCACAACTAAGCAAGAATGCTGTACAGAGGTACTAGAAATTACCTGGAGTATAGAAGCTCAGGTAAGGAATGACAACTTCGGGCCTTCTGCTGGACATCTTCTTGACTTGGCCTGACTCCAGGTTAATCGCGAAGACGCCAACACTTGTCGTGACGAAGATGACGCCGAGGCCCTCCGCGAAGCCAACCGGGAACCGAATCTCGCCATTGGGCAGCGTGTTGAGTTCCAAGACCCTGCTCTGCGTCCATGCCGCCGCAGTTCTGTCAGAACCGGTCTCTCTCGACCACAGGTAGAGACGGGACCCCCGCACGCTGGCCAACCCCAGACCGCCGCCCATTGCCGGCATGAGGATACCGCGACCATTGTGCGCTACCGGCGGGTGGACAAATGCGAGTTCCCGGCGACCCAAGTCGAACTCGACGATGGTCATGCTGTACGCAGCAGGGAAGAAGATCCTATTTCCCACAAGCGCGGTGGGATCCATCATGTCCATTTCCGCGAGGTGATCGGGGTGCTGAGCGTAGGCCGCGTCGCTCCAGGCGCCGGTCTCCGAGGAGTAGACGCGGGCGTACGTCCTCCCGTCCTCGGCGGTGTCCATGAGCACGACGAGGAAGGGCCCGCAGTGGCAGTCGAGGTGGCCGCAGTCGCCGCCCCCTTCGCGCGCGGCCGCGGCGCAGAGCACCGCCACGCTCCAGAAGTCGTTCGGGGCCGGCATCTGCAGCCCCCACCGCTGGCCCGTGACGGGGCTCCACACGAAGAGGTGGTCGTCGCTCTCCTCGTTGGTGGCGTCGCTGAAGAGGACGCGGCCGTGGCGGGCGTCGCGCGCGTGGCAGCCGCCGTGGTCGAGGGTGCGCGGGCGGAAGGCGGTGGTGCGGACGAACCGCGAGAGGAACGAGCTGTCGGGGCGTTCCACGTGGAAGAGGAGGCCCAGCATCGGAGGCGCCCCGCCGTGGAACGCGCGGTAGCGGCGGAGGAAGTTCGGGTCGGTGAGGAGGCGCCGCCAGGGCTTGCAGACCGCCGAGCAGCGGACGAGGCGCCTGGGGTCGTGCGGCGGGACGCGGAGGAGGATCTCGTGGATGAGCTCGTCGGGCAGATCCCGCAGCGAGCGGACGCACGGGCTTTTCGGCGGAGGCGGCGTGGCCATGGTTGCTATCGCCGCCGCGTTGGGGTTGCCGGGACAAGAACAGGGAGAGCCGATTGCTTGCCGGCGCGGCGCCCGGCGCTTCAATTTGAGACGAAGACCGATGCCGGAGCCGGGGTGGGGATTAACCGGCCGCCTGAGTTTTCTTTGCCGTGTCGGTTGGCTCGGATGACTAGTGCCAGCCCAAACCACTTTGGCGGCCCATCCGAATTCGGTCCACGGCTCAATTTGGCCCATTCTACTACGACTCATTCTGATTTTGTGAATTCGTGATCACTAGTCGTTCGTCCGCCTGCAGGCTGCAGCTCTATCCAAAAACGGTGGGCAACTTCCTCCTCCCGCTTGGCCTCTTCCATCCCCACCCCGGCAACCTGATGCTGCGCCTCTCCATCGCCGTCCTCACCTCACCTCTCCTCCCCACCGTCCGACCCCATCCGCGTCGGCAACTCCGCCTCCGCGTCCGCTCCCTCGCCGCCGCCTCCTCGCTCTCGCCGTCCGCCCGCAGCCTCCGCCTCCTCGAATGGGGCAAGGTGTGCGACGCCGTCGCCTCCTTCGCCGGCACTGCGCACGGCCGCGACGCCGCAAAGGTATGGCGCCCCGATCTCCCAGGATGTCATTTCTCGCTGCCGCAGTACCGACGAAGGGGGTTAGTCTCTGACGCCAGGCGTCGTATGGTTTGGTTGGTATGCGGGTGCAGAAACAACTGTGGGAGGTGGAGGATGTGAGCTATGAGCAGAGCCAGAGGCTGCTCCAGGAGACGGAGGCGGCCGTGTGGCTGCTTGACAACGCTGGTGGGGCGATGGATTTCTCGGGGTTGGATACAGATGCGGTGAGGACCCAGGCTGCTTGAAATATTTGCGTTTGGCAGTATACTATCATAGAATTCATTAATCAAATTGTGTATTGCTTCTTAACCCTGTTGGGAACCTTAAAGGTCAGTAGAAGTAACTACTAAACTGCTTCCTATGCGCCATTTCTCTGTGTCTTGTACTAGTTAAGTTCTGTAACCCAGACACAAGTTCACTCTGTATTGATTTATGACTATGATGCTACATGGTTTTACTTTTTCAGAAGTTAATGCACTACTGTAGCCATGATTTGCCAATATAAAATAAAATTTAGTATAAAATGCATGGATAATAAATTAATAACCCGCATGTTTCTGATTCTATTTGTGGTCTTGATCTTAATTGTTAATGATGAGATTTTAATGGCACTGCTCTTAGCAATACATTTTGCTTTATACATACTTAGGCACAAACATGTTAGTTGTGGAAGTGTGTGAATACACTATTGATTATTTTGTTTGTATGTTGACCTGAAGATAGAGTCAGCAATACATTCTGTCTCTGGGGGCGCCGTGATAAAAGGCCTGGAAGCAATGGCAGTCGCTAGCCTGATGCTGTTTGTTGAATCCTTGCAAATAAATATTAAAGCTGCCATAAAGCTGGATGAAGGCTCACGTAGTCAATTAACGACACTTACAGAAACAGTAAGTGCATCTTTTTCATCACTTACTATTTAATTCCGTTCAAAAAACATTCATGACAGTGCACTGTGCTGAATCTACTTGTTCTGAACTGCAGATTTTAGATGCTGTCATTAACAAGTCACTAGTGAAATCCATACAAGATATCGTTGATGATGATGGCTCTGTTAAAGATACTGCAGTTTGGTTTTTGGACCCTATTTTTAATTCTATTTTCTTCAAATAATGTTATGTTTCATTTACAAATTTATGAATGCCTTATCTGAGCAATACCTCAATTCTGTTATCAAATTAATAGAGGTTTAAACATGAAATTTGGTAATCCATATTTGAAATTCCTTGTGATCAATAGATGTGGCATCCTGAGATTAATCCAGAGGCATTCACACATGCTTACTCATTCTTTGATTTCAATTTATCAAAAATACATGTATGGATGTTTGAATGAAGTGACTTTATGAATCATATATTGTTACTAGTTGGTCTAGGCATCTAAAAGTATGTCATATTTGTTCTCTGTAACTCATACCCATTGTATTTGGTGGCTTTCTTTTCTTATGGTTTAAAAGTTATCCGGACTATTGTTTCTGCGTCCTATTTTTATGGCCTTGGCGATTGTGTTCCTATGGATTATCTTTTCTTGACTCAAACCAAATCTTTCTTTTTCAGAGCTCTGAGCTAAGACGGTACCGAGAGCAAGTACAGCGGCTAGAGAGCAGGGTAGGTGGATACCCTTTTCATTTTTTTATCACTTCAGTAACGCCTGACTTATTTGCCAGCTCCATGGGTGCTGCACTGCTGCATGAAGCATAAGTTATCCTTCTAGAGTCTAGACTATTTTTTTCTGACTGAATTACCAGCTCTATTTCACCAATATAACTGTAACATAAAAGCTATTTTGCTTCATCACTACCTAAAAGCTCAATGTTGTCTTATATGTTACTGGACTAAACAAGACATCTTAGCCATATTTTTGCCCTAGTTGCATTTACAAGGCACAGTTTGCAATCTAAAGGCAAAAGCTACTCTTTTATGGAATGTTGTTGATGTTGATTAACTCTTAAAAGTTACGTGTTTTTAAATTTTACAGTTATATCAGCTTATGGACAAGTTGATGCGCAATGCTGATAATGATGCTTCCTTGTCGGTATTGTTTCATTTAGCTCACTTATTGCTAAGGAAACAACATGTTCAATGAATTAAAAACTATGATTTTTTACAGGAAGTATGCATTGTAAATGGAAGATGCTGCATTAGAACAACCATGGATAATTCTTCAATTTTTGATGGATTATTGCTCTCCAGGTGTGCCAAACATTATAGATTCTTGTTAATGACAATTTCCTTAAAGCATTTTCTGTTTCTTCTAGCAATATATAAGACCTGTATATATTCTCCTGCTTTATGGTTGACTGATTCCCATAAGATTTGGAGATTTTGATTTTTAAATGGTTTTACAAAATGTTTTACTAAATTTTACTGAACTCATTTGGAAGGCTGGGTTTATTTCTATATCACTTAGCATTGTCTGCTTGAATGCTTGTCATTAATAACATCTGCATGAATGATATTTTCTTTGGCAGAAGAATCATGTGGTCCCAAACCCCAAAAGTTTATAACAACTTGTGACCAGTGTGGACAAGGAACATGTCTTTAATTTAATAAAGATTCATATATGTACTGTAGTGGGTCAAATGCTGGAAGCATGATAGAACCAATTGCTGCTGTTCCGTTGAACGATGAGTTGCAGGAATCAAGAGCACTAGTGGCTAAAGCTGAACTGGATGTCTTATCAAAACTTACTGATAAGGTTGTGAGATGGCCTATTTGATTTTATAACTTTTTTGTTCTCTTATGTTTACTTTCTATCTTTCGTGTGCAGATTCTTCTTGATCTTGATAGCATTCAGAATTTGCTTCAGGAAGCAATTAAACTCGATAAGGTTTGCTCTAGATCATTATTTTGTATGGATCTTAATACTTCATGTTCTGAAGTATTCAGTACAAAAATCGACAAGGAACTATGCAGTACTTAAATGCTTGTAGTTTAGCAGTTATAATTTCCTGAGTTCTGTTGTCATGTGAGGCTGACAACTGCTGCCCATGCACGCCCCCAGGCGGCTGCTGGCCATGTGTATCCCAGTAACTGCTGGCCATGCATGTCCCCAGGTAGTTGTCGGCCCCACATGACATCTATTCTTGTTTCTGATGGTCATTTTATATTACTGAGATAATATCAAACTCTTTGCACGAATAGACATCACTGATTTATTCGTTCTTATGTGCTGCCATTAGTTAGACAGTTGTGCATCAGCTTACAGACACCCAATGAAAGGTTTTCATAATTCGTATTCTTGACTAACGATGCATTTCTTACTTCCTAGCATGGAAATATCCTTACCAAATCCATGCCATCCTAGAATTCACATCCAGGCCGAGGCAGCAGGATGAGAAACATATAGACTGATCGAAATAGTCATTTAAGTAAAATAAAACTGCATGTATGGCAGAAAATTGTGTACCATTATCTGCTATCATATAGTCCTTCCAGGAAGAAATAAATGATATTTTAGGGTTGTTTTAAGTCAATCTTTCCGAACTTTGGTTACAAGGTTTAATGTTTGGAAGTGATATAAGTAAATCTTTATTGAAAGATAGTTTCATAAATATATACATTTGCTATATTTTATTGATATATTATAACTAAAAGTAATGGCTAATGTCAGACAACAACAAATGCCACTTATCTGTGATTGGAAAGATTAGTTGCCTAGTTCACAGTCCACCTATATGGTAGAGTTGGTGTTATGGACTGTCAAACTTCATAGTGTAAGCTACTAAGGAATCTGAAATCTGTTCTGCTCAAATCTGGGTCTTGAGGGCCGGGTCAATTCTACTTTTCTTGAAAATATTGTTCAAAACTAGAAATGTCTAAACCATGGATTTTGCACTCCGTAAAATTATTTGAGACTTTGAGTTACTATTTTGTTTTGGAAACCACGGGATGGCATTTCTGACCATGTTTTCCTAAGTTCTTTGACTCAATATTTTCACCACTTGCTTTACAGATCGCAGCTCGTGCAAAATACAGTGTAGCATATGATGGAACGTTTCCTGACCTGTATTTGCCAAACTTTGAGAATGAAACAGTCATTAGTGCTACAGGTGGATCTGTTGAACAAATTTCCTCAGCTCAACTTCCTAAGAAGGCATGGAAACTGTACATGCCAAATGCATACCATCCACTACTTCTTCAACGGCATCAGGAAAATATCCATCGTGCCAAAAGGGATGTTGCAAGTGTCAAAGCGGTGAGTTTATCTGGCTCCAAGTAATTTTTCATAACAAAATTCTGCAAAAAGGATATTGGTTGAAATCAAGGATACATCTATTTACTTCTGAATATACCCTTGAGTATAAAATGGTTTCATTTGCTGTTTTTCAATCAGTAGTCATTTCACTTCCATGTTGTAGGAGATCAGGAGGAGGAGGATATATGGGCAAGATATTGCAGAAGAAGATCAGTTGGCGTCAGACCTTGATTCCATGAAACTTAGGGTTAGTTTTTGTTTGGTATTACTGATGATTGCTGTTAGTTTCATTGGATAATTTGTCTGCCCGTTTTTAGGTTTCCCAACTGGAGAAAGACCAGCCAGTACCAGTAGATTTTATGATTGCTCAAGAAACTACTGTCTTGGTCATAACTGGCCCAAATACAGGGGGTAAAACAATCAGCTTGAAGACGGTTGGCCTTGCATCATTGATGGCTAAGATAGGTAATGGAGTAACCATATGCATATTGTTTCATTGTTACCTTTGTGAACATTACCGACTTACACAGACTTCTGTAGATTATGCGGTTGTGGATTTTTGTTTGGGATTTTTGTCTGACTGATGTAGTCACCAACTGCATATTTTGTTGCAAAGGAAACCAAAAATAATAAGTACTTACCACCTACATTTCTAAGTGTTCTCTCTTTTTTTCTTTTCCTGAGAACATGCATTGCACATATTTCGTTAGGAGAAGGGAAAGTGCAACAAAGTTTCCAAACAAACAAAGCAAAGTCTGAAGTGTTCATAGCTGGAATATTCTGCATAACATTGTCCATTCTGCTGCAGGTCTATACATTCTAGCTTCTGAACCAGTAAAAATTCCATGGTTCAATGCTGTTTATGCTGACATTGGAGATGAGCAATCTCTGACCCAGTCGCTTTCTACATTTTCTGGGCATCTGAAGCAGATTGGTGTATGTTTCTCAAATGGTTGTATTACTGAACGCACATAACATTACACAAAAGCGTCCTGCTTCATTTCTAGTTTTCTACCTGTCTTGAATCCTTAGGCTATCTATGTAAAATTCAATCCTTCCTCTTCTATTAGGCCATTCGTGCAGAGTCAACTTCAGAGTCCTTGGTCCTTTTGGATGAGGTAAGCAGTTTAGCCTACTGTCTTGATAGATGTTAGATGCGTCTTGGTTCCTATATAGCCTTTTGGTAAGCATGGATTACTTGCTTGTTATGTTTTTCGACATGCTCTATGTGCAATTTATGTTTCTTTTGTCACACTGTGATATTCTCTTTATCATCACTCATGCAGTCATGCTGCAGAAAGCTAAGATTTAAGAATGCATGTTTCTGAATTGTGGATTATGACAAATATATATTGCACATAGCCACGTAGGAATTGTTTGTGTTCTAAAATACCTAAAATGCATTGGTGTCTATATTATACTCATGTCATAACCAGAACATCATGCTGATAAAGGACTCATGATCATCCTGCCCAAAATCTTAAAAACATTGGTGGCCACACATTTATATCTGTCAGATGTGACTATTGTTTGTTCTCTAAGATTCTCAAAATGCAATGGTGTTCAATGCTACCTTTGTCGAAGTCATGACTGGAATTTTGTTGGAAGGATTGAATCACCTTCTTCTTAAGTTTAGCTTTTCAAAAAGTTGTGGTGGCATTTCTTAGGTAGGTGCTGGGACAAACCCACTTGAAGGAGCCGCTCTGGGGATGTCGCTTTTGGAGTCTTTTGCTGAAGCCGGCTCCTTTCTGACTCTAGCAACAACTCATCATGGAGAACTTAAAACACTGAAATACAGGTTCTTACCATTCCAAGCTTGAAGTTATCTTGTATTATGGTAGAATAAATTTGTAACAATGAACTTGTACTTAAATTAAGTCTATCTCTTAGTATCTCAATTCTTTTGTGGATCGAATTAATTTCTAAGCTTTGGGTATATTCCATACACTATGCACCAAATGGAATGATGATACAAGAGGTATAGATTATGAGCTCTTTCCTTTTTATGCATCCAGCACCAACTAGGTAACTAAAACTATCGACCAGCCATGTACTTGACCTATAAACAGTGGCGGGCGCAGGATTTTGAGCGTGGGTATTCGAAAAATAGAAGGTTATAAACTTTTTTGACAAAGCATAGTATTTGGCATGTACAAAGCTACGTAGATATATGGCATAATGTATAGCAACATTTTTTTGGGCTAAATTCTGAAGATCTGAGCATTTTTTTAGGCTAAAATCTCCATAGATTAGTCATTTACTCTTGTTTCTTTGTATACATGTATATACACTATATTTTTCTCAAAAAAATGTATATACACTATATGTATAAAGTTTTTGGCCAAAAAATTTGGGTATTCATTTGAATACCCTTGCTACTAAGTGTGCCCGCCACTGCCTATAAACAATTTCTTCTTTCATGGTTTTCTTTAAAGAAATATTTTGACCACAGAATAATCCATCCACCAAATTTTAACGTCTGTTTCACCATTGATGCAACGCTGCCAACATCAGAACTAACTCTGGCTGGTCCAGGTGCAAAAATGAATGCTTAAGTGGTTACTTGGTCAGTCCATGTTCAGTATATACTGTTATGCAGTCACTATAAGACTTGTATGCAGGTTGAGTGATTGCTGCTTGTTAGTTACTGGCCAGGATCACATGTTTTACTGCTAAGGTTTGCTTGGATGTCAATGTTAGATGTATATGTTGTATATCATATTTTCCTCTTTGTGTAAGGGCCTATGTGCATATTTGCCCAGATCATGTACATGTTTGGGCTGTTGCCCTTGCCCCCTGGAATAGTTTGAGCTCCATTTCTCTTAACAGTTGATTGACTGGTGTGAGATGGGTCTTCTTGTTGGCCCTTGTCCCTAGTGACTAGGTTGTTTGTCCTTGTAAGAAAAAGGCGTGTATGGAATTTGTGAACAACCTATGGCTGTGTGGGTGTGGGTGTAATTGGGATTCTTTACCCTTTCTTTTTCTTCTTTAATATAATGATACACAGCTTTCCTGTGTGTTCAAGAAAAAAAAAAAGTTTTCACAACTGAAAGAACACTGCTATAAAACCCACTAAGTATTGTGCAAGTTATTTTTTGTGAGGCAATATGGATTGCACTTGTGTCCCTTGATGCTGAACTGCTGATACCACTTCATGGTTTCTTACCATTTAATTAATGAAACAAATATTTTTGCATGAATTTATGGAACATTTCACTTTAAGGATTCGTAAAAAACAATAGTAAATACAAACTGTTTTTTCTCGAACACGCAAGAGAGCTGCCATCATTATATTAAGAAGAAAAAATGGGATAAGAACCCATACAAGGCACACCCACTCACACCACTAGTAAATACAAACTAGTTGTCTACCAAATTCTAATACTGAATACTAACAATATGTTTTTTTGGGGAAACATAACTTTTTGTTAATACTTTCAGCAATAAATCATTTGAGAATGCATGCATGGAATTTGATGAAGAGAATCTAAAGCCTACATTCAAGATACTATGGGGAATACCAGGTTGTGTAATGTTTCCCTTTCCCTTTCTGAATCATTTAAATATTCAGATTTGCTTTGACACTCTCGTTGGTCAATGCCATGGAAAAAATTAAGCCTATGTAAGGTTTTCAGGCCTGGATTCCCTTATAAACTTGGTCAATTCTATTATTCTTAATTGAAAGGCAGAGCTCCTGTCATTACTTTCAAAAAAAGGGGGGGGGGGATTAAGCCTTAGGAAACAACTCTATGCTGATGATGTCATTTTAATCTATCATTCTTACCTTCGTTCTTCCGTAATGAACTAATGGGACACCTTATTTGCTTACGCATGTAGGTCGCTCGAATGCAATCAATATTGCTGAAAGGCTGGGTTTGCCTTTCGATATAGTAGAAAGCTCCAGACGTTTACTTGGAACAGCTGGTGCAGAGATAAATGCTGTATGTTTTTTCAGGCACTTCTTCGCACTTAGAGTTTGCATGTGGTTAAATTGTTGTCCAAAATATCTTGTTATGATCCTAAGCTCTTGAAGTTCATCTTTTGCAGTTGATAATGGACATGGAAAGATGCAAACAAGAATATCAACAGCACCTTCAGGAGGCACAATATCTTCTTATGTGAGAATGTCTCTATACATATATTTGTGTACTCTACAGTGCTACGTTTGAGTATGCTGTGATTCCCTTTCCACACCACACATCCTTGCTTTCCCCCCTTTTATAATGTTATGTTCAACCTATGTGCCTATACCTTCTTTTGGTACACATTGTGCTGCCTGCTTCAGTGGGGTTTTTTTACAACTCCCTTCAGTGGTTAGTTTTTTCTTGGCTGCATCTTTGGTGTGCAGCTGCTAGTGGCTTGGGGGCTTTGTTGTTCTGTGGGGGAGGTCATAGTTTTTTTCTGTTGTGGGGTCTGCAGGGTGCTAAGTTGTGGGGTCTGTGGGGGATGTCATATAACATACTTTGCGGGATACTTCTTGTTCAATCATTGCTTTCTATGCCTTCTAACTGAAGTTTGAGTCCATATCTTTTGTCATGCCTTAGTGTGTAAACTGCTTGTCTAATGTGACTTCTTTATGAGGTGGACCTTGGAACTGGCAGTCAAATCATATCTTCTATTCATTGATGTCTCAGGCAGTCCAAGGAGCTTCATAACAACTTGGAACTGGCACAAAAGAACATTGTGGATCACACTTCTGCTCAGAGAAACCGAAAGGCGAGAGTAATTTCAGAGTATGCAGTTATGGCCCGTTCTATCATTCGTAAGAAGTTTCAGCAGTTCCAGGAATCTGCTATAGCTGAAAGACTCAAAGAAGAGGAGAAGGCTGTGAATGATGCCAAATCTGACAGAGTGAAGGGTCCTGTGCTTGCAAAAACTTCTGCCATTGAAACGACACAGAACATAGATACCAACATGGGCATGACAACCAACGGTAAAGTACAGAGTACTATATGGAACTCTCTTTGTTTCTATATTACTATTAATCTCCACACATTCTGAAAACTCGTTAAACTTCCAAGGTTTCCTTCCTTTTTTATACTTAGATAATGAAGGTGGGGTTCCAGAAGTTGGAGATTCAGTCTATGTTCCTAAGCTCAAGAACGAAGCTACTGTAGTCAAAATAGATTTGTCCAAAGATGAAGTTCAAGTCCAAGCTGGTATGATGAAACTCAAACTAAAGCTGAAAGATGTTAAGGTTCAGAAGCGGAAAGTATCCAGATAGAACATTTAGCAGGGATTCAGATAAGTTTCCATATGCTGTTTCATCCAATTCATATAATTTTGCTGGCCTCATTTTTCAGCAATAATTAATATGATGTTTCAAGTGAAAATATAGATTTATTGTCTGCATGCATTTTTAAATTTTAATTCTTAGCAAACTACTTGTGGTACTCTAAAACCCTCAGCACAGTTCCAGAACAGCTTCAGATCATCACATCTTAGAAAGGAGCTTGAGATTATTAGTTGTACATATATGTAATACAGTTCATCGCTAATTTATAAATTGTAGTAGTATGGCAATAGTTTAAACTAGTTGGTCATTGGACTAAATTGGTCACATTGTAGAGATGTTTCTGTGCTGCACGTGAAGGTTAATCATCATCAATAGAAATCGCTATCAGGGCAGTCCACTCATCTGTTTAAAGAACTTCCTTTTTTGTTAAGATAATGGAAAGAACTTTCAGTAAGGCGCATCGCGTCGGTGTTGCGCAAACAAAGAATATAGCTTCGGCGCCGGTTTGAAGCAACTTCTCTATCTTGTGTCTTAAGTTTCTCATCTGAGTTTGTGGATAATCTCAGGGAATCCCACAGTAATCTGGATAACATATTTTCGCTGCGGTGGTCTGGCAAGCCATGTGCGTCCTCAAACGAGGAACGTGGTAAGTAGGTGTTAGACACTGTTGTCGGCGTTACCGCAACGCTTCGAATTTGGACCTGACGAATTTGGACCTGACCCACAAGCCCTCAACACATGCTGATATTGTCTTGGTCGAAAGCTACCACATTAAAAAAAGAAAGAAAGAAAAATCATTTTGACACTTTTTAAATGGCTTAAACCATCTTGGCGAAGGACGAGAACTGCTTGTTTTTGTAACGAAGTTTTTTTTTCTGTGGTTTTGACTCATGGACCCTCAACCCTCGTACGCATAATAGCAAGGAAGAGATGTATTGGAGGGTGCGTGTTTTTTTTGTGTGTGTGTGCATATATCCTCGAAAATAGGCATGCGAGATAAGTTTGAGAATTCTTTTGTGTGCAAAACAAGATGAGATCAATATAAGCTTTTGTTTTCTAAGTCAAACTTCTCTAACTTCTAACATATACAAGTTTTATTAGATGTACTATGAAATATGTGGTGATAGTTCATTATTTTGTACTATAGTGTAGATGTTAGTTTTTTTATATATAATTTTGGTCAAAATTAGAGAAATTTGACTTAGAATAAAGTGACGTGTAATTCAGAAGGTATGATCAAGAAATGCCATGTGGAATTATTAGTTATGCGAATGTTGGTTTTTCCCGTTCAAGAGTACGAGCCCCTCTCCCATGTCCCATCCAGCGGCACGACAAGGCATGGTCATGCTCTGATGCTCATGCGCCGCGTGATTACTAACCAGGGAGCGATAACGACAAGGCATGTGAACGAGAACGACGGGGTGCAGCGTGGACTTCAGACTGCCGGACTGGGAATGATTCGCGCTATATTTCGCATCCAATGCAGCACGTGCTCTCTGCACGTCGTTTCCTCTGTTCTTTTTTATGAGCGCGTGGTGTCCCCTGCTCCACTTGTTCCTTTCGCTACGCCCGCTGGGAATTTCGAGGATCAGCACTTGAGCAGGTACTCTACCACCTAACCCCATCCGCGTGTGCTTCGTAAGCAGGGCCTTTTACCTGTATACCCTTAAAAAAGTTTGCTGCTACCTCCATGCCACTAAAAAGTTTGGTGACACCCACATGCCCAAGATGAACTTCGTTTTACCCCACACGTCACTCCGTTCAGCTTCCATCCAGTTTTTGCCGTCAACAAGCCCTGACGTGTGGGCCCGACCAATGAAAACGTCCAAAATACCCCTCTCACAACCTATCCTTTGCTGCTTTCAGTCTCCGCTGGGTGGGGCCAGGTTGTCAGTGACTTCAACATCTTCCTCCTCAAAAAGAGGAGGGAGGCAGCGCCTGGCATGTTTGTCGCCGCGGCACGGGACGCGCTAGCAGCTGCTGCGGTGGTGGCGGAAGGCGCGCGTGGCGAGGACGATCACGAGGAAGAGCAGCGCAGACGCGCCGGCGAAGAGGAGGAAGATGGCGAGCACGACCGCCATCACGGCTGCCTGCACGGCGACGGCGCGTGCGCGGGCGCAGCGGCCCCGGCCGGCGAGGGAAGAGCACGTGTCCGGGCGCAGCGCGGCGGCCTCAGCCCGCGAGGGCGCGGGTGCCACGGCCCCGGCCGGCGAGGGCAGAGCACGTGCGCGGGCGCAGCGCGGCGGCCTCCGGCGACCGCGGCCGCCGTCACGGCTGTCTGCACGGCGAGGGCGCGCGCGGGGGCGCAGCAGCCCCGGCCGACGATGGCAGGGCGCGGCGGCCTCCGGCGGGCGTAGCCACGGCCGACAAGGGCGGCAGAAGAATAAACGACGACGACGGGGCGCTGTGGCTCATGGCCGGGGAGGGAAGGCTCGCCCGTGCGTTTGTGGCTGGTGGCTGGGGGTGGTGCGTCGTCGCCGGTGTAGAATGAAGAAGCTTGCATCGCTGCGCTGCAGGAGAACCACGTCCGTGCGGCCATGGTAGCCAGAGCTCGCGGGCAAGGCCGCGCGCAGCCTCGTCGGTTGGAGCTCGTGGGGACGGCCGCGCGCAGCCTTGGCTGTTGGAGCTCGCGGGGCAGGGGCTCACAGGGCCGGGCGGCACTAGAGGATGAAGAAGCAGGGGTGCGTCGGCGTCAAGTGCTGGATGTCTCGCGACGCTGGAGGATGAAGAGACCTATTCAGCCGATGGAATGAATTGGGGAGAGAGAAAATAAAAAGAGTAAATTGCATCCGGAGTACAACAACTATACGCGTACGTGCAAATTACCCCAACAACTTATAATTTGCTCTATCGGGTGCAAGAACTTGTTATCTTCGTGCATAGACGATCCAAAAGCCAAACCGATTGGATTGTCGCGTATACGTACGGCTCGACGTGCAGCTCGTAGGTACACGGCTCGTACACGGCTCACGCAACTATCGCATGATAGAGGTACATGGCTCCTGGATATAGCAGCTCGAGATCCCTCTGCAAGTTTTCTCCTAGATGTGCAAAGATTTCGATGATCTTTGCAATCTTGAGAGGGACAGGGAGAAAAAAGATGCAACACTCTTGTGTATCAAACGTAGTGTTGTCCTCATGTGAAAATGCACATGGATCCACTGAAGTCTATTAATTGGGTATGAGAACTTGTAATCTGCTCGTCGGCCGGTTCCGTCGTGTCATCGTGCGAGCAATGTATAGCAAGGAGGGTTGTGCTCCTCGTTCTAAGGGATCACGGGCTTCTTTGTTACTGGCCACGAGCTACTGCGCACACGAGCTGTGTACATGTATCCCGCGAGAGCTGCAAGCTACGGCGAGCACGAGCCATGTACCCACACGCACGAGCCATATACTGATAATAGTTTCTGCTGCCAAGAACGTGAGACAACGGTTTTTGGACCGTCTATGCACGAATATAACAAGTTCTTGCACCCGATAGAGCAAATTAGAAGTTGTTGGGGTAATTTGCACGTACGTGTATACTTGCTGTACTCCGGATGCAATTTACTCAAATAAAAAAGTGAGAAGGAGATGGATGTGGGGTCCACATGTCAGGTTCAAGGGTACTTCAGACCTTTTCCCTTGCAGTTTGACACCGTTAGCCGGAGTTGTGGACGGAATGGCATGCAGAACAAAACAAAGTTCGACTTGGGCATACAGGTGTGCTCGAACTTTTTAGTGGCATGGAGGTAGCAGCGAACTTTTTTAAGGGTATACAGGTAAAAGGCCCTTGTAAGCAACACCCTCTCTATGGCAGGTGGGGCAACCCTCCCACCCAACGGCGCGCGGCCCCACATCTCTTTTCGTTGGAGCAGTGGGTCGCGATGACGACGATATTATCCTCTCCACGGAATTCGCGGCGAATAATTAACATCACTCGTTGCCGCTTGGATGAATCCGTCACGTGGCTGGTCGCTACGGCGCGTGCACACGCGTACGGCTCCCGTTCGTGGCCGTCAAGCTGCCGAGCTTCTTTGCTGGCTTAGCCGGCAAGGAGTTCGGCTCGGCTCGGGATCCACGACTTGTCAACTAACCCACTGCGCGTCCACTTGACCACTTTTTTTGTTTGCGACCTGCGAGAAAGCGAGGTTGAGAGCGAAATATCCTGTAAATTGCTATTGCCTCTAGCACTTAGTCAAGCGAACTGAAAGCACCAGTGATTTTCATAGAATCCTTGAGGATCACAGTTAGCAAAAGAAATTCAGGTAGTATTGACTTAATCATTGAATCAAACCATGGAAGCGTTCTCGGAGACCGCCTGGCTGAGAGCCTAATCCGTGGTGTCGCTACGCTGACAAGTCAAAAAATCAGATGGGGGTGAAGCAACACTGGACTGGATTATGACGCGCTTCTTTAGTAACCTTTTTTGCTTTTGTATTTTCTGTGGGTCAAGCTGGGGCTTTTGTGGTCTTCTAGAACGTAGCCAACGGTGCTGCTCACGATCGGTGCTGCTCAAGTGGAGCTGTTAGGTGAGCTAACACTCGACTGGAAGACAGATACGACCGTGCCCTTTGGCCCGTGAAACAGTAACGATCGAGGACGCACAACTTGCAGCACTAGGTAAATGGTGAAGCAGGCAAACGGCTGCACAATATATTTAGTAATTGTCCTTTTTATTTTCTTAAAAAACACACACCGATCCAATTTTTTAATAAATGATTGTAGAACTAGATACTGTTATAGAGAAATTGCAAGCACAGTTTTTTTTTTTTGACAAGAAAAGACTGTGGGGAAGTTTCCTCACAGTATTGATTTTTTCGAAAAAATACCCAAATTCGCTCGCTCGACGGGTTGACATGTAGTCGCGTTGTCGACAACAAGGTACTGGCTTTTGAGTTTGCCACGTAAGCCACGTCAATGGCAAGCCACAAAAA
Source organism: Themeda triandra (assembly GCA_018135685.1). NCBI lineage: Eukaryota > Viridiplantae > Streptophyta > Magnoliopsida > Poales > Poaceae > Themeda > Themeda triandra. The sequence continues at coordinate 286,777 of JAENPR010000405.1, read as the reverse complement.
ATTGTGGCTAGCAAATCGGTTGCTACGATTTGCCATGTCTAAGGGAATCTTGTCACACTTTTTAACTCTATGATACGTGAAGTTCAAAAACGATCATATCTAAGAGCTTAATTGCAAACATTTGTCAACTTGGTCAAACTTGACTAAAGTGAAGCGTGGCAAAGTGTGACTAACAACCAAACAACCCCATCATTTTTTCTATCAGTTTTTTAAAGCCGACAAGCCTTTTCGTATGTGTACACTTGTCGTGCGCCTAGCCCATGTAGATGGCAGAACGAAGTCACATTATCTATTGGCGACTGGATGCCGATAGGCCTATTTTGTCCGTATGAGTTGCCGATGAGCAAAGATATTTCACACCAGCATAGCTAAGTATATATGTTTTTAAATTGTTTTACTTGTATAGACGCATTTAGTATTGCTTGGTAAGATTGTTATGAAAGACGACGTAGAATATTTGGAAAAGTGGACCTGTAGTGTTAGTAGATATGCAAAAATAATCTATCTAATTTAGTAGAAACTTATATTCAAAAGATAGTATTATAAAGATAGTTATGAGATAGATATACAAATTTATCATAACTAAATATTTACTAGGGTTAATAAAAAATAGATCTGATTTTCTTTTTTGCGAATCAAAATAGATTTGAAATTTAGCATGATAACTAAATTTCTAGTTTGTTAGAAAAAGATCTGTAATTTCTTATATAGTTAAAAATAGAGAATTAGGGACCTATCGTCAGTGACAGATGCTACTCGATAACAAGAATGTTGACATGTTTGTCGGCATCAGTAATTCCGACAGAAAATTACGACAACAGATAAGTTGGCATCCAATTAGCCGATAGCCTGCTTCGGTCAAAAATTAGCCGATAGCCTTGTAAAAGTATTTTTAAACGTCGATATAACACTGATTGGCTTCTAGATTGCCGCAGGCCCTCCGTCGGCCCTCTAATTAACGACTAGATCTTGCCTCTTCCGCTAAGGCCTAGTACCCTACCACGTAGGTGTAACAACAATAAAAAAAAGTTGACAAATGGCCAGTTAACAATTGAACTACCGACTTGATAGTTTAGAGTAACACCTAATTATATAATTATTTGTTTATTATGTTAGTATTATTAAAAATAGAACTTTCATGCTCGTGAGTCAAAGGAAAGTGATGGATTGATTGAGAATTGAGATATAAGCGGGCCGACGTCAAGTGAGAAGGGAGTGATAGCTAGTAGATTGTTTTATTGCGGTGATGGACCTAGAATCTGAACTTATTGTATGCCTAACAAAAGTATCTCGCATTCAATATGATATAATCCAATACATAATCTTGACCTAGTGAATACCAAGCGCAAGCGAGCATCATCCAAGCAAAGGATGGTGCCTGGAGAACAGGCCGGTTCGCTTGAACATATCAACATGTCTTATCAATCATGGTACAATGTTTTTATCTCAAAACAAAATAGCATTGGCCGACTTATCAGTCCCAAAACCAACAACCAATCAAGGTGGAAGTATTTATGAATGTTTCGCCGATGTCTCCTACTTTCTTCGTTTCAAATGAGACATATTGACATTTCTATTTCTATATATAGTTTCTTTTACTATGTATCTAGATATGGTGCTATATCTAAATGCATAGTAAAAATTATGAATCTAGAAAATCCAAAATGTCGTATAATATGGAACCAAGAAAACTCACGTGCTACAATCATTCTACTGATTCTGACAAGCAGGTCCCACTTGATACGGTCGCATCAACGAAGTCCATTTGGACAAGCAGGTCCCACTTGATACGGTCGCATCAACGAAGTCCATTTGTCATGTGATTGCCACGAAATGACGGAACAAACTTCTAGCTTTGGCTTCATAAACATCCGGATACACCAACGACGAGGCGATAGGGACCGCTCTGAGTAGTACGGGCGATATGCCGTAACTTACCTTCCTATCTCCAAATCCTCCAGATCCCCGATCAATCCAAGCGCGAACCCTCTTCCTCTTAGCCGATCCTTGTTCTGCTCTCTCCGCTGATTCCGATCCACCCAGTTTGGCGCCTTTACCGACTCTATCGGCGGGAACCATCCCGGTTTGGTCCTGCGGCCGCGGCACCTTCTCGCTTCAACCTCGGCGCCGCCGCCTCCCCGCCTTCCGCCGCTCCATCGATCTTCACCGACCATCGGGATCCCGCCGCCATGCTTTATCCTCTGGATGAGGTACCGTGTCCCAGCTTCTTTTCCTCGGTTGCTCGCTTTCTTCGCGATTTCGCCATGGCCGCGACAGTCGAAGCTCCAATCCCTCTCCCATGGAGGATGTGCCCCGGATCCACCACCACCCATCACTCCACCTGATCCACCACGTCCCATCACCCTCCTTAATTTGTTCTGTTCTGATCCCACCATGACCACTCCCAACTGCTCCACCTCAAGCTGAACCAGACACTTCTCGATCGACTGCCCCACAAGACAGAGCTAGCACTTGTCCTACCTGTCCCGATTTGGGTGGTAACATCAACATCTCTAACTCCATGCCGCCGAATCATCAACATGGCACTCTTCGGATTACTCGGTCTGCTGCTGTTGCTGATCCTCCTCAAGCTGTTGTGCAGTCTGCGACGCAGGCCACTGTGACGCACTTAGCGTGGAACTGCTGAGGCTCGGGTGGGAGCCTTTGCAGTTCAACCATGAACCATCTCGCCCGTCTCCTCGTGTCTACTAGAGCTCAGGAATGCTTTCTATCAGAAACAAAAAATGCCTCTATCTCTAAAACTGCCATTAAAAATCGTTTTAATTATAATGATGCTTTTGTTGTTCCCGCTCAAGGCCAATCAGGTGGCCTTTGGCTCCTTTGGAATGATGAAGTTGATCTGAATGTTATGGACCATAGTCACCATTTTATCTTTGCCTTGTGTACAAATAAATCCACCTCTAGGCAGTATGGTTTAGTGTGTCTGTATGGGGATCCTCATCACATCCTCACTTCTTCTATTTGGGCGCAAGTGCTACACTTTGTTGTTCTTAATGCCAACTTACCCATCCTTTGTATGGGTGATCTTAATGATCTGATGCATATCAATGAGAAGTTGGGCCCTACTAATGCTGATGTTAATCGTATTAATAATTTTTGTGCTTATGTTAAACAATGTGGTTTTATCGATCTTGGTTATAACGGCCCGGCTTACACTTGGACTAACAAGCGTTTCTCCTCTGTTCCTACTTATGAAAGGCTTGATCGATGTTTAGGAAATGCAGAATGGTGTTTGACGTTTCCTGCTACCACTGTCTACCATCTCCCTATGATGTACAACGACCATGCTCCCATCCTTGCGGTTCTGAACTCTACGCGTCCTCGTATCAATAAACCATTTCGGTTTGAAAATTGGTGGTTAATGGATAATGATTATCATGATATTGCCAAACAGAGTTGGCATCGCTCTTCTAACCGTGACTTCTCACAAAAAACCAAGTTTCTTGCTGCAGATCTCAGGAAATGGAGAAAGAAGAAGCCGAGAAACAATGACTTACTAGCTCAGATCGAACAGCAGATCCTAGATCAGCAATCTCTCCATCCCTCCCAACAAAACCACTCGCTTCAACAAACTTACACGATAAGCATCGGGACTTGTTAGCAAAAGAGGAGACTTACCATATTCAAAGAGCCAAAAACAAGGGGGCATGTTGCGGGTGACAAATACCTCTTTCTTCCATCATGCTATCATCAAAAGAAATAGAAAAAACAAAATTTCCCACCTTATCAATCCTGATGGCACCCACTCCACGACCCCTGAGCAGCTTGCCAATACACTTGTTGACTATTTCACTAGCATTTTCACCTCCCAATCCACCACTCAACAGCCGGCTGCTACCTCACATTCAAACCTTAACCATTCTACCAGCTCCACATCTAACAACGATTCCCAAAGCAACCTGGAAGAGGAAGCTGTGATAAGCAATGAAATTTTCAGGTACACTTATTCCATCCCTTCTTTAACTGAGATCCATGATATTGTTAAGGAGATGAGGAGCAATGCTGCTCCTGGTCCTGATGGCCTTAATGCAGTTTTTACAAATCTTCTTGGCGTGGGCTAAGGAGGATATTTATAAAGTTGTTAAAGAATTTTACACTCATGCATATTTGCCCAATGATCTAAATCAAACTTTCATCTCGCTTATTCCTAAGAAAACTAATCCTTCTGTTCCTCAGGATTTCAGGCCTATTAGCTTATGCAATGTCATCTACAAGATCATCTCCAAGTCCTTGGCAAATAGAATTAAAAATCACCTGCCTAATTACATTAGTCAGGCTCAATCTGCCTTTATTGCTAACAGGCATATCTCCTCCAATATTATCATTACGCAGGAAATTATTCATTCCTTCAATTTAGCTTCCTGGAAGGACCATGCCTTCATTCTCAAGATTGATCTAGCAAAGGCATTTGACAGGTTGGAATGGGACTTCATTGCAACTGCTCTTCGAAGGTTGGGCTTCAATGATAATTTTATTAACCTGATCAATGTTTGCATCTCCACTCCTACCTTTGCTGTTTTGGTAAATGATGAGCCTTCGGGACATTTTACATCTCAAAGAGGACTAAGACAGGGTTGCCCTCTTTCTCCCTACCTTTTTGTCATTGCGATTATTGAACTTTCAATAAGATTGCAGGAGGCTCTTCACAATAATAACCTCTCAGGCATTTCATTAGGACCCAATGCCCCCAAACTCCACTCACTTTTATTTGCAGATGATCTAATCCTCTGTGGAAAGGCTACTTTGCAGGAGGCACAGGTAATAAGGACCATGTTGTATGATTTTTGTCAACAATCAGGTCAGACTCCCAATCTTCAAAAATCTTCTATTTATTTTAGCAAAAATGTCCCTGCTCACATTAAAACTCAAATCAGGCAAGTTTTCCCTGTTCCTTTGCTTAGGCCTAACACTTTGCACTTAGGCCATCCCATGATTTTTAGCCATAGGGACAAAAACAGGGCTTACAACTTCATCTTCAATAAGTTCTTTGCTAAATTTGGTACCCTGAAGGCTAACAAATTAAATCATGCAGGGAGACTTCAGTATATCAAGTCTGTGCTTTCTTCCATTCCCATTTACTATATGTCAACTGTGCTTTTCTCCAAAACTTTTATTGAGAAGATTAACACTATTATTAAGAGATTTTGGTGGGCAGGTGCTCAAGAGGAACAACAAACAAACCCCATAGCTTACCGCTCTTGGGAAGATATTTGCAAACCTACAGAACAAGGTGGTCTTGGCATCAGAGACATGGAGCTGGTCAACAAGAGCCTCATCATCCACTCGGCCTGGAACATTGTCACTAATAAAAACCCTCTGCTCTCAGCCATCCTTAAAGCCAAATATTACCCTTCTGATTCTTTCTGGAATGCTCCTGACAGGGGTCCCAAATCCATCTCCATTTTGAAGATCAAACAACACCTCAACTCCAACTCCATCTATCAAATTCATAATGGTAATTCTTCCATTTGGTCTGAACCTTGGAATCCCATTTGGAATAGTATTCATGCAAACCTTATAATGCCAGTTGTTAATACACCCTTACCTGCTAAGGTTTCTGATCTCTGGCTCCAAGGCACTCACACTTGGAACCACAATCTGCTCTCCACCACCTTTAGTGCTCAGGCTGTCAACACCATTGAATCCACTCCTATTGTCAACTCTGACACAGATGATATCCTCAGATGGACACCAGCTAGGAATGGATTATGCACTACTAAAGCTGTTTACTCTTACCTTCAGCAGCAACAGGAACATCAACTCCCCTCCCAGGGCTCTCGAAGTATAGGAGATTGTGCTAACAACATTCTGCAGAAAGTTTGGAAGAGCAAGTCTCTCCCACCTCTTCTCAAAACTTTTGCTTGGAGACTTATCCGAAGAGCAGTGGCTACTGGTGAAAGAGCAGGTAGGTACTCTATACACATTGATCAACATTGCTCTTATTGTGGTGCAATAGAAATTGACCAACATCTATTTTTTAAATGCTCTCTCCCTACTCACGTTTGGTCAAATACTACTCCTCCTATCTTTACTAATAACATTCCTGATGAGCTAGATGGCATCCAAGAAACTTTACCTGCTCTCTTTTCTGCTAATCCCCCTGATAGTATTATTTTAAAATTCTTGTTCATCCTTTGGTATATATGGAAAGCTAGGAATGATCACAGATTTCAGAGAAGGACATGGACATCTACTCGGGTTCTTAGTGCAGCGAATGCACACATGAACACCCACCTGCAAGCTCTGACAGACCAAACATCCCACAACCAGCTGATGCAAAACGACGCTCAACCTATTGTAGCTCTGGAGATAAGGAGTACAGGTATGAATTCTTCTTTTGCAGGATCCAGTCCACAACCGGTTGCAGGCCACCTCCATCAACAATCCGATGACCAGCAGTTGCCCATTCAGCACAGGCGGCCTCAACAAGATCAGCAATCTCCTTCACCACTGTTGCCGGCTGTACAGCGTCAGCGGCAAACTCCCTCACCCTCTGTTGTACAACAACAGCAAGAATCGCCAGCAACAGGCCTTACTACTGTCCAAGACACAGGAGAAGCATTGCACCAACAGGGAGTCAGGAACATCACCACGGTCCAAGGCACAGGTATGAATTTTTTAAATGCAGGCTCTCTTCATCGCCATCACCAGGCAACCGCCTCTCCAGGAGAGGCTCCGTACCAACAAGGAGCCATGGTCTCCTTGCCCACTCAAGCCATGCAATCCACTGCATCAGGTCCTTCTATTCAGGGCACAATGGACAGGTTTCTGGTCCCCAACCCGGTGATGCTGCAGACAGTAAGGTGCTACACCGATGCGTCCACATCTCCAGATCAGCCAGGACATCATCCAAGAGTTGCAGGTATTGGAGTCTTCATCGTGGACACACAAACCTCTCCACCGTTGAGCATATTTGTCAAGGCAATTATGAAGGACACAACCTCTGTCCTGATGGCCGAAGCAGCAGCCATGGCCTTGGCAACAAGTCTGCTCAAAGCCATGCACCTTCAAGGAACTACTATCCTCTCGGATAACTAGCAGTTGGTTCACTTCATCAATGGAACCAACATTGCTCACCCTCCGGACTGGAGATGCAAACCATTCACCCAAATCATATCTTCTTCAAAGCAGGATTCAGACACAGCCATTAGGAAGATCAACCGAAGGCAAATCAAATGGCGGACACTCTTGCTAGACAGGCTCTTACTGCCTTCCAGGCAAATAATGTTCACTTGAATGCTGCCTGTGTTAGTGCAGCTCATGTTCATGAGTGCCCACTCCTAGTGACGCTCCAAAATGTAACCATTAACAATGTATTGGTTCTTTCAGTTTCATGCTGTTAATGATATTCGGTTTCCTCGTAAAAAAAAAACGACGAGGCGATTGTCCAATAATGTCTCGCATGGATAAACTATCGGAGGCAGGGCCCACTGATCGAGCCGTGAGCCGAGCCAATCTGAGCCGCCGCTGGTGCAGGGAGCCATGGAGAGCCAGGGATCACTCCGCCTGCACTTGCGAGTGAGCTTCGTGTCGACATCCCAAGGCGCTCGGCCCATGCGCGGGGCATTTCGGTCATTTGGCCAAGGCCACAGATCCTATAAATCAGGCCCCTACTTCCTCCCCGGCCGTTGCTCCTGGCTGCTGGGTCGATTTTCGCGGGCGTAGAGAGAGAAAGCGAGGAGGGCGAGAGAGAGAGAGAGAGAAGGGGGGACGAAGGAGACCTCCGCGTCGTCTCCTGCTGTTTCTTCCCTGCACCGGCTCGCGCCTTCAGCCTTGCTGGTAAGTTCCATCGCTTTTGCTCGACAGAGGCTTTTTGCTCGCGAATTTTGGGTCCGAGCGACGGAGATGCTCCGCTCCCTGTCGATTTTGGTTTAGCTGTTCTTAGTCCGAATCGTTCGGTTCGGTTGCGTTTATTGTGGATTTGGACGCCGCGACGCGGTTATAAGAGGAATTATTTTGAATTTATTGCGGGTGATGGGGGGTGGTTGTTGGTTGGAGGGTTTTACCGTTCAGATCTAGTGAAATTGCAGTGGTGGGAGGGGGCAGGGGGGAGAGGAGTGGGTCAGTTAGGTTTCTGGGTCCACGTTTGTTTATTTTGGGTGAGGAAGGATGGTTTCTGGTTCACCTACACCCGTTGAAAGCGATGCGTGCTGACTTGTCGAGGTCCTTTTGTTTTTGTTTGTATCTGCGAGATATTCTATGTATCTAACATGGATAATTTTAAATTCGTTCGAGGTTCAATGCCAGCTGTACTATCCGCTACTCAGATTCGGGTTTGGTGCCGTGAAACTTTTACAGATTTGGTCAAATTGCATGAAATTCAGTGGATTATGTCATATTATTATTGTGAAAGGCGCCTGAGTAAATCATTGTGCTATAATTTATTTGAAATTATGCTAGATTACACACTGTGGGTTAATCTTTTCTTATCACAATACAATTGCCAATGCACAGTGGTATACCTTTCTTTCACATATTACTCAGATGAGTTGGCTCAGCAGTAGCATAAAGAAATAGAGCATTGTGGTCATTTCAATAGCTCCCAAACAGAAATCTGAAGCAATTTTTGTTTTGGGTTGCAGAAAGTTCTGACCTCAGAAACTGAAAGGGGCCACTGCGAAGAGTTCTCTTGCGGCAGTGCGATGGAGGTATTTGGCAAATCTGTGATTGCTGAGCCCAGCAATGTGATTTTCTTGTCCGCAATCCTTAACACAGAAGGGTCGAACCCTAGTCACAAGTGTGACAAGAGGTGCCAGAACGAGCACATTTTTGGGAACATGTACCGTTGCAAACTGACTGGAACCACTCACATCTGCGACAAAAACTGTAACCAGAGGATCCTCTATGACAACCATAGCTCGCTCTGCCGAGTGAGTGGGCAGTTTTTCCCGCTCTCTCCACTGGAGCAGCAAGCAGTGAGGGGTATCCGCAGGAAGCATGAAGTGGACAGCAATGAAGGCTGCTCCTTCAAGCGCAGGCGTGGTGCACAGCTGCATCCATCCCCCTTCGAGAGGTCCTACTCTGCTGTGTCTCCAATCCCAAGCCAGGTTGGAGATGGCATGGACCTGAGCTAGAGCTAATGAGACTTCCTTTTCTTCGGCCACCCACCTAATTCCGTTCTGTCTACCCTTTTTCCCTTCGATCACAGGATGGAACTATAAGAGATTCCTTCTTTGTAGACTTATATGAAGGGATATGAGACTCCTTAGATGCACCGAATAAATGTCTATGTAGTATCTATTCTATTTCATGGGACCTTGTTGTAACTCGTGAACTTTGATTGAACGCCTATTCTGATTTAGTGATACTTTCGGACAATCATTCACTGCTTCTCTTTTCTTTTTTCACTTCAGATTTAGTTTTTTTTGTGCGTTTTACTTTATGTTCAACTAAGTTGCCTTATAATTTTGATTCTTTGATGCAATTTAATATAATTGAGAGGTGTACATTTGTACGGCAATGTAAATATGTGAAGGATTCTTTGGTCCTGTAATCCAGGCACAGGGAACTGACTTGCCTTTGCTGACTGAAGTTTTTTATACAGCTGTTACTAGTGTTTTGCTTGACAAGTTCCTAATCAAGCTTGAATCATTTACGGTTTGTTCTCATATAGCTCAATTATATATGTTGCTTAACTCTTTTTTACAGGTTATTCTAACGCTTAATGTTTATCTCATGTTCTTTTTGTCTTGTTTTCCCCCTTAACATTTGTTGTATGCAGGACAATCCAGGTTCTAATTGTTTTTGGGAAATGTTTTGTTCTTTTTATATAACTATATTGCTAACTTAATTTCATTTGTTAATTAATTTGCTTTGTTTGTGTTTTTGCAGGTGAGCATCTCTGATTCTAGTTTCATCGTCGGCTGGCAAGAAACTAACCAAGGAGTCTCTTCTCATTCCTTGCAGTGGAGGACTGTTTAGCTGTAGCTGAGCAGCATTCCTTCCAGGTAACTGATTAGCCATATGTAGCAGTGTCAGAATTGATTAAATATGACATCTTTGCAGTTTGAAGTTCGAACTAGGCTCAACTGTTATTGATACATGAACCACTTCCTCTTGTTTGCATTTAATTATGAGCATGTTGCATATTAAGTGAAAACAAAAGAGCATGCTGCATACTAGATGATTACAGGAAAACCTTACAGTCATCGATGACATTTTCAGGCCCTTGTCAGCGTGTTGGGAAGTTAGTTTCTTTTGCTGTCATGCCACAACATTTGTTACTGGAAACAGTAAGCCATAAATCAAGGCAGTCTCTTGCTCATGTAAAACGGATGGATGTTCTTGCTCTATAGACTGAGTGAGGAGAGGTAGTTCTTTTTTACTCATTCTGTTTTAGTATGCCAACACAGCATTTTTTTTTTCACCTTGAGGTTTTCCGCAAAGTCTAGTTTAGAGTTTCTACATCCAGGGATATGTGCATTTCTCTTCTACTTAACTGGTGATGTTCAGGTCCCTGCTTGACAATTATATTTGTTATGTCGTGTAGAACATAAATTGGTGGAAGAGAAGTTTGATGCTATCACTTGCGAGAAGGACCAAGCCAGACAATAACATCAAACTGAGATACTGCAAGATCAGCTTTTTGAATGTGGCAGGTTGAAGAGTAGCAAGATCAGCTTCCATCTGCAGTGTGAACAACTTCCATATGCAGTTTGAAGAAATCTTCTTAAGATCTCGGACTAAAGGAGAATCCTTGTGGCAATCTTGCCTACACCCCGAGCATCCTGCATACCTTGTAATAATAATAATTGTAGTACTTGACACTTCTTGCCAAAGTAGTGGATACTTTTCTTTCGCATGAGGTTTTGTTGGTACCCACCTCGTCTGTGTGTAAAAATAAAAATGTTATGCATACTGGTCTATTTATTGTATTCATCCTGAGAAAATGGTCAGTAACTTGGTAATAAGGGTTTTCTAATTTGTAAGGTTGTCCTAGGGCATTTTTTTTTGTCATGTTGATTTTTGTATGTCCTAAGAGTATCTCCATCAAATATTCTATCCAATCTCCTATATACTTAAAAGTAGCATTCTATGAGATGAAAGCATTACAACAGACTATTATACCTATAACTTTCAAGAGCTCTTAATCCTCTCCTAACTATTGGCGTTCTCCTACCTAGGTACTCAAACTTTTAAAACGACTATCCAGATACCTGATCTATTGTCGGTGTGCATCAAAGGTCTAAAACCTGCCACGTCATGATCAAGTTAGCATAAAACCCCCTCTAAAAACTCTGTTCATCACTAACCAGTCCAACCACCATCTTCCCCATCTAAACAGCCAGAGCACGCGACCGTGGCTGACGAGCCCGGCCGCCCCGCAGCCCCACGCAGGCGCGCGCAAGCCGCCGCTACGATGGGCGTCATCGCCCTTCTCTCCGCGCCCGCGCCCATCGTCGCGCCGCCGTCGCGCGTGGCCTCGCGGCTGCAAGCGCGAGCGCCGTCTGCCACCGTCACGGCGTCATCACGCGCGAGGAGCTCTGCCTCCGCTCGGCCGCCGCGGGCGCAGGCGAGCTCCGCCCCGCTGCCTTGGGCACGTGCGAGGGGGAGCTTCGTCCGGCGACCACGGGCGCGCGCGGCGGAGCTCCGCATCCTCTCGGCCGCCGCGGGCGCGAGCGTCGACGAGCTCCGCTCCGCCGTCTTGGGTGACGATGACAACTGCGTCCGCGTCGTGGCCTCCTCTTCTTGTTGTGGACCGCACGGCGCCGAAGATGGCGCCGAACCGGTTGCACTCCTGTATCAAGGATTATCAGGCAGAGCACGCCGGGGTCTTGGCGAGCGTGCGGGCGTCGTGCTCGCGCTCGCACGGCGCCGATGATGGCGGCCACCGGTACTTGTACGTGTTCTGGCTCGAGTCGGACATCTTGGCGCGTGCAGTGGACCTCTTCAATTCTGGCGTCCTTGGTGCCGGCGAATCCGTGGCGAGCGACGCGGAGGCGGCGGAGCAATCTTGAGCACCTTCTCCGACACCGGCGGCTCCGTCCGGAACGCCGAGAAGGGCACGAGCTGCGCACCAGGGCTCTGGCTGTTGAGCCCCGACAGCACCACGGCGGGCGCTGCCACGTCCATGTTGTATAGGAAGTGCACCATCCCGCGCGGGAACACGAACGCCTCCACGTCGCGTAGCAGCTGCGTGTACAGCCGGTACGACGTGAACGTCAATAGCTTAGGTACCCACGATGCATTTTACTGTTTAGTTAATATGCTATAGCAGTGCTCTCTATTATTCTAAATTTCTAAATTGATTTTAAGATATTCTCGTAGAATGATCTGTAGGAGATTATTAATACGAGAAACATGGTGAAGATGCTCCTAGTGGCAAACGTGTAAGACGAAGTTTGACAGGTTGTTGTTCAGAGAAAAGAAGGCCTGGCAAGGGATTATCCCCCCATCTGTGGTGTGGCTGACTGGTGTAGGAAACCAGTAACCTTCAAAAGGCCCAAATTGCCATGGGCTATCGGCCTGGTCCATTTTAACCCAGAAGGGAAAAAAATCTGTTTCACGATCACTCTGCGGGCCGGCCGCCGCCGGCAGCAGTCCCGCTTTCCGCCGCACGCCCGCAACTGCACACTCGCATCGCGTCTGTCTGGGACGCTCACAACGAAGCGAACGAAGATGATCAGCAAGGCGAGGGGCGAAGGGCAATCCGCGGCTGTGCCCGTGCCGCGCGGCCGCGCCACGCTTCCTAGAACCCCCCTGTAATTCAATCCACTCGCACGGAGGAGCAACCGCGGAGCAATGGCGCTCGCCGCCCCGTCTTCCCTCCGCCGCCTCCCGGCCACGCCGCCGCAGGCGCCGTCTCCGCCCCGTGCCTCCCGCCTCCGCTGGCGCCCTCTGCGGGAGCCCCGTCTCCGCCAGATACTCGTCGCCACCGCCGCCGCGGCGGCCACGGCTCCACTCGCTTCCTCGCCCACCACCACCACCGTACGTAATCCACATCCACGAGCTCCTCCCCTCGTTACGAATAACCCGGCACCTCCTGACGCTCTGGTCTCGCAGGCGGACACGGAGCGGAGGAAGCACGAGCTGCTGCGCGCGGTCCAGGAGACGCGGCGCGGGTTCGCGGCGGGGGCCGACCAGCGCGCGGCCATCGAGGAGGCCGTCGTGCGTACGAGGCCTAACCGGCCGCCGCTGTTCCTCCAACAATTTGCGCTCACGCAGCGCGGCGGCGTTTTGTGACGCTGTGCCGGGCTTGATTGATTGGTTGATTTTGTGTGTCCGTGTGCAGGTGGCCGTGGAGGAGCGCGGTGCCGGGGAGGGGACGCCGCTAGATCTCGCGGCGCTCGATGGCACCTGGAGGCTGTGCTACACATCGGCGTCGGACGTGCTTGTGCTGTTCGAGGCGGCCGAGAGGCTTCCACTACTGCAGGTTAAGCAACGTGTGTTCAGCGATCTGTCCTAATTCGTCGTTGCAATTGGATGGATGCCTACTTAAAGCCACCCAATCAATTAGAGATGCTAGCACATTTGGGATCGACTGCAAATGTCAGTAACTTGCCAACCTCCACGTTTTAAAATGTTATATACTGGAGAATTGATTGCTAAAAAGTACAATATATGTTTGTTCTGTTTCTGTCTGTCGTCTCTTGTTATGTTGAGCACTTGAGGCATTAGAGATGATGAGTTTAACTTGTGGTACATCAACAAGATGCTTTCTCTGTGTAGTGGATATTTCATTTTCCTCTACTGTTTATCACTGGTGTGTCTGGGCAATCATATTTGAGAAATTTAGGGAGAAGGGTTGGAGCCTTGTGATCAGGGTGGTTTTTTGTGTGGATATATGCAGGTGGGGCAAATATACCAGAAATTCGAGTGTAAAGATAGATCAGATGGTGGAATTGTGAGGAATGTTGTAAGGTGGAGCATCGAGAACTTGCTGGAGGTAACCATTGTATGGCCGTTGTACCTCTTGGTGGCGTTCAGTTTCCCTGATGCCTGAAGACTCTCATTTCTTTCCTTCCATATTTCTCGTATTAATTAGAAGGGTGAGGCTCCTGATTGCTTCTCGTGGAATGTCAACCGTTTTGGTAATCTTGCTCCGCCAATTGAGCGCTGATCGCTCACTTGTCATTTTTCTGGTTTGAGGTTCGGTTGAGCCGTCCAGGAGGCTGTAAGGCACCAGAACCTTTTGGGTGTACCTGCATTCAGTGTACCTGCATTCAGTCAGATGATGTGCAATTTTATTCAGATATCTGCCTGCAGATAGGGCACATTGACTGTACGGCCAGCTGTGCTGTGCCAGTCTGTTCTAAGTCCAAATGCAATTTTGGATAATGAGCCAAGCGTAGAATTTGCACTCGGGTGGAGCCTAGGTTTGTTAGATTTAACAGATTTTCGGCACTTTGGTGCAGACAATAATTGTGCTCGATACGCAATGCCTCTGAGTATTCCCCAGTTGCCGGTAGCTGGCATTCATTTGATCTCAAATATTTTAGCTGCTTGAGTTGCAACTACTGTATTTTTCTGCAGTATGAATGTTATTCGCTTTGCACAGACCACATCCAAAAGAGTGCTTCCCTTTTTAACTGATTTTATATTGAGCTGAACAACATGACATGCTTGATTATTCAGCTACACCTTGAACACTTACATTTAATTAAAAATAGAAAGAATGACCCTGTACTTTATCTTGATAGCACAGCTGCCTGTGTACTTAAATGCATGGACCTTGGAGTATGTAAAGAGTATGATAGTTGGAGGTGTGCAGTGTGCTGTTTTTTCTTGAAAAAGCAGGAGACCTGTGCATCAGTATATTAAAAAGATAAACAAAATGGGATAAGCCCAGTGCCCCCCACCCCAACAAACACACATTGCTTCTAGGAAACTAACGTGCCCGTGACAGAAGGCGGTGTTGTGCTGTTTTCTCCGTAAGATCATAAAATGTTTACCAGTTTCATTTTTTCATTTATAGGTCATTTTTTCAGAATATGGTAGTTTTCATGTTTTAAATTAAATCATATCTATGTTTCATACATAGAAGAAATTAACTTCTTACTTTAACATATTTTGCATCTTCTAAGCTTAGCCTTCTATTCTTTGCATGCTATGATGTACCTTATTTATTTTTCAGCCTTTTTAGCCCTCATGTTTTCAGTTCTTTCATGTTTGATTCTTTTAGCAATCTCTATAGGACCAAGAAGGTGCAACACTGATGGTCTCTGCGAAATTTGTTGTCCTGTCGAAACGCAATATCTTTCTTCAATTTGAGGAGGTAATATGTTTCCAAGAATAGCTAAATATAATTATTTGATAAAATGCAATGTGAAGAGTTGCTAATTTCATGATGAAACATTCAATTTCCAGCGTGAACAGCATGATAAATGATTTTTTGCTTGTTATATGGGACTCTTGTAGTATCAATGATTAAGCTACATTATAAGTTTGCATTCTCCATGACCATGATTCAATTCACATGCAAGATGATGCTATATAACCAGATTCTTTTTCTGGGACTGACATGATGATTCATGCAAGTGCAATATTGGAAATTTCTTCCCTTTGTTTAGTTATGTCATCCACTGTCTTAACCCCTTTAGAGCATCCAGCGTTGTTCTTTCATTAACGTTTGTTTTTTTTTCATTAGTTTTCTTTGGCCATTAAGCCTTTTAGGGGTTTTGAGCCATGGCTCGTCTTAGATGTTGCTATTGTTTTCTCTGTACTATAATGCTTAAACATTTGACCCAAACTCATTGTTTCAACTCTTCAATCTAAGTTCAAAAAACAGTGATCTTGAACAACAGCGATCTTGCTCTCTTTTGTTCAAGAAAAATAGTGTCTATCTTCCTTTTCTTTTCTGACCTTGGTTTTGAGTGTTAGTTGCTAGAACTTATAATCCATTGTATAACAGGTCGCTGTTGAAACTATCAAGATCAGTGAGCAACTGCAGGCACTAATAGCTCCTGCTATACTTCCTCGGTCATTTTTGAGCCTTCAGGTACATGCCAGCCTGGCAGGTTATATAATTGATTGTTGACTTGCATATTATACTTGATTTAACAAAATCGTATTTATTCCTTTCTTGGTCATTGACAAATATGTGCATCGGTATTACATTTCATGTGTCCCATAATATTGTTCTGAATTCTATTAGTTTCAACTTTCGAGCTGCTAGTCCTGTAGCATGCCACATGTTATCACTTTTGTTGTCTACTGCCAAAAAGGATATACAAAGTGAAAATATTATATTTACAAATAACATTTGCAATTTCGCCATGTTTGTTGTATTTCTGTAATCTTTATCATCTAACACAGGACAGGTATTTCAGATTCCATGTTTGTTGTATTTCTGTAATCTTTATCATCTAACACAGGACAAGTATTTCAGATTTCAATGTAGTGAATTCGTTTGTGCAGATATTGCAGTTCCTTAAAACCTTTCGAGCTCAAGTTCCTGTTAGTGGTCCTGAAAGGTAATTTACCACACTGCTTAATTTTCCTCATTTCGTGTTCCCTGACTTTTGTATTTACCAAACTGAATTAAATGGCAGACGATCACCTGGAGGATTATATTATCTTTCTTACCTTGACCGTGATATGCTCCTGGGTCGTTCAGTTGGTGGTGGGGGAGTATTTGTTTTCACAAAGGCACAACCTCTTACATAAAGGTTTCTGATAACCATGAGCATATCATCTGATGGCATGGCAGCTGTCCTTGAGCTTGCCAACTTACAAGGGGTATACCTCAAAATCTACAGTTTTTTTTACGAGCAAATATGTGATAATCACCTCATTCTAGTTTTTTAAGGATAAATGAGTTTCAAGAGATTACGTGCAACATGTTTTCTTTTGCACACCAGTTGTGGTGATATGTACTTCCTCCGTCCCAAATTGTAAGTCGTTTGACTTATTTAATACAAAGTTTGACCACTCGTCTTTCTTATTCAAAATTGTGCAAAAATATCATTTCTTTTGTCATAGCTTGCTTTATTAATATAATTTCTTGAAGAATGACATAAATTTGACTGTTTTTGCACAATTTTTTTTTGGATAAGACGAGTGGTCAAACTTTGTGTCAAAAAAATCAAACAACTTACAATTTGGGATGGAGGAAGTAGCTGGCTAGTGGTTGCGAATACAACCGAATATATAAAGCTTCCTGGATAGTTCTGACTTTCTAATTTTCTGTAATTAGTAATTTAACATTAGGATCAGCAAAACTAATGTGTTGATGTACTCCACTTATCTATTTTACTAGATGACATTGACCTTTTTTTGTGGTACCTGAGATGTGATTTGACCTTAGTTTCCTAAGTTTCCTACTGCTGTGACTTTGTTATTACTGAATTGTATTTTCCCAAAATTCAGTCTTTATTATCTAAAATGCATGAATGTTAAAGTATCATATAAAATGGGACTATTAATCTACTGGAATAGATGCTTGGTGGGTGGGTTTGGTTATAAGTGCTATCATGTAGCGTAACATGGACACTGCCACATTTGGATAGTTTTTATTCTCAAGGAAAAAAAGAGTAACGGTAGGTTTGTGGAAATGGAGCTTGTCAGTTCCTAGAAGTAAGAAGATTTGGAGAACTAAGGGTTTGCAATTTTGCATTGCATATGTTGAAGAACCATCTTTGGAAAGTCAACATTAAAACATAAAATTTGACAATTTAATAGGACACATAGTTAATTTGTAATCTAACAACAAGGCTGGCAACAAAACCTTCAGTCTGAAGAAAGTAGAGGTACACTAGAAATGAAGCCCAACAAGAGCCAGACAAACTAAAAGACAAAGAAAGAAAAAGATTGATGCAATACATGCACTATAATTTAATCTGCTTTCCCTGGTTTAGTTGATGCACTAATGCCTCTGTTTGTGACCACAATTGGACGTTGGTTTCCTTTTTCCCCATTTTGTCTCTTGAGACCCTTGTTTATAAAGGTTACATGGAGTCATGGAACCATAACACATAACAATTGTTAGGCAGGCAGCAGGCTGAAAAGTAGGATGTCTTGTTTCCAAGTTTGATTTATGTGACTGAAAATTGCCCTACTATAACTAAGGTATGGCACACAACCAAGTTTGGGACGAGGAATTGGGCATTGTTACTTTGCCTAAATTGACTTATGCAACTCTGTTGTGGCACACCACGCTTTGGGCTTTTACATTCTACTAACAAACAATGCCACTCCTACTTCAGAAGTTCACAGTTCATTCTAATAAACCATGCTGCTCCTACTTCAGAAGTTCAGAGTTCAGAGTCTGCTGTGCGTAACAGGTTGCCATTAAGACTACTTGAAGTAAGTTGATTATTTTTTTCCCCTTTGGATTTACAGCACATCACATCTCCTCAGGAAAAACCATAGGTCTAAATTTTGTTTAGTTCTGGCAATATTTTTTTAGGAGAATATTCTTTTCCCAATGCTGGGATATTCCCTTGACTGTGACATTCGGTGCTCTGGCAATCTCATTAACATGATATGGTGCTTTACTGGTGAGGTGCATGTGGCAAACCCTACATCACATGGTTTTGATCATGGTGGGTCCTCAGATTGTTGTGTTATACTGTTATAATATGCTTTCAATCTCCTAGATAGACCCCACAAAGAATTTGGATGCGCGCAGAATCCTTTATTTCTCTATTGAACATATTTGAGTGGTGTCCTATGGATGGACCGGGTTCACGAGGCCGTCACAGGAGACATGCATTTGTTAGTTTCATGGTGTCAAATGACCTTTTATCATTCTTGTCCTTTAAGATTTCTGTGTTACGGCCAAGCCGTCTGTATGTTCTCGTACATAGCATAACGAACATAAATGCATGCCTTATGTGATATGCCCTCGTACATCTGGCTTGGCCAAGCCGTCTGTATGTTCGGTGGGCTCAATACTGAGCCTTGGTCACCTTGCTCCGGGTCCAGGTCAGTCTGATCAACACGTGCAGGCAGGTCATATTCCATATGTTGTGCTGATGTTGATGTCGCAGCTGGTGCAGTCGTTTTCCTTCAAAATTTATGAAAAAGTGAGAGGCGAAGTCTCGTTTCAAGCGATGTCACCTGTGTGCTGTGAGTTGTAGGATTTCCATCACCGGTGACTTGTCTCGCTCTCCTTTAACCCAGCCATGTACATCACCTTCGTCTCGTATGGTCGAATCGTTCCGTTATCCTTTACTTGTAGTATATATCTATTGCCAAATTGTTTCCAGAGAACTGATTGATGTAAACGTGATTTAGCAATCTTACAAGTGGTCTATTTTTCTTTTTAGAAAAGGATGGCTTTGTTTGGATGCAAAGTATCTTTGAAGTGTTATTGGAGAAATACTATAATTCTAGAAATATTTTTTGATACAAAAATTTTTTGTCTCTAAAACCATGGTTTTAGAAAAAACTATAGTTTTTTTCGTAGTTTTAGCAATTCCACTCATGATTTCTTTTTTCCTAAACCACAGTTTTATGTCTTTGACTTATAAAACTACAGTTTGTGATACTTCAGTTTTTTAAAACTATGACATCTAAACAGGCCCAATGGATGATGTTACAGCGGGAAGTGAGATGTGCCCTAGAGATCTTTTCACAGTTTTGCATTTTACTATGTGTTAAAAGTGAAAAAAGGTATATCTAGTTCATTTCGTGTCAATATCATCCTCAATTTCAGCTGCCCTGTTTACCAGCTTCAATGAAAGTAGAAGAAAGCCGATGCCATTTTAGGTTTAAGTGTGGAAGCAAGTGACAGCTTGGTCGAGAAGACACGGCCGGGCGATGTGGACCGGCTTTCTCGGAGAAGATGGGTTCTGGACATGGTTCCGTGTAGAAGAACACTGATCCGGTCGTGGCAATTGCGGTCAGTTGATTTGTAGTCTGTCCACACTTCAAGTTTCATTGTTAACTTAGTCCAGCTCTTCCCTATATCATCTTGATTATTGAGCAACTACAATGCTCTTCCAAAGGTCCATTAGGAAAGATAAAAATAGTCATCATCATGTTAGCATCACGGTACTAGAATTGGAGAATTGGGGATAGGACAACAGAGAATTTGGGGAAATTGGAGGAGGAAGAAGGGTAGGCCGCCGGCGTAGCCGAAGGAACGAGGAAGCTATATATTAAATTGAATGTTTCTTCTCTTACAAGTTGATCTCTCTCGATCTCCCTCTCGCACTCTTATACTCTCAACACACGCACGCGACGTGCACACCCGATTACGGCTCACACCCACTCGGGCCCACTTGTTCTTGTGCTCGGCCTCCGGGTCCTCACGCCATCCTCATGCCTGTTGGCGCGGGGCGCGCCAGCTGGAACGCCCGCGTTGCTGGTGACCGCGCTCCCGGCTGCGACGTCGCGGTCCGGTTCATGGCCAGAGCGCGTGACACTCCCCTCCTGACAAAGCACTGCTTGTCCCCAAGCAGGAGCCCTTGGAAAGCGTTGCCGTAGTTCTTCCAAGTCTTCCCATGTTGCGAGAGATTTGTCCATGTTGGACCACTGGATCAAGCCTTGAGGTACAACTGATGTTGCCGACGTGACCACGCGCCGTTGAAGCACCTTGATTGGTATCTGTAACCCGTCCAATGCAGGTGGTAAAGTGGCTGGGGTCACTGACGCAGGCACTGCAGACTTCAATTGGGAAACGTGAAAAACTGGGTGAATAGAAGTAGATTCAGGTAGGAGCAGCTTGTATGCAGTATTGCCTACTCGCTTGATCACTTGAAACGGCCCAAAGAACTTGAATGCCAACTTCTGATTAGCCCGTGGTGCTAGCGAAGCTTGAACATAGGGTTGCAATTTGAGGTATACCCAATCGCCTTCGCGGAACTGGCGCTCAGAACGACCTTTATCAGCTTGACGCTTCATTCTTTGCTGAGCTCGGGTCAGGTGTTGCATCACCAATTCAGTCATGACAGAGCGGTCTTGAAGCCACAAGTCCAGAGTAGGAGATTGTACCGCTTCCGAAGCAGATATGCCGAAGTGGCGAGGATGATGACCATATAGCACAAAGAATGGGGAATGGCCCAATGATGTGTGATCTGCAGTGTTATACCAGAATTCGGCCAAATAAGCCCAGTCAGCCCATCTGGTAGGTATGGCACTTGCAAAGCATCGAAGAAAAGTTTCCATGCATTGGTTCACTCTTTCTGTTTGCCCATCAGTCTGAGGGTGGTAGGCAGAGGACATTTTCAGATCAGTCTTGGATATTTTGAACATTTCCTGCCAGAATTGGGATGTGAAAATCCTATCTCTGTCAGAGATAATCGATGAAGGCATGCCATGGAGTTTGTAGATGTTCTGATGGAACAACTTAGCCACTGTGAAAGCTGTAAATGGATGAGCTAAAGGGATGAAGTGGCTGTATTTAGAAAACCGATCAACTATCACCATGTTGTAGTTGAAGTTGTCAGATCGAGGCAGTCCTTCAACAAAGTCCATGGAGATGCTTTCCCAGGCCATGGATGGCACAAGCAATGGCTGAAGCAAACCAGGGTAGCGAGCTCTGTCTGGTTTGGCTTGCTGGCAGGTAGGGCAGGACTTAACAAATTGTTGTACTGCTGTTTTCAGTCCTTGCCAAGCAAACAACCTTTTCAGGCGCTGGTAAGTTACAGGAATACCAGAATGACCCCCCACTGGAGAATTGTGAAAAGCTTCAATAATCTGTTGTTGGAGTTGGATGTCTGAGCCAACCCACACTCTGCCCTTATATCTCAGTAATCCTTGAACTAACTGAAAATCCTGTGCACTGTCAGGTGCTACTGCTAACCATGTCATCAGTTCTTGACATTTTGCATCAGCACTGTAGCTCTTCATAATGTTGTCAAGCCACAGTGGCACAGGAGCAGACATAGCAAGGCACTCCACTGGTGTTCCTCTTCGAGACAAGGCATCAGCAACTCGGTTTGTAGCCCCCGGCTTGTAGACCATTCGATAGTTCAGCCCAAGTAGCTTACTGAATAGTTTCTGTTGCCACATGGTATTCAGTCGTTGGTCTGACAGATGTGTGAGACTTTTGTGATCAGTATAAATGACAAACTCATTTAACTGCAAGTAGGAGCGCCAATGGTCTACTGCAATGAGAATGGCCATGTGCTCTTTCTCATATGCTGACAGACCTTGGTTTTTGATGCCCAAGCCTTTGCTAAAAAATGCTAATGGTTTGCCCCCCTGCAACAATACTGCCCCAACACCCAGCTTGGAAGCATCAGTCTCCAGAGCAAATTGCTTTGTGAGATCTGGTAAGGCTAGAATTGGTGCAGAACTCAATGCTTGCTCAAGGGCCAGAAATGCAGTTTCATGTTCAGATGACCACAAAAATAAGGAGTTCTTCTTGAGCAAGGATGTGAGTGGTTTAGCCACCACTGCATAATGAGGCACAAATCTTCCGTAGAAGCCAGTGAAACCCAAGAAACTTCTCAACTCTTTAACTGAAGATGGGGTTGGCCAGTTGACAACAGCTTCAATTTTGGTTGGATCAGTTGACAGGCCATGCTCACTGATTATATGACCAAGATAAGCTATTTCAGTTTGCATGAACTTGCATTTGGACAGCTTAATGTGCCAATTATATCTGGATAGCAGAGATATAACTTGATGCAAATGCTGAATGTGCTCTTTATAAGTCTTGCTGTATATGAGGATATCATCAAAGAAAACAATAGCAAATTTTCTAAGAGCGGATTTCAATGTAGAATTCATGGCCCCTTGAAATGTTGCAGGAGCCCCAGATAACCCAAAGGCCACAACATTGAACTCATAATGTCCCATATGAGTAGAGAAGGCAGTCTTGAACTCCTCTCCCTCTTTCATTCTTATCTGATGGTAGCCTGACAGTAAATCAAGTGTGGAAAAATATTTAGCACCAGCCAACTCATCCATAAGCTGATCAAAGATTGGAATAGGAAATGCAGTCTTGACTGTCAGGACATTCAGATATCTGTAATCAACACAGAATCTCCAAGAATTATCTTTCTTCTTGACCAAGAGAACAGGAGAATTGAATGGAGATGAACTGTGTTGTATGATTCCTTGTTGCAGCATAGTTTCTATCTGTGCTTCAATTTCATCCTTGAGAGCAGGTGGATATCTGTAGGGCCTGACTGACACAGGCTGAGCACCAGGGATCAATGGTATCTCATGATCACAGTTTCTTTTGGGAGGCAAAGAGGTGGGTTTGGCCAATACTTCTGGATAAGAATCCAACACAGTTTGAATGTCAGTTGGAATGGTTGGTTCAGAATCTGGGTTGGCACTGCAGATCTGAACCCAAAATTCTTCATCAGCAGCAGATTTGCTTTCCTCATGTAGCCCCTGCAACTTGACTGTCTTGCCTTTATATGGGATAGCCAGCCAGTGCTGTTGCCAATCCACCTTCATAGGACTGAACCGAGACATCCAGTCCATGCCTAGCACCATATCATAGTTGGGTAGATCAAGTACTCTGAAATGATGATAGAATACAGTCTTGTGTATTGTCCACTTAGCATCAGGTACCACAGCATTACAGTGCATGATGGATCCATTTGCCACTCTTACTGACAGTGTATCACAAGGCATAGTTGGTTTCTGCACTTTGTCAATCAATGCAGAACTGACAAAAGAGAGAGTACTGCCAGAATCAAGTAATATGTGCACATCATGACCCCTGAACTGGCCTTTGAACTGAATAGTTTTGATGTTGGATGGGGCACTAGTAGCAGTCAGGCAACAGAGATTTTCCTCAGTATCAGACTCAGTGTGCTCCTCTATTGCCGGTTCATGAACAGTGTCATCGGACTCAAAGACAGCATAAACTTCATCAAGCACATGCAGACTTACTTACTGTGCACATTTGTGTTCCCTGCTCCACTTTTTGCCGCATCGATCACACAAGCCCTTTGCTCGGCGATACGCCTTGAGATTAGCCAGACTTTTATCATAAGGCCTCGGGCCTCCAGGCTTGTCAGGAACAGGAGCACCCATCTTGTCAGTTCGCTGGCCATTGTGGCCAGGACGTTGTTGCCATGGACGTGCCTCACGACGCTTGATCGGCTCCAATGCCTCCTCCTGCAATAGGGCCAGAGTATACGCAGCATCAAGAGTCCTTTGGCGCTGGACAAGTAGAACAGCACGAATGTCCATAGGCAGACCATCAGTGAACTTGGTAATGTAGGACAGATGGTTAGCAGGAGTTTCATAGGCATTGAGATGATCCACTAAGCTAGAAAACCTATCAATGAACTCTTGGACAGATGAGGTTTGTCTAGCCCGATTCATTTGGCGAATGAGGAACTGATGCTGATCTCTGTCGAAGCGAACATGGAGCTCTCGACAGAATTCAGACCAGGACATGGTTTTGAGGGATTCAGTTACTGACTGAACCCACCCTTTGGCAGCCCCTGTGAATTGCATCCTGGCACACTGAATCCACACAGATTGCTCAACATTGTACATGGAGAAATAATCCTCAGCACAAGTAATCCAATACTTGAGATCAGTGCCATCAAAAGTGGGAAAATCTAGTTTAGGTAGGCGGCCAGTTGGGTAGTGGTGGTGTTCATGGGGACGATTGCGATGATACATCATCTCTTGGGCTGTGCCATGGGGTGCAGGATCTACAAGTCTGTTATGATGATGCTGACACTCCTCATAATACACAGAAGTTGGGTCAGGTGGATGATAGTGTGGACTCTCCCAACCCGATGAAGCAACAATAGGATCAGGTGGTTTAACTGATGAAGGACTCCATGTATGAACAACAGGCGGAGATTGAAACTGAGTGTGCGAGGTGGTGTTCATACCCGTGACCGGGGAATGAACAGCGGCGGTAACCACCCCGTGCTCATTCACCCGGTGAGTCGGTTCGACGCGGTGCCCGTTGGGCCGAGCAGCCGTATAGCCTGCAGAAGTTGATGCAGCGTGCTGCTCCACCTGAGATGCCGGCTCCGACTTCGGTGGCGCCGTGGAGAAGATGGGTGGCTCCAGTGGCGGCGCGTTGGGGTCGAAGACGGAGCGGTTCCAGAACTTGTCCAACTTGCTCACGCGGAGATGAAGGTCGGCGACGAGTCCTTGCTGCGTGGTGCGCCAGGCGACGAGCTCCTCCGTGGCCTTCGCCACGGACTGTAGACGGCCGTCCTGACGAAGCTCGGACTCGATGATCTTCTGCTCCGTAGTACGTTCCGCTTCTTCGAACCGGTTCTCGATGTTGACGTCCATGTCGGAGAAGCGGCGGTCGAGGTTGGTGTTGACGCTGGCGATCTGGGTGCTGGTGGCGTCGCGCGCCTCCGAGAACTGACGATCGGTCTTGTCCGACAGCTTATGAATCTCCTCCAGGAGTAGCTTCATGTCGGAATTCATGGCGGCGGCGTGGCGGCGGCGGTATGTGTGGTGGATTTCTGGTTTTGGCGGAAGCGGTGGAGGTGGCGGTGGTGGTGGATAGGTTGGATCTCGATCCAGATCGACTCGCGCAACAATTCTACCGCGTGATCGGAATTACGAGGCCTCAACGACGCCCAACAGCTCACTGTTCGTCGTGAGAAGAACTCAATCGGTGTCGTTGCGGCTTGAATCGAAGGCGATTGACGCGATCTAGAGGAGCTGAGTACCAATTGTTAGCATCACGGTACTAGAATTGGAGAATTGGGGATAGGGCAGCAGAGAATTTGGGGAAATTGGAGGAGGAAGAAGGGTAGGCCGCCGGCGTAGCCGAAGGAACGAGGAAGCTATATATTAAATTGAATGTTTCTTCTCTTACAAGTTGATCTCCCTCGATCTCCCTCTCGCACTCTTATACTCTCAACACACGCACGCGACGTGCACACCCGATTATAGCTCACACCCACTCGGGCCCACTTGTTCTTGTGCTCGGCCTCCGGGTCCTCACGCCATCCTCATGCCTGTTTGCGCGGGGTGCGCCAGCTGGAACGCCCGCGTTGCTGGTGACCGCGCTCCCGGCTGCGACGTCGCGGTCCGGTTCATGGCCAGAGCGCGTGACACATCAGCTGCCTGAAATACTGTAAGTTTCATTGCGTGCTTATTCCAACTCTTCCCTTTTGTCATTTTGTATCATCCTAGATATGGCATTCTGTCAGCCTTACATAGAAGTTTTCGCCTAACACCGCGAAGACATGTTATTGATGCTGGGTGATTTTTAGCTTATCCAATACAACTAGTTAGATTCCTTTCCACGTTGAGTTGCCGGCCATCAAAAAGCCAGAAAATTAAATCGGTTGAAGGTTTTTTCCCCAAGGAGAGGGCAATGCAAAGACCGATCCAATTTTATAAACTACATTAAAACCAGCGAACTAGAACGCAGATAGTAGCCACTGATTTCTTTACAACCTTATCTACATCTCTCAAGCTAATAATATACAACTCCAGACAATATACACACGTCACACATGAATCAACGTGTGGGGGTACAAAAATAACAAAAATGTACAGCTCGACACGTTCCTTTAGGCTAATAATACCCGTGGATCGTTCAGGAGATCGAGCAGCCAGTTTTACCGGTTATGATACACCGATCGTACAGCTCGATCGATCAACCCATTCTCGACGAGCTCGTTCCGGCGGCGGCGAAGCCCCGGATCCCGGAGGACCTGAGCACGCCGTCGGCGAAGGCGAGGCGCTCGGACAGCGCCCTGACTTGCTCCTGGTACTCGATGGCCTGCGTCACGGCCTCGGCCTCCAGCTCGCCGAGCTGCACGCACAGGCGCTCCTCGGCCTCCTCGGCCACGGCCAGCCGCGCCAGGGCCGCCTCCAGCTCCCGCCGCAGCCGCTCCTCCCTCGCCGCCGCCTCCGCGACCGCCCTCTCCAGCTCGGCGTTCCTCCGCCTCATCTCCTCGGCCGCCTCCCCGCCGGCTCCTGCCGTGGCCACTTTTCTCGTCAACATGGTGCTGCTAATAATACTGCAATGTACTCCAACGTTATACTCTTCAAAGTTTTGAGCTGGCTTGGGTTGGCTTATACTTTGGGCCTCTCGTTAGTCCTTATATAGGCCGGAACGGCAAAGCACTGACCAAGTGAATGACGACATGAAGGCCGTCCAGGTTCAATGAACCAACCAATCCGAGACGCGAGAGCAGATGTGTCGGTGTACGGGTACAGCAATCATTCAAGTATTTATATAGTGATTACATCCATGGTGACCGCATATATCGTCGCCGAGAGCTAGCTAGCCGTAGAGACTTTTCCCCTACGTCTCTCTCTCTGCCTACGTCGTCGTCCAGATTCATTACGCGATCGACGTGAAGAATTGTTGAGCGTGACCGTGACCTGATAGGCTGGTATGGTAGCGAGACAGACAAACGCTGGGCGATGGAATGGAACTACTGGTGGAATGGGTCTCTGAATTGGATCGTCACACCCATCGTTGCTTCGTTGAAAGAATGGATTGCAGAGACGAATAATCATATCGACGAATACTTCGAATTGGTTGCATAGATCGTTGTACTTTTACGCGTGTGTGTATTCGAGAAAACTTTTACGCGTGTGTGAAGTCAAATTTGGAATAGAAGGAAGGAACTAGACTTCTAGTCCAGTTGAAAAAGTAATGGGCTGAATTTCTTCTCGGGTGCAAAATTTAGATGACAGTGAAAACTGCGTTCACGTTATTCACGAGCATACTTTGTTAATTCTTCTAGTGAACAGTACAAAACAAAAACATGACTTACCGTGGAAAATATTTTTGAGCCATGGGTCTTATTCTCGTGTTATACTAACTTGTTATTACAATTTGCTATATCAAATAGTATAAACAAGAAGAAACACAATCAGGGCAGGAGATCGAGCAGCAGCCCCAGCTTCTTGAACCCCGCCGTGCACCACTCGCGCCCCTCCTGCAGAATCACATCCACCAGTTGCACAGGGGTAGAGGCAACACTGTCGAAGGTGCGCCGGTTCCGCTGCTTCCAAAGGCCCCAACCAACAAGAAAAAATAAGGAGTCAAAAGCCGGTCGCAAGGTCTTACAGACGGCCTTGCGCCTGGCCAGCCACCACTGAAACGCCGTCTCATCACTGTGTGTTATACTAACTTGTTATTACGATTTACTTTATCATAGTATATTATTTTCTCGAAAGAATATGTACCATCATCTGGGCAAACAGTTGAGAGGGATTTCCTCAGTAGTGACGTTCTGACTTTTGATAGGAGCGTGATATACCTGACGTGCAAATGCAAGCGAGAGCAAGAAAGTAAAGCAGCGAGGGACCCAGGAGTACTATTTTTAGCAACGTGACAGGAAGGAGAGACCCGCACATTTCATCTTCCTTTTGATACGGAGAAATATACAGTAATAAGATATTATGGATGTGTTGTTGGTAATAGTTGGCATAAGTTGTTCAACTCTGTAGTCAATTTACAGCCTCTGTTGATAGAAAACGTTCATCTGCTTCGAAAATACCTGCTGCAGTAGTGGATGCAGACGTTTACCCGGCCAGCCGTATTTTCAAAACCATCAAATTTGACAAAAATATATATGAACACAGTTTATTCTCAAATGAACAGCTGTATTTGTAAACCATTTTTTTTCTTCCGTCGTACGACGACGAGGTCTGAAATTTGCCAAAGTCACATTACGGTAACCTCTTACAACTAAGCTAGGCTTGACTTAATACGTACAGGTGCTGCTCACATCTATGCCTAATTCTTATTTTTCGACGAGTCAAACAACGTTTTCGTATGTGCATGTTATCAACAGAAATAGGCGTGAAAGTAGGATGTTCCGCATTTGCCGCCAGGAAATACGATCTGGCCTGTCAGAATGGTAACCCGTACACATTCTTCCGATCGCTCACCGACAGGCCTCCCTCGCATCCTTGTGGCGGTTTCAGCGTGTCAGCAGTGCCATCAAGTTTTATTTTTTTCGTGACCGGATCTTTTACCCGTTTTTCAGGCCGCCAAGTCTTATCGTCGCCCTTGCCGGTTCGCCCCTACGGCCGTCTCCGCGAACGAAATATCAGGTCGCCGGACAGGTGACTTTTCATCCTGTCGCCTGACGCCTTGTGCGAAGGATGCCGGCCGGAGACGTGCCTACTGCCTCCAGGAGCGTGCACAGTGACGTATAAAGCCTAAACAAAGCAAGGCGACAAGAGGTGATCAGGTGCGTGCACAGTGACGTCACCCCGGCCGCCGCGTCCCACATTTGCCCACTCCTCCCGTCCGTCCGGCTTTTTCGACGTTCGCAGGGTTGGCTCCGCGCCTCTCGCGGCCCTTCGCCGTCGGGGGCCCGCGCGAGACGGCGATGTCTCCCGCGCGCTAGCTCGAGCTACGAGTCTACGACATGTGGGCCTCGCCTATCGTGTGGCTCCATCTCCACCATCGAATCGCCTGTGCCGCAACAGCAGCTTTGCGAGGTGGGGCCTCGTCTCTGCTCAGCCTTGCGACTCGACGTCAGACATGGCCGGCGCCGGCCCAAGCCCCAGCCGGCTGTCGCGGTTCCGGCCGAATATGATGATGCCTAGTACGACTTTTTCTCGACGATCCAGGGCTAAAGCACACACGGCCGATTTTCCTCATGTACTGAATCTGGGTAGACGATGCCATACAGAAGAGATATTTTTTTTAAAAAAAAGGAATAAAATGGTACACGCTTGCAAGTGTAGCAAACTTTTTTCAGGACAATGTATAAAAAAAAAACCTTTTTTCAGGACAAACTTCAAAAGTTGTAGCCCTTGCTAGCTCAAGCAAGCTAAATTGGCTCGCTCCTGCCCTAGCAAAGCTTCTTGTGGGGCTAAAGTTGGCGAGGCAGAGCGAATTCGTACGGGAAGCAAGCTCATCCATAGTACTCTCTCCGTCCCACTTTATGTGTCGTCGGAGGGCTGGGCACCGGAAACAAGAACAGTGGCAAAAGACCTGCACACCCCTATGATTGAAATGATGTACTAGTACTTTGTGCAGTCTGGCTGCTCGGAGCATGCGGTTGCCATACGAACGAGTGGATGAGAACAGCCGAACAGAGTTGGGATGGGCCGACGGGGTGATTGAGTGATAGATAAGGCTGCATGCAGGCCTAGACTATAGGCGTGGGATTCATCTACAGTTACCTGGACGACAGATAATTTCGGATACGCCACTGTCGCTAAAACGACACCTAAATCCGGACAGAGGGAGTATGGGCCAAACAAAAACCATTTCTTCTTGAAAGAAATGGGAGAATCTCTAACAAACAGTTTACTGAATTTAGTGTTGAAATCAACATAACGTATAGAGTCAGATTCTGATTTTATAGAGTAGAAGAAATACGGATTTCTCGGGAAAACTAGAACCACCTGCTCCCATGATAGCCTTGTTCGTTTGGTCATTTTTCTTTGCGGTCTTGTTGTTGCTGATTTATTGTGAGAGAAAAATACTGTTGAATTCCTGGCTGTAAGCGCTGATAAGTTGAAACGAACAGGGCGGATATTACTGAGAATACTAATGATGCCTAAGACTTGTTCAGTCGATCCCTACTAACCAAAACCCTCGTCAATTCCATTTAATCTCCTTCGATCCTCTTGGATTGGGGTTGAACTAAACAAGCCCTAAATGTGTTTTCATTTACCTAATATTTCCATTACTCATGCTCTACTCCACTGCTGTGGAACATTTTCATTTTGTATGGGGATTACTCATGAACTCGTGACCCTTCAAAGATAACGCATTTCGTGACCAATCCCCTTCTCCACTTTTTTTTTATCACAAAAGTATTATTGACTGAGAAAAGGCAACCGGACAAGTGTATTCACGCCAAACAATAAGAAATGTCCATTGTTTTTTTAATTTTTTTATGAGTATAACCATGATCTTTGTTGAGCCTTTTTTTTATGAAGCGGCCAACCTTATTATGTTTTTTATATTTTACAACAATTTTTTATAATTTGCGAAACAAATCCCTAACGACATGATTCCCATCAAACTACTACCAACAATTCATTCGTTTTTTTTGTTGAGCAAACACCAACAATTCATTCTTTTTTTTTTTGAGCAATCACGAATTCGCAAAAAGAAGAATCGTAGTAGAATGGGCCTAACTGAGGCGTGACCGGAATTCGGATGGGCCAAAGTGGTTTGGGCTGGCACGCACTAGCCATCTGGCGGCCGGTTTTCCATTCCCCACCCCGGCATCGGTCCTTCCTCAATCCTCTTCTCAAATTGAAGCGCCGGGCGCCGGCGAGCAATCGGCTCTCCCTGTTCTTGTCCCCAACCCGGCAACCCCCAACGCCGCGGCGATAGCAGCCATGGCCACGCCTCCTCCGCCGCCGCCGAAACGCCGCCTGTGCGGCCGCTCGCTGCTGGATCTGCCCGACGAACTCATCCCCGAGATCCTCCTCCGCGTCCCGCCGCACGACCCCGGGCGCCTCGTCCGCTGCTCCGCCGTCTGCAAGCCCTGGCGCCGCCTCCTCACCGACCCTGCCTTCCTCCGCCGCTACCGCGCGTTCCACGGGGCGCCTCCCTTGCTGGGCCTCCTCCTCCACCAGGAATACTCCAGCAATGATTTCCTCGCGCGGTTCGCCCGCACCACCTGCTTCCGCCCTCGCGCCGTCGACCACGCCGGCTGCTACTTGCGCGACGCCCGCCACGGCCGCGTCCTCCTCACAAACATCACCGGCGAGGAGAACGAGGACGACCTCTACGTATGGAGTCCCGTCACGGACGAGCGGTGGGGGCTGACCATGCCGTTGGCGCGCGCCGACTGGCACATGGCGGTGCTCTGCGCAGACGCGGCCGCGCGCGAAGGGGGCGGCGACTGCGACCACCTCGACTGCCACGGTGGCCCCTTCGTCGTCGTGTTCGTGGACACCGACTACGATTGGATGACGTACGCCCTCGTCTACTCGTCGGAGACCGGAGACTGGAGCGATGACGCGATCTACGCTCCACACCCCAATGACGTCGGTACGTACATGGACATGATGGATCCCATCGCGCTTGTGGGAAATAGGCTCTACTTCCCTGCTGCACAGAGCAAGACCATCGTGGAGTTCGACTTGGGTCGCCGGGAACTCGCATTTGTTGAGCCGCCGTCAGCGCACCAAGGTCGCGGCATCCTCATGCCGGCAATGGGTGGTGGCCTGGGGTTCGCCAGCGTGCGGGGGTCTCGCCTCTACCTGTGGTCGAGAGAGATCAGTTCTGACAGAACTGCGGCGGCATGGACGCAGAGCAGGGTCTTGGAATTCAGCACACTGCCCGATCGCCAGACTCGTGTCCCCTTGAACCAGCCAACTGCGCTGGGCTTCGCGGAGATCTTGATGAAGGAAGACGCCATTGTGCTTAGCTTTGTGGAGGGCCTCGGTGTCATCTTCGTCAGAACAAGTGCTGGCGTCTTCGCGATTAAACTGGGGTCAGGCCAAGTCAAGAAGATCTCCAGCAGAAGGCCATCCGACTACGTTTTCATTCCTTACATGAGCTTCTATACTCCAGGTAATTTTTAGTGGCCCTGTACAGCATTCTCGCTTAATTAGTTGTGATTTTCAGCAATATGTCACAAAAAAAACTGTGGATGACTGGATACTCAAGACAATCAAGGTTATGAATTCAAAATGCTATCAAATCTGATATGAACTAAGTCAGTCTCTAACATATATAGTATTTAAAACTAGCTAGATACTGTTAATCCTTTTTCCTGTACCTACTCTCCTCTATGGCCAATCCCAAGCACACGCCAAAAAGAACCTAATCACATTAATTTTTTGAAATGTCACAACTAACTTTGTTGGAATCTGAGCTTTGGCATGGTTATGAGTTT
Source organism: Themeda triandra (assembly GCA_018135685.1). Lineage (NCBI taxonomy): Eukaryota > Viridiplantae > Streptophyta > Magnoliopsida > Poales > Poaceae > Themeda > Themeda triandra. Next base: position 254,129 of record JAENPR010000405.1, on the reverse strand, counting down.
GTCAATTGTGTCTTTTCAGATCATGCTACGGGCTGACCACCAGTACCATGATGAGAACACTGGGATCCACTCATTCCATGATGATGAACCTTTTGTTGGTGCATTGGCTTATGGTAGACATGATGCTTTAAGTGCTTTGTTTTTAATTGAGTATAGGCAAGAAAAGAGTTAGTGATGGTGGTCAATTGGTTATCTCCATTCCTGTTGAATCCTTACGATCGTGGACATAAAATCTGTCAGGTTAACATTCCGGTTTTAAAATTCTGCTTTGCATATGATTGATAAGGGAACTTGTGGAATCCACCCATTTTCCTTCAGTGAACATATGTCGTTTGCTATACAATCATGAATGATGCTATGCAAATGTATCCACCGTGACTTGACTGATGTTTCGTGACCACATCTGTCTTTATCAATCAAGCTTCAAGCACATGTGCAGCTTACTTCCTAAAACTTATATTGTCCTCCAGCATACATCACTTATATTATCCTCCAGCTTAGCCAGTTTTATGAATGACACCTATACAGGAAAAATCGTTACTGATATTGTTGAAGAAAACTTATATATATATTACTGAAAATACATCATTAACATTTAAAGAAGACTCGTGACTTTATGTTGAGTCTTCTTCAGTATGCTGGTGGTATGTAAACAGTCACGAGGTATTTCCAGCTAGAGAGGGAGGTACAGTACATTGCTACATTCTGCATTGCTGCCAAAAAAGCATGCCCTTCTGGTAAACTTGTTTGCTGCTGGCATGGCCTTTGATTCTAAATTCAGAAAATGAGAAAAAGGACATATCTATATATACTTTCATATGTTTTGTAGCATATATACGTCTGAAATAACCTAGTTTGAGTATAGGTCAATTTGGACAGGGCTTAAAAATAAACTCACATATACGGTGCTGATGAATCGATATACTGTTACTGTGGGAAGCATGTCAATTAAACTTTCTTAATTGAAGCATGTCAATTAAACTTTCTTAATTGACTAAGTTTATAGAAAATGTTAGAAGCTTTTGTATTTCCAAATAAGTTTATTATGAAAATAGATTGATCTATCCAATGATGCCAATTATGTAGTAGTATAATGTCTTTTTGTTATTTGTTATAGAATTCTGATGCGCTGCAATCATAAGGTCTGTTTGAAATGTAGGAATTTCATAGGGAAAACATACGATTTTTTTATAGGAATCAATTCAATTTTATATAAAAAAAGTGTATGAATGGTGAAATTTCTCCACGTTCCCGTTTGGAGTTGGGCTCAGTTTTAGTCCGAAAATTCTCCTCTTAGCGGGCTGTCCAAGACATTGGCATCGGCCTGATGCTCAAAACGGGCTACAGATACAGCCCAGTCGGCCGAACCGAACCCATGGTTAGGGTTCCCCTCTCCCCTATAAAGGCCATCCGGGCGAGACGACGCATCAAACCTCTCTTCAGCGCCGCGCAGCCACCTCATCGCGCCTATGCAGATCGGTTTTCTAGGGTTCCTTCGTGGGTTCATTTCTCTGATGAGATCGCTTGTTCCTTTATTTTCATTTCGATTTCACCCGCTGCCGATTCTTTCTTTTTGTGTGTGTTGTTGTTTTTTCTGTGTCCGAGCTTCTTTTTGCATCGGATCGATATCATCTCGAAGGAGGAGAAAACATCAACGAGCAACGATTCAGGCAGCCCCTTTGTCCGATTTCAATGGCAATGGAGGTGTTGCGTTGCTCGGAGAACAAATCTTCTGCTCTTCAGATCGGCTGAGTGGGGAGGTCTCCTCCCCTCGCTGAGGCTGGTCTAGTAGTCTTAAGAACATGTATTTATTGGTCTCTGAATCTATCTTGTGCTCTTCTTCAATTAAACCCATTTTTGCTATTTTAATTTAGACGATTTGGTCCTCTTTTCTCACTGTTATGAAGTTTGCCATGTTAATCGCAGCAAAGAATTTGAACGGGAAAAGAAAAATAACAGATGGGCGTAACATTCTTGCTCAGCCAAATACTGAAACTGCGAATGGAGTATACCTTTGGAAGACCACACGTTACTCATAAATAAAAAGAGTGAATACCGATTTATGTTACTGGATAAAAGAGTGTCACTGAAATATGCAGGATTAAAGAGTGAACACTGTTTATTGGAGCAAGAACTAATTTAGGAGGCTTGATCTTCAGATCAGCTGAAAGGAGAATTCGCCTCTCACTGAGGCAATTACTTTGCCCTTGAATCTCTCTTTTTTTTTAAAGAGACCCTTAATCTCTTAGTACTTTCAATTATTTTGAAGGCAAGATAATTTAGAGAGTAGTTACTAACGTACCAATTTCATTTTGCTAGTAAAGTAAACAAAAAAAATCATTGCTAGTGCAAAAGCTAATTTCTTATAGCATGAAAGCTGCACACCGTCACTTTACGACCTGACTTCAGTGTCTATACGACCTTGCTAGATTGATCAAAACTGAAATATACACAAACTATATTGCTCGATCAGTGAATGCAGTACACAAACTATCTTGCTCGATCGAAATTTGAATACTGAAAATTGTGAAACCCTGGCTCATAGCATGAACGAATATTGAAAATGTGATTGCAGTACACAAAAACTATCTTGCTCAACGAATACTGAAACTCTGGAACTCTGGCTCAACATTCAACAGTGATCTAATGATGACACGGTGGTGGTGCTGGATATGGTTGTGGCTGACGAAGACCAGGCTGCCGATGCTGATGCTGATGGCGTGCTGGTGGCGGTGGCGACGGGCGCTGTTGCCATGGTGGAAATGGATGATCATAGTGCTTGATGGGGCCATGTTTCGGCGGTGGGGGCGCCCTGCCCGGCCTCCCCCCTAGCACAGCAATGGGCCATGTCACGGCCAACAGAGAAGCAACGATGGCGAAGACAGCAAAGAGCTTGACCACTCTCATGGTGGTGACCCTGAACGTTTGCTCTGAGTGATCTGCTTAGCTGAATTTATACTAAAACTCTGGGCTGGTGACCCAGGGTTCTGTAAGCGAAATCTCAGGGAAAGGTCCCTTGAGATCCGAGCGAACACATGGATGCCATCATTAGTGAGTTATTTTCTCAGCTTGCTCATGTCCATAGCATGTTAGAGTAATGAAATGGCGACCGCAAAGAGGCTGAACAATGTCATGGTAATGCCAGCTCCCTGTGATCTGGTGAACTTGAATTTACACAGAATCTAGTTCAGTTTGTCTCGATGATCTGGCGTGCAGACTTCACAATGCAAAAGTCCAAACTTGGTTGGGTTGACTTAGACTTGTTCAGAAAATCTCTTGCAGAGGCTTTGACCTCTCTCTCTATCTCGCTAGATCAACACGCACACATATGGATGCAATTAATGAGTCATTGGCTTTGCTAGCGCACCGCAGGTCAATGGATCCAGATTTCTACATAAAACTGAGGTCTTCGAGGCGTTCCAGTCTCTTAACGCGTTCAAGTCCTCTGGTGATGATTGGAGTGAGCAAGCTCATGCAGTCATGCTACTCGTGTACTACTCGAGTGAACATCCAACAAATGCCAATGCCAGGATATCCAACAAAAGAATGTCACATAAATGTCGAGCAGCCAATAAGGAATAGCTGGTGGCCACGGGGCAGCAAGTCCAAATTGTGGTACATCATATTCTTATATTTGAGGAAAAAAAGATCAGTATAAGTAGTTGTGGATGAGTTTGCTAATTGTTCCTTTTCCAAACAGTTAGTTCTTTTTTCATTTGGGTCTTTAAGCCTTGTAAACACCTCTTGTATACATTCATTCATTTAATTGAAAAAGAAAGAAAAATAGTAGCTCGGGGACTCCCCGACCGTTCCGGTCAAAAAAAAATTGTTCCTTTTCCAGGTTAATGTTATCATAGTTTAAGTGTTGGAAGATATCAGATTATTTATTGTCCAAACGGTAAGGGACCAACAGAACATGTAAATATTACCTGTTGGCGTACACAGTAGGCTGAAAGTAAGCTTTATGCTTGGGTTACATATTACTCGTAGCAAAATTCTTTGCTGTAAGCAGGAAACTGTTTAGTAGCATGTGCTGTAAGAAAAGGAGTAATGTGGGTATAGCAGAGGGCGTGTCTGATGTAGAGGTAGTCATGTAGGAAGCAGATTATCCAAGTGAGAGATACTTGCAGAAACGCAAAAGGTTATGTGATTGTGATTAGCACCAGCTTTTTTTGCACAAAGTAGTTGGTCCTTCGGTTGATGATCTTAATGCCGAGCGTCTTGGATGTGGGAAATCGTCAGTGTTATTGACAGGACAGTTTTGTGTTCAGAGAACATATGGAATCAAGGATTAAGGTAATACATGTGTGAATTGAATAAATGTATGTAATTACAGAAAATAGGTATGGGGTATGTTTGTCAAGGAAAAGAAATCACACATGTTGGTGTATGGTAGCGAGACAAACGCTGGGTCAAGCTTAGCGAGAAACTAAGTTGATACTGTCAGTATTTAGTCCTCAGGATGCATGTGCACTGGATGACTGGATATGATTACTCATTTAGTTTTTAGTACCTGCGGTGAAATAGCTGCCAGTGCAAATAGATCATCTGTAAAAATTTTATTGTTCCGATAATGTGTCTACATGTCCGATAAATAAGCTACTTTTCCTTGGCATGTGTGTGTATGGGACGGTAAATAATAGTAGCTTACTGCACCGTGAAGTGAATGCACCGAGCAGAAGACTCTATTGGTACATAATAGTAGCTTACTGCATCCGATATTTATATTAACATCGACGAGCAACGATTCAGGCAGCCCCTTTGTCCGATTTCAATGGCAATGGAGTTGTTTGTGTTGCTCGGAGAACAAATCTTCTGCTTTTCAGATCGGCTGAGGGGGAAAAGGTCTCCTCCTCTCGTTGAGGCTGGTCTAGTAGTCTTAAGAACATCTGTTTCTTCGTCTCTGGATCCTCCTTGTGGTCTTCTTCAATTAAACTCCATTTTGCTATTCTAATTTAGACGATTTGCTCCTTCTCGCTGAGACGAATTTAGCATGTAAACTGCAGCAAATAATTTGAACAGGAAAAAGAGAACAGATCGTCGTAACATTCTTGCTCAGGCCACACGATCTATCTTACTGGATACAAGAGTGAAACACTGATTTATGTTACCAGATAAAAGAGTGAACACTGTTATTATTTCGAACAGTAGAAAGATCTAAATGACGCCCTCAAATCAAAATGGATCAACAAGAACTTATTCAGGAGGTGCTTGATCTTCAGATCAGCTGAGAGGACAGCTTGCCTTTCTCGCTGTGGCAATTACTTTGCCCTTGAATCTCTTAGTAATTTCAATTATTTTGAAGGCAAGATGATTTGGATAACTCAGTGCAATTACTATCGTACCAATTCATTTGCTATTACAAAAACTAAGTTCTTATAGCATCAGAGCGGTACACCGTCATTTACATGACATTTGTACCTCACGGCCTTGCTAGATTGATCGAATACTGAAATATACAAAAAAAAAAACTATACTGTATTGCTCGATAGGATATTGAAACACTAAATGTAGTACACAGACTGTCTCGATGGAAATTCAAATATTGTAAAACTCTAGCTGATATCATGGAACGATTTTTTTTTTTTTTTTGACAACACATGAAACGAATATTGAAATTTTAATTGCAGTACACAGAACTGTCTTGCTCGAGTAAAATGTGAAACTCTGGCTCAACATTTAGCAACAATCTAATGATGACAAGGTGGTGCTGAATATGGTTGTGGCTGACGATGACCTAGCTGCCGATGGCATGGCGGTGGCGGCGGGCGCTGTAGCCACGCTGGTGGTGCTGGATATGGCTGTGGCTGCAGATGGCGTGACGGTGGCGGTGGCGGTGGCGGTGGCGGTGGCGGTGGCGGCGGGCGCTGTAGCCACGGTGGAAGCGGTGGAAGTGGAACAAAATGGTGCTTGTAGGGAGGAACTTGCGGCCCTGGTGGCGCCCTGCCCTGCCTCCCCCCGCCCAGCACAGCAATGGGCCATGTCCCGGCGAACAGAGCGGCAAGGATGGTGAAGACAGCAAAGAACTTGGCCAGTCTCATGGTGGTGGCCGCGAAACGTTTGCTCTTGATCATCTGGCTAGCTGAATTTATACTAAAACTTTGGGTTGGTTACCCATGGTTGTGTCGGCGAAATCTTATGGGTTGGCACTCGAACTTGGGTGGTTGACTTGTTTGGAGGTGATACGTGGGTGGTTGACTTGGGCTTGCGCAGGCCAATGCATCCAGCATGTATTTGATCAGTCAACTCAATGGTAATTCCGAGGTCTTCCTGCGATGACTTGATGTCATCCGCCAATAAATTGTCAAGCACCTGGAAATTTCCTCCAGATTCCAGCCATGCTAGGGCAATGGAATGGCAGAGATGGATGCAAAGCAGTCCACAAGGACTTGTGTGGACAAGGGTGTCTCATTTGCCGCGAATTGAAACTCCATAATGATCAATGTTCAATGAACAGAAGCAGGGTAAAGAATGAAAGATAAGTCATGGTTCAATCTTGCAAAGCTTGATGCTAACCATACCTTGAGGTCCGATTTCAGCGGCAGTACACAAAGGAGCCCATGAAGCTGGTTCGTTTTGAAACGACATAGAAACAACTCGATGGTACTGTATGTACCAAAAAACACTCTAACCATCTGAACGGGTCAGACTGCCAGAGGAGAAAGAATCCCAAACGGGACCTTTCGGATCGGAGATCCATGGATCACAGACGCTCTCTCCCCATGGCCTTTCGCCTCTGAAAGCGTCCTTCCTTCTCAATGCCCGGGCATCCATCCAATGCATGATTTTCGATAGCGTCAAACATGAGCGGTAGACTGAACACAGGCATTGCAGTTCCGCACCAAGGCCTGCAAGTCTGCAACAAAATAACCTGCAGCCTGCAGGCTGTTAAGGCCAGCTCAATGAGCTCTGGTACAGTAAAGTAACACGCGCATTGTTCATTTGTTGGTGCAACATCACCTGGGAGCTTCTTGCAATGCAATCTTGCCTCCCAACAAAGTCCAAGCTCACAATGGTTCACTCGTGAGTCCCAGTCCCTTTGAGCTCACGTCATACCCGTCCCGACCACCAGTGGCCGAGTTGGTGAATTTAGACGCAGGCCACTGGCCACTAATATTATTGGGACAAAATGCATGACAGTTCTAAAACAGTGGTGAAACAAGTGTGACGTTGAGCAGTATAAGAAGCGCGGCAAAGCCGCGAGTTCTGCACAGTTAGAACGAGTTCTGGTAGTCTGCCCTGGATATTCGGGTGCGCAGGTTCATGAGCTTCACTACTCGTATCTTGGAAACATACAAGAAAAACTCCCAACTGAAGAACACTACAGCAGGCTTACAGGAAATGGGACACCAACGCCAACAAACCATTTTTCTCACGTCTCTAGAGCTTGATGCCTAGAGGTACAGGCTACAGCTACGAACATGGTGGCGTCGGTGACGCACGATAATATGGCCTTATACTCGCCCGTTGAGTTGCCGACTCCGCCGCCACTGGTGTCCTCAAGCCAAGAGGCCTCAACAGCGGCACCGAAGCTTCCGACCTCCGATCATGAGCTGAGCCCATCGCGTTGGCAGCGCGCCCGGTGCTCCTCTTCTGTGCGCTCGAAGAGACCGGAACTAATGCCGGGGACCAGGAGAAGGCTGGCAACCAGGTCGAGCGACCTTGCTTTTTTTTTTTTTTCTCAATCACGCAAAAGACTTGCGCGTATTTGTATTAAGAAAGAGGAGTTTCATACATCAGGATCGTTACAAGATTTGCAATGAGTACTGAATCCTGAGTTGCTAACTTAACTTAACTAAGCTATTACTCGCTGATTTAAACGACCGAGATGTTTGGCGCCTGCCGCAATCCACAACTCTGCCTGTTGCTTGATGATGATCTTGATCTGCTGCAGTTGCGTCGCTGCGCCGCGGAAACAGCGGTGCTAGATTGATTGAATACTGAAATATACACAAAAACTATATTGCTCGATCGATTATTTAAACTGTGGGTGCAGTACACAAACTGTATTGCTCGAATGAATACTGAAAAATGTGAAACTCTGGCTGATAGCATGAAGCGAATATCGAAAATGTGATTGCAGTATGCAAAAACTATCTTGCTCGATCGAATACTGAAACTGTGAAACTCTGGCTCAACATTCTGGTGGTGCTCGATATCTTTGTCGCTGACGAAGACCAAGCTGCCGATGGCATGGCGGTGGCGGTGGCGGTGGCGGTAGCCGTTGTGATGGTGGATGCTCAGGGTACCAAGAGGGGGCAGATTTCGGCGCTGAGGGCACCCTGCCCACCCTCCACCCCAGCACAGGAATGGGCCATGTCACGGCGAACAGAGCAGCCAGGATGGTGAAGACAGCAGAGAGCTTGGCCAGTCTCATGGTTGATGGTGTGGTGGCCGTGAACATTTGCTCTTCAGTGACCTGGTTAGCTGAATTTATACTAAAACTTTGGGTTGGTAACCCAGAGTTCTGTCGGCGAAATCTCAGGCAGAGGTCCCTTGAGATCCGAACGAACACATGGATATTACCACTGAGCTCTTTGCTCGGCTTGCGCAGGTCAATGGCAATATGGCATGCATGCTAGAATAATGAAATGGCAAGGATGGTAAGCAGTCAAACAAGGAGCATCTGTTTCCTTCTTCCTTTATCTGAACTGCACTAAGGCCTTGTTTAGATTCATCCAAGTTCCAAGTTTTTTCACTCTCTCTCCATCACATCAATTTTTACCCGCATGCATGGAGCATTAAATATAGGTAAAAAAATAACTAATTACACAGTTTAGTCAGAAATCACGAGATGAATCTTTTAAGCCTAGTTGGTCCACGATTAGACAATATTTGTCAAATACAAACGAAAGTGCTACAGGAGTCGAATTCTAACTTTTTGAATTCTAACTCCTATCTAAACAAGGCCTAGTTTACATTTTGTCATGTGCTAACTCCGAGACTCTTGACCCGCTTGACTGCAGGGTGGTTGACTTGTATGGAAGTGCAAACTTGTGTGGTTGACTTGTTTGGAGGTACAAACTTGGTTGCAATCAATGAATTCTTTACGCAGGCCAGTGCATCCAGCATGTGGTCAATGGTGATTCCGAGGTCTTCCTGTGATGAATTGGTTGTCATCCGCCAATGGAAATTGTCAAGCAGTACCATGGAAATTTCCTCCAGACGCCAGCCATGCTAGGACAATGGAATGGCAAAGATGCAAAGCAGTCTAGAAGGGTGTCTCGTTTGCCGATTTGGAACTCCATAATGATCAATGTTCAATGAACAGCTAGCAGTGGAGTAAAGATTCATCCATAAGTCACGGTTCTTTTCTTCAAAAAATAAGTCACGGTTCAATCTTGCTAAGCTTGATGTGAAGCCTACCCCAATACTTAGGACAGAACTCTCTAAAGATCTGAACAGTTGAGAGGAGAAACAATCCCAAACCGGACTTTGGTTTTGCAGTTCCGCACCAATGTCCGCAACAAAAGTAACAGGCGCATTGTTTCTGCAACTGCAACATCGCCTGGGAGCTTCTTGCAGTTCGGGTCCTCTGGTATGGTGATTCGGGTGAGCAAGTTCATAGTTCATGAGCTGTACTACTGGTATCTTGGAAACATACAAGAAATGCCAGGACATCCAACAAAAGAATGGGACAGAAATGCTGAGCAGTGAGCAGCCAAGAAGGAAATATTAATCAGCAAACCGTGGTGTTTGGTGCTGAAGGCTCCCAAATACCAGAATAAATCCATGACCGATAGAGCTTATACAGTTTGTTGAAAACTCCCAACTGAAGAACACTACAACAGGCTTACAGGAAATGGGACGCCAACGCCAACAACCCATTTTCTCACGACTCTAGAGCTAGACTAGAGGCCTAGAGCTACAACATACAGCTACGAGCATGGCGGCGGCGGCGGTGACGGCTGATATGGCCTTATACTCGCCCGTGGAGTTGCCGACCTCGGCGGGGGCGGAGCCGCCACCGGTGTCCTCAAGCCAAGAGGCCTCCTCAACGGTAGCACCGGAGCTTCCGAGGTCTGATCATGAGCTGAGCCCATTGCGTTGGCACTGGCAGCGCGCCCGGTGCTCATCACCTGTGCGCTGGAAGAGAGCAGAGCCAATGCCAGGACTAGGAGAAGGCCAACAGCCAGGCGAGATGAGAGTGCCATGTTGGTTGCTCGACCTGAACTCGCCATGGCTGTCTCTAGCAGCATGAGTATCTCGCTGAACTCCACTGCCTACTAATCAAAAAGCAGATCAGACCGGCTTGGAGTCCGGGGAATGCGACAAACCCGACGGGTCCCCGGGCCCTTCTTCACTCACGGGTTTGCTCTCTGATCTGAACGCTAGTCCCCTCCCCGATACAGATAGGCAGTTTGCCGTGGTAGCCATGTTTTCGGTATGTGTGTAACTGTGGATGGTCTTTGCACAGCCAATCCGTGCGTGGCAGCATCGAGAGCGGAATTCTAATTCTGTGCACAAGCGCCAGCTGGCAGAACCCATATGGTTTGCTGTTCCGATCAGTGAATACACCCCCAAACCCCAAGGCCCCATCTCCCCAACTCAGGAGCAAATGGAGTAACTTTTTACCGAACACATTGTTATAGGAAGGCCTTGGAAAACCTTTGTTTCATGTATCCAACTCTGAATCCATTGACCCGTGGTGCACTAGCGACCCAAGAACTTATTGAATACATCCAAGAACACTAGAACTTTGGATTCATCGAGTACTCACCAAGACAATGCTATGGTGGTCGACGTTGACGTGATTCATCGAGTACTGACCAAGGTGGTGTTATGGTGGTCGGCGATGACGCAAGGCTCAGGTCATCGCTAAGCACCATCAATTGTTTGAGCTCGCGTCATCATTGACCACCATAACACCACCTTGGTCAGTACTCGATGAATGCAGGATTATTCTTGTGTTCTTAAATGTAGTAATCAACGAGTTCTTGGATTTCTAGCGCACCGCTGGTCAATGGATTCAGAGTTACATACAAAAAAAAAACCGAGGATTCTAGGGTGTTGCTATAACAAAGTGTTTGATAAGAAGTTACTCCATTGACCCGGGAGTATAGTATAAGAGCCAAAACTATGTGACGTTATATGTCTATAATGTTTTCATTATTATTATTATTATTATTAACTCGGCAACCTCTTATGGCCATGTATTTAAAACCAAGTGCTCAGTCAAATAATGAGTAAGAATCGCTAAGCACCATAAGCTTGTTTGAGCTCACGTCATCGTCGACCACCATAACATCGTCTTGGTCAGTACTCGATGAATGCAGGATTATTCTTGTGTTCTTAAATGTAGTAATCAACGAGTTCTTGGATTTCTAGCACACCGCTGGTCAATGGATTCAGAATTACATACAAAAAAAAACCGAGGATTCTAGGGTGTTGCTATAACAAAGTGTTTGATAAGAAGTTACTCCATTGACCCGGGAGTATAGTATAAGAGCCAACCGACTCCCCCGTGGAGTTGCCGACCTCGGCGGGGGTGGAGCCGCCACCTGTGTCCTGAAGCCCAAAGGCCTCAACCGCGGCACCGGAGCTTCCGACGCCTGATCATGAGCTGAGCCCATCCCGTTGGCAATGGCAGCGCGACACGTGCTCCTCTCCTCTGCGCTGGAAGAGAGCAGAGCTAATGCCAGGACCAGGAGAACGCCGGCAACGAGGCGAGATGGGAGTGTCATGTTGGTTGCTCTGCTCGTCCTGAACTCGTTATGGCTCTCTCTAGCTGCATAAATATCTCGTCGAACTCTACTAACACAAAAAGGAGAAGCAGATCAGACTGAACTGGAGTCCAGGAAGTGCGACAAATCTGACGTGTCCCCTTGTTCACTCACGGCTCACGGGGTTGCTCTCTGCTTGCACGAGCTGCTCGTGCGCCATATGACCTCGGGAGGTGTAGAACTGTGGATTATCTCAGTTGATACACAAGATACACTATTTGTTTTTTTTTTAAAAAAAACTCTGAACAAGATACACAAATCCGAGGTTTTTGCTCGTTGAAATGGTCATCCAGCGACGGTGCAAACAAACACATTGGAGGCAGTGCACACAACGAAATTCAGTCAAATGCGTTCTGCAGATTCTTGTTCGGATAAACAAGATCTCCTGTTTGCTTTCTTCTAATCTAGTACTAATACTAATAAAATAGTGGAATGGTGCGGAGATGTCAAGCAGACAAGACGATTGAAATATTGACATAGTACACACGGATTGCTTCAGACGGTGTGCATTGTGCAAGGGGGCAAGAATCCTACCATCTGCTTGAAGGACTGAAGGATACCTACGAGCATGGCGGTGGCGGTGGCGGTGGCGGCGGCGGCGGCGGATGAATTGGTTTCATACGACCCCGTGTAGGTCCTGAGCGGGGCGGCGGCGGAGATGCAGGTTTCCTCAGGCCAAGGGGTATCGGCAGCGGCTCCGGAGCTTCTCCACGGTGACCATGGCGACCGGAACCTGGCGGCGGCAGTTGTGGCTGTGGCAGTGGCAGCTGTGCCGATGTGTGGCAAGCCGGTGCGGCCGGCCCCTGCCTGGTGCACGTCGGCTCGGCACTCGTCGACGAGACCCAAGCGAGCGCTAGAATCACCAGAGCTCGGGCAACTAGAGGATACGAGTGTGTCATCTCTGCGCTGTGATGTAGTATAGGTGTACTCGGTTGAACCTGCCTCACTAGCTATATCCATATCCTCAACTTACCAGAGGAGACCCTCTTGGCTCAAATTGGTTTTGGATTGCGGAAATGTGACAAAATCGACCGACCGCTCTTGATGACCCACCCACGACCCACCCACGAGGCAGGCCACTACGAGGCCACGAGGGTGCACTGAATGAGGCGTTTAATAACTCGTACGGTACGGCCATGACCATGACCATGCCATGACTAATCCCTGTCCTCCTCGTGTTGTGTCGTGCTACCAGCTCTGATCCGCCAAGTGAATGCATGCACCCACCGTTTCACGCAGCGATAGAACATTGGCACATTTGTTCTTTGAAGTACGGCCTTGTTCTCTTCCCAAATTCACTCCCAAATTTTACTATGCAGAATTCTTATTCCCTATCACATTAAAATGTCGGCACATGTATGGAGTATCAAATGTAGATGAAATAAAAAACTTATTGCACAGTTTTTATTGTCTTTGTGAGGCGAACGTTTTGAGGTAATTAGTCGAAATTTGGACATTTTTACCACATAAAAACAAAATTCTTCTGATCGCATTTAATACGCACTGTAGCAAACAGTGCCGATTCGGCAGCCCGGAATCGGGAACTAAACAAGGCCTTGTTTATTTGTCAAATTTCAGGCAGAGCCCTTCCTTGAGATTGGCACACTAGACACAACACATGGAACTCGGCCTGCGCTGCTTGCGTCGAAGATCGAAAGAGTCACCACCCACAAAGTAAGCCAACACAGCCGACAAACACCAGCTGACCAGCACAGCACGGCAGCATCTCCGCTATGACCTACCAGACGCGCCCCATAACTATGTTGAGGAAGGTGGCGGTGGCGGCAATGGCGCCCCATAACTCACCAGACGCGCGGGGCGCGGCGAGGGCGGAGCCGGTGCGGTCCTCAGCGCACCAATGTATCTCGGCACCGGGGCTTCTTCTCTACGCTGATCTTGATCACCAGCAGGGCACAGCGGCGACGGCGGCGACGACGATACGGTCGGAGGCGACACCTGGCATGGTGGAGCCTGCCCCTGATGCTGATGCTGATCTGAGCCCATCGCGTCGGCGACATCGGAGCGACTGGGGCTCTGGTGCTCGGCGTTTGAACGGGCCAGGGCAACAGCTACTGCGAAGATCATGAGAGCTCCGGCGACAAGCCGGGGAGCAGGAGGTGCCATTGGTGATGCTGATGCTTTGAACTTCTCACGGGAATGGCTTACGGTCTCGATGCGCTCTGAACTTATATTGGAGGAAGTGAACCACTTCCCGGACAAAAAGGGCGAGACCAGACTGGCTCGCACTCTGAAGAGTGGCAAATTCGGTGAATGAGACCTGCCCGCTGGTACGGCATTGACATGTACAGACATACAGTAGTACAGTCTTGTGGTGGTGCATGAATCTGGTTCAGTGAGTCCGCTTGTCATCCTGCTGCTCTAGTGTGCCTTGTTTTTTTTTTGTGCGTTTGAATTTGAACTTGGGCCTTGTTTAAATTTTAGAATTTGCCACCAAATTCCACTGTGTAAAAATAAGATTCCTATCATATTGAAATCTTGCGATACGCGTATCGTAGATCTTAAATATAGATGAAAACAAAACTAATTGCGGTTTTATTATTTTTCTGAGGCGAACGTTTTGGCTTAATCAATGTTTAGACAATTATTACCAAATAAAAACAAAAATATTATAGTACGCTAACAGTGATCAACAGTGGATTTAGCTATCTCTAAATTAGGGAACTAAACAAGGCCTTTTACATTTGGCCTCCACGTGCTTGACCCCCGAACTTGCCGGTGCTGCGCCCCGGCCAGCCGGCGGACCTCGATCCTTGCTGCCTGCCACCTCTTCGATGACGTCACACCACGCACGCTGACGCTGGCGGCCGCGTCCGTGGTAGCGTTGCTACGGCAACTCACGCAAAAGCAAGCCAGGCAGTAGAGGACGAGCACTATCGCGCGCCACGGCCACCGCGGGGGCGCGGGCGTGAGGCGCGCGTTCGGGCTCCGTGCCAGCCGCGGCCACCCGTGCCGTGCGAAACGGACCGAGTCAGGGGACCGAGCGACACCGACCCGGCCGGGTGCCTTGGTCGTGGTCTCGTGGGATGCTGGCGTGCACACCTTGGCAAGTGCAAATCGGTTGGGTTCATCACACAATTGCACAAGAGAACTTCGCATAGATAAACTTTGCGCGGGACACATGCAGGGCGCTGGCCCCACAGCCTACACAGCCAGCTATGGTATGTACATCCACGAACGCACGCACGCACAATGTACCACACTACTTGTCCTGTTTAGCTTCTCGATCGGCGTCACGCCACGCCTCCTCCATGTTCTACAGCGCCGCCGACGCCACCGTTATGGGCTGCTGACGGCCGAGTGAGCGGCGGCGGCGGTGGGAAGCGCCGCCTGTGATTTTTTTTTTTTTTTTTTTTTGAGGGGTAGCGCCGCCTGTGATGAACATGCCCGTTCGGTTTTGGACTCCCGACCCCGGAGCCGCCTCCACCGCCGTGCTCCCCGCCCCCACACACCCTCCCCCCACCCCCCCCCCCCCCCCGCGGGTGACGGCCGAGTCGTGAACACTGCGGTCGATGTGGAAGCCGCCGGAGCTGGTGATGGCAGCCTCGCGACTCAAGCCCGAGTGAGTCAGGCGGCTGTAGAGCGCGGCGAGCATCGCGGCCACCGCGAGGGCGATCAGGAGCGTGCGTGGTCGGAGCCGCCCTGTTCCTCTCCTCATTTCTTTCTGCCTTTTGCTTAAGTTTCGGGCTTCAAATGTGCGTGCTGCACTTTGTTTGTGCTTTTCAGTTCTCTGATGCTTATGTACACGAGTTTACGGTCGCGTGATCTTCCTCAATTCTACTCGCGACCAACGTGATATGAGCCCATTCACGTGTTTAGCTTTCTTCCGTCCGGCTACGGCGCAAATTATTCGTTTTACAACTTTTTAAAACTTACTCCGACAGGCTGGTGCCCAAATGGACTCGCAGCCGGGGCCCGTCGGATTCCAGCTTACCGTGGGCACTGGGCAGCCTGCCCTGCCCTGATTGGTCATTTCTGGCCCTTGCTCGTTGATCATAAAAAGAAAAAAGTGATTTCTGCAGTCAGACAGGAGGTGGATTGGCGAGGCGTCGGTCGAGGGTGGCTGAGCGAAGCAAACTAGCAGGTGCCGTAGAACGACGGCGAGAAAATGTTGGCACGGTGGAGGCGTTGCCGTAAAGCTACCAAAACGAACGAAGCCAAAAAAAGGCGGTCCGGAAAAGGCCGCCGCCCACGGTCCAACTTTTGCCTGTTCTGTTCCGTGGCTGGCCCCGGTGTGGCACCGTCCCCTCCGGCCCTCCCCTGGCCGGCCGGCTGGACGGGCCCCGTCCACTTTCGTGTCATGTGCTCATTTTTTCTTCTCTTCCAATCCTACTGTCAACCAGTACCAACCAAAGCACTGGGACGATTGGAAAAGGTAAGCAATATACACGATGGGTGACATGGACTCCTTGACAACGGCAGCTGGCTTGGGGCTTTGCCAACAAAGCAAAATCGCTATATGCCTATGATGAGATTATATTTAGGGCTCCAAGTTAGCTCTCTTTTTTTTAAGCGTACCAAGCGCTCAGCTGTATGGAGATTGAGGCTGTATGCAAATTTTGAGCTAAAATGAAAATCCGAACTTCTCGATGGATACATGGAAAACGAAATCGCAACACAACAAAGGAAAACATGATACTTCAACGATGAACCGAAAGAATTCTCAAAAAAAAAAAAAAAAAAAAAAAAAAAAAAAAACCGAAAGAGAGAAAAAAAAATAAATGTGATTCTCTATGGGTGTCCGGTGTCCCCAGCCCAGGTGGGCAAAATATTCCGCGTTGGCACGGCCGCCCTCCCGCAACTTTCCAGTGCCGCAGTGCGGCACCGGCCTGCTTTACACCTCATTCCCACCGCCGCCTCCACCGCTGCCAGTTGCCACCCCAGCACGCTCTCGCCGTCGCCACCACGCCCCTATATCTCGCGCCCCTCGCCTCCCACTCTCTCTCCATCGCGCTCGCCTCCCTGCTACGCTTCGTGCCGCCGCCGCAACCTCCTCCTCCCCGTCCCGTTCCAGGTGAGCGAATCCAGGGCCCGCCCCTTGCCGTACTCTGCTTTAATGCTGCTGTTTCTTGTTGCCGAGGATGTTTAGAGGACCCGAGGCTGGGTGCCTGGTTGATAGGTTGCAGTGGGGTTTGCTGGTTGTGTTGAGTGCTGCCGTGGATCCGTAGGAGTAAGGTTCGCCCAAGTTGCTGAGGGTATTTTGGTGACCTGTGGATGCTTTGATCTGTGTTTATTTTCAAGGTGGCTAGTAGTATCACACTAGATCTCTTAGTAAATTTTCGGTATAATAAGCTTGTGCTAATGGATGTGTAGTTCTTGTGTGCACGTGAACACTGCAGGGCTCTTTGTGATTTAGAATCTAGAAAGGAAATTTGGGATCTAGTCTGTTCAAAAATGGACATGAAAACGTATTGGTCCTCATTTGAAACTTCGGAAACCATGCTCTTATTTTATTTATTGGTTTTGTAGTTTTATCTGTCATTCTGTCTATAGAAATTTTGGCGAATTTTGTTCTTCTGCAGAGCAGTTTAGGCTTGGGTAGTCAAATGTTGCCCCAAGATTTCTTAAGTGATAAAAAATGTTATATGACTCATGTCCATAAATCATAGAGATGGAATTCTTTCCACACAAAAGGGGAAGGGTCATGAAGTTTGTGTATTGGACATCGACGCGCCTGTGCTGGATTCCTTGAGCTGTCTGTTGCCAGATGCATCGAATGCCTTCTGATCAGAAAATGCTAGATTCTTCAGATCGTTAGTTGTGAGGAATCATATGGCCTTGATTGCAAGAGCTGGCTGCAGCAGCACTCACCAGCCACCGCCGCTGTGTTAGTGGTGCAGCCGAGCGGAGCAACTTTGTTTTCAGTTGGTTGCAAATCACAACTTTGTTTTCAGTAATTTATTATGTCTAAATCTTTAGGGACGGGTGTCATTCCTTGTGCTATTGCACAAACCGTTTGCATGTTTTGGAGTTTAGATGCTCCAGAGTCCAGATCAGCCTGACTCTTTTTTAATATTTACAACTAAAAACTAATTGTTTATTATAGCTAGAAAATTATAAATTATTTATTTAATTTCGCAAAGGATTTTATTCTTGTAAGATTAGCGGTTTCTGACTGAATGTTTTTGCTTCATTTCTCAGTGTTACCATTGCTTGTGTTTTTGGTTTCGTGTTTGATAAATATTAGTACCCAATGGGATTATGGGAATATAGTAGCTTCTTTTTCTGAGTCAATAGATAATAGCCTGTTAAGATGTGACTCATGTTTTCTGTTGGGAATAGACACATCAGCCTTTTCTATCTTACTGAAGTAATTAGCGCATATTAGTCTACAATCTTGGCAAATGCTTCTCCTGATATATTGTTTTCATTCATGCAGATTGAGACTCATTTAACATAAATGGCTGAAGAGGACATTCAGCCTCTAGTCTGTGACAATGGGACTGGAATGGTCAAGGTAATTGTGGTCAATGGGCATCATATTCTCTGCTGATTCCATATTTTTTCAAGACAGCTTTTATAATTTGATTTTCGCCTTTTCAGTCAATGTTAAACATATTTCTCATATCTTATAGGCTGGCTTTGCTGGAGATGATGCTCCCCGTGCTGTTTTCCCAAGTATAGTTGGTCGTCCACGCCACACTGGTGTCATGGTTGGGATGGGACAGAAGGATGCTTATGTTGGTGATGAGGCCCAATCCAAGAGGGGTATCCTGACTTTGAAGTATCCCATTGAGCATGGAATTGTAAGCAACTGGGATGACATGGAAAAGATCTGGCATCACACCTTCTACAATGAGCTTCGTGTGGCACCTGAAGAGCATCCAGTTCTTCTTACAGAGGCTCCTCTGAACCCTAAGGCTAACAGGGAAAAGATGACACAAATCATGTTTGAAACTTTCAGTTCTCCTGCGATGTATGTTGCTATTCAAGCTGTTCTTTCCCTATATGCTAGTGGCCGTACCACTGGTAAGTGATCAAATAATCAGCATTTTATCCATGTGCATTCATTTTGCTGCTCTGGAATTTTAATCTAGTGGGAACAATTTGACCCATGGTGAAATGTGATATTTACGGACCACAAGTAGCTAAAACTGAATCTGGTTCAATAGAATCTTCTTCAAAAGAACACCTGAACCATTTTTTTATCATTCCTGCATAAACGATATGGGGATAGAAATGGATAGAGATATTTTTCTTTTTGTTTCATTCAGTTGCTTACATTGGGATTTTGTTTTGGTTGACAGGTATTGTCCTGGATTCTGGAGATGGTGTCAGTCACACTGTCCCAATCTATGAAGGCTATGCACTCCCACATGCCATTCTTCGTCTCGATCTTGCTGGTAGGGACCTCACTGATTCCCTCATGAAGATCCTGACCGAGAGGGGCTACTCTTTCACAACCACTGCTGAGCGGGAAATTGTCCGTGACATCAAGGAAAAGCTTGCATACGTCGCGCTTGACTATGAACAAGAACTTGAGACCGCCAAGAGCAGCTCATCAGTTGAGAAGAGCTATGAGCTGCCTGATGGGCAAGTGATCACCATAGGCGCAGAGCGCTTCAGATGCCCAGAGGTGCTCTTCCAGCCATCCTTCATCGGTATGGAAGCTCCAGGAATCCACGAGACGACCTACAACTCCATCATGAAGTGCGACGTTGATATCAGAAAGGACCTGTACGGCAACATCGTCCTCAGTGGTGGATCCACCATGTTCCCTGGCATCGCTGACCGCATGAGCAAGGAGATCACCGCACTTGCGCCAAGTAGCATGAAGGTCAAGGTTGTTGCTCCACCAGAGAGGAAGTATAGTGTCTGGATCGGAGGATCAATCCTTGCATCCCTGAGCACATTCCAGCAGGTAACACCAAGTTTTCCAGCAGATATTCCGTATCCACTATCTAAGTTTATTTGTGAAGCTCTGACATTAAGTTCTTTTCCCTGTGCAGATGTGGATCTCAAGGGCTGAGTATGAGGAGTCTGGTCCAGCTATTGTCCACAGGAAGTGCTTCTAGACGTCACCTAGCCTTATTCTCCTCGTGGAAATATCTCTGTTTGATGACATATCTATGGGTGGTTGCTCTGCTATAGCTCGCAGTTTTTGTGTATGCCATATATATATATCCATATCCTGTAACGTTGTGGAGTCATCTGAGCATTGTATGAAGTATGTAGTTTGGTTTGATATATATTGATTGGATTATTACTCAATTCTATGGGTTCTTGGATGCCTGGAATGTGCATGGTTCTTTTGATTCAACTTTGTGTATCCCGTAGTGGAGTTCGCGCTTGCAATATCATTTTTGCTGCTGCAGATGTATTCATTCTCTACTGACTTGGGCACTGGCGTGTTCTTCTCCAATTCGCAGGCCCCTGTACCTGGGATCTCCCAGCGAGGCAGTGCGGGATCACCGTAGCTGAGAGGTGGGCACTGGCCGGCTCAGCTGCATCTCGCCGTGCTGTGCGACTCGTGCGTCGGCTGTTCCTCATCTTCTCTAGCTCCGGCAGAGATTCGCCGTGCTGTGCGATTCGTGCGTCGGCTGTTCCTCATCTTCTCTAGCTCCGGCAGAGATGTTGGAAACTGTGGAATACTGCAGCCGTAGGCCCCAGCCTCGTTTACACTGTGGCCAACCACCATATAATTGTGATGCCGCAGCCTGAAAGGAATAGATGACTGAGTAAAACGCCCACACTGAAAGTTAAGCAGATTGGGATGGGATTTAGCAGCGCCACCCACCCAAAACCACATTTATGACTTTCATCAGCAGCACTTTTCACACGAGTCTTTGCTCGAATATTCCTCATCTTTCAGCGGATCGGCAGCTGATCGACCTTGGAGAAATTCGACCAGCTGCTCTGATGCGCTTAGATCAAGAGGATTCGAACGTCGCTGCAATCACAGTTGCCTTGATGATGTACTGAACTACTGCAATCATCAGCCGCCTGTCAGTCTCTCCCGTTATTTTCATTTCTATGATCCCATCCATTATCCATCGTATTCATCCTTTCGTCCTCGATCTTTCCTTCTTTTACGAGTTGATTCTTGCATGCAGGGCTAGTTCGGGGTGTCAAGAACTCAAGATCTACTGATTCCCTACTCACCAACAAATCTTCAGCATGTCAAAGTCAACCTCGCAAAGCAGGGCAAGCAAAACAATGGGTTTCCTTCCAGTCCACAGAATCATCTTGCTGTGTTTTTGTTCGTCTGCCTTTCTGCCTCCTGTATCATCAGAAAGCCGCCTTCTTCCCAACAAGCCGCTCACTGTTGGAAGCACACTCGTCTCCGACGATGGTACTTTTGCCCTGGGTTTCTTCACCCCGTCCAACTCGACCCAAAAACACTACTACTACGTCGGTATATGGTACAACAAGATCCCCAAGGACAATGTCGTGTGGGTTGCCAACCGTGCAACACCAATCACCGATCCTTCCTCTGCAGCACTTTCCCTGACAAATACATCCAATCTTGTTCTGTCCAGTACCATCGGCCATAAGCTTTGGACGGCAAACCTCAGCGCTGCACTGGAGACCACAGCTGGAGAAGCAAAGCTTGAAAACACTGGAAATTTCATTCTTCGGGCATCAGAGGGTGTCGTATTATGGCAAAGTTTCGATTACCCGGCTGACACTCTTGTCGCTGGCATGAAACTTCGACTCACCCACAATAGACATGCACTGCAACGGCTGTTTTCTTGGAAGGGTCCCCAGGACCCAGCCCCAGGCAGCTACTCCTACGGTGCAGATCCTGATGAGTTCCTACAGCGCTTTGTCTGGAATGGATCCAGACCATACCGGAGAAGTCCGGTGTGGAATAACTACTTGGTAGTTGGGCCATATATAGGAACTATTAAGTCCACTGTCTACCTCACAATTAGCCGTGATGATGATGAGATCTATATGTCCTTTGGCATACCCGCTGGCTCCTCATCGTCAACTGTCATCAAGATCAAAATGGACTACTCGGGCAAAATAGAAACGCTAACCTGGAATAGCAGCATTTTGGAGTGGGATGTCCTGGAGGCAGAGCCTAACCATGAATGCAGTACATATGGATATTGTGGTCCGTTTGGGTACTGTGATGACACAGAGCTGCCTACTGCGACATGCAAGTGTCTCGACAGTTTCGAACCAACAAGCAACAAAGGCACGAGCAATGGAAGGTTTCCGGAAGGGTGCAGGCGCAAGGAGACGCTAAGATGTGGTCAAGAAAATGCTGGTTTCTTAACTTTGACGGACATGAGGATTCCCGACAAGTTCGTGTATGTCAAGAATAGAAGCTTTGACGAATGCACAGCGGAATGCGCTAGCAACTGCTCCTGCACGGGTTACGCTTATGCCAATATGAGCACCACGGCTATCAACGGGGATGACACAAGGTGCCTGTTATGGACGGGCGATTTGATCGACACAGAGAAGCGCATTGGAGGAGGAGAAAATCTTTACATTCGAGTAAACAGATCAAGTGGTATAATTTCTGCTTCTCTTTCTTTCTCTGCAGGTCCAGAAAGGACCAATCATATGCTTGTACTGCTCCACACAGCATCGCCAGCATGAATAAGCTCTAAATAATAATATTAGTGGCAGCAAAAGAAAACAGTTGCCTAAAATTTGATAATACCTGGTACATATGAGTTTAAAGAGGATAAAAGGTGCATTCGTTTTGACCATATTGTCTGCTTAAAAAATCTAAAATAGTACTCGAGGTAGCTTGTTTACAAAAAGATCGGTCAAAATTATGTTTGTTGATTGCCATCATTAAGGTGACTAGTTCTGACAGAACACCATAATTCCACAAGTGACTCACTATATTAATTTCATGTCTGAGGTATTGAAATCACATCGCCCCTAGATAGGTTCAGAATTTTATAGAAGAATAATATGTAGTGTAAATATTAAAGCACTTTCGTAAGATAGTTTCTAAGTTCACAATTTATAGGCTGCATGGAGTTTGTTTAAGTTTTAGTAAACTACAGTATTATAAGGGCACCTTCATGCATTGGCTTATGTTATTTCCGCCTTTGTTTATATGTTGTACATCATGATGAGCAAAATGTATGATAACAAAATCAAAACTTGTGATGAAAGGAATTTAAGTTATTTTAAACATCAAGCAAAAAATTTCTTGCCTGCCCAATGCTAATATAATGCCAGACTAAGTAATGTGATTGTTCATGTGGGTTTGCATGTACATTCATACCTGTGAGATTTTGTTTGAAGGATCTGGCAGGAGCTCTGCCTTTCAATTAAGACAGGGGGAAAATAGAGTTGTTTATGTACAAGCAAACACCAAGGACAACACACCCCTGGGGGTAGGAATAGGAAACGCAATCTCCAAAGAATAAATCCCCTCTAGCCACATGCTCTCTTTGTTTGTTCAATGTTCTTTTTGATCCTCGATGCTACTTGCAGCACTGTTTCTGAGAGTGGTTGAATATGCACCTATTCCTTTCTTTCCATAGGTTCCAGAAAGTGTATATTGAATCGTCTCCAATCTGGTTTGCTGTTGAGAAATATTTGGTTTGCTGTCTAATTAAGCACATTATCCCCTTCACGTGTTAATTTTGGACAGATAAAAAGAGGAGCAATATCATGAAAATTACTCTGCCAGTTGTATCAAGTTTGCTCATACTCGCATTCATGTGGCTTGTTTGGATCTGTAACTCCCGAGGTTAGTTCCCTACTATCATTGTCTGCATATGTTCTCTATTTCATATGCAGTCTTCTTTTATTAGTTTTAACATAGTATCATTATTCCTGTCAGTCAAACAAAGAAATAAGAAAACATGGAAGAAGATAATATCAGGAGTTTTGAGCATTTCTGATGAATTCGGGGATGGGAAGATTCCCTCTATTAGCTTCAGAGAAATTGTACTAGCAACAAACAATTTTTCTAGCTCCAACATGCTTGGACATGGAGGTTTTGGACATGTTTATAAGGTAATAATTAATATTTTCTTATAGTAGAAATCACTGTATTTCCTATCTGGTTTGGTCTAAGAAATATGCGAATATACGATTCTGCAGGGAACATTAGAATGTGGTAAAACAATTGCTGTGAAAAGACTTAGTGAGGGTTCTGGCCAGGGGATATTGGAGTTCAGAAATGAAGTAATTCTCATCGCCAAGTTGCAGCACAGAAACCTAGTTAAAATTCTTGGATTCTGCATTCATGGAAATGAGAAACTATTGATATATGAATACTTATCAAACAAAAGTTTGGATGCCTTTCTTTTCAGTATGTTCTACTTTTTCTTGCTTTTCAGTAATTATTAACTAAATCAACAAGCATGACTGATGTTATCCCTCAATTTGTGCTACTGCTGGCAGATTCCACAAGAAAACAATCGCTTGATTGGTCAACAAGATTCGATATAATCTTAGGGATAGCTAGAGGACTTCTTTATCTTCATCAAGATTCAAGGCTGAAGATAATCCACAGGGATCTCAAAGCGAGCAACATATTATTGGATGATGAAATGAGCCCCAAGATATCTGATTTTGGTATGGCAAGAATTTTCTATGGCAACCAGCAACAAGGAAACACCAACCGCGTTGTTGGCACATAGTGAGTATAACATTAATGAGCTTTACGAAACTATTATTGTGGTTGAACTAAAATAAGTTGGGTTTTAATAATGGGGCAATATTTCAAACAGTGGCTACATGTCGCCTGAATATGCTTTGGAAGGTGTGTTTTCTGTTAAGTCTGATGTGTATAGCTTTGGAGTTTTAGTTCTAGAAATTGTGAGTGGCTCCAAGATCAGCTCTCTGCACATGACAGAAGTTTACCCCAACCTTATAGCCTATGTAAGTTTTACGGAATACTCAAATAACTGCAATTTATTGTAGATTGTATCTTGATGGCATATGCTCAATGCAGGCTTGGAGCTTATGGAAGGATGGGAATGCAAAAGAATTTGTTGACTCATCCATTGTGGATAGTTGTTCACTTGATGAGACTTCACAGTGCATCCATATCGGGCTCTTGTGTGTTCAAGACAACCCAAATGCTCGGCCACTCATGTCATCAATTGTGTCTATTCTGGAGAATGGAGACACATCACTTCCACCTCCAAAACAACCAATATATTTTGCCGAAAGGAATTATGGAACTGACGGAGCAACAGAAGGTATTGTGAATTCTACAAATACTATGAGTGTTACAGCGTTGGAGGGACGCTAGAAGTATAAAATTTCTACAAATACAAATGCAACACATGAGAAAGCAACATTTCAATGTACATAGTAAGCAGTGGCTTAGATAGTGAATTTATGCCTCAATGGCTTTTGTATCAAAGGGAGATTGTGTAACAGGAACAGAATTAGTGGAAATGGTCGATTATATTGCTGAACCTCGGGGTCGGATTATGTAGAAGTACATTGTTTATATGGTAAGCCAGGATTACACGGTTCTAATCTTCCTTTTTTTTTTCGAGATCGGGACTTCACCCGTATTTCATTAAGAAGAAAGGCCAAAGAAAGGCCGCGGTACAAAGAGATTCGCGGGTAATCCTAGGATTACCAACGAAGCCCCAACACAAAACACAAAGCAAGAAAATGGAGAGGGGGCACCCTCCACCTAACAACCCCAAGAACTGAGCCTAATACAAAATATATCTCAACACCTAGGTAGCCAGTAGTGAAAGGAGCCGTAGACGAAACAGCGACACACGGCGGCAAAGCATCCGCCCGAACTCCCGACGGCCAAGCATCCGTCCCCACCTCAGCGACCTCAACGGCCAACCTGCCGGAGACACGTCCTCGGTAGCAAAGCTCACCACGGCGGCAAAGCATCCGCCCGATCACCCGACGGCCATGCATCCGTCCCCACCTCAGCGACCTTTACGGCCAACATGCCGGAGACGCGTCCTTGGTGGCAAAGCGCACCACGGCGGCAAAGCATCCGCCCAAACAACAACCACAACGTCCACTCCTCCGAGTCACTTAGGGCCAAACTCCTGAGGACCACGGGCGAGGAGGACGAGCCTGAGAGAAACACCGGCGGCAAAGCATCCGCCCAAACAAACGACTACGGCTACCACTCTCTACAACTAGACATACCACAATGAAGAGAAGCACGACGCGCAAAAAGGCTCAGCGCAAACAACGACGAGGACCAAGTGACGACCAAGCGCAGCTCCGAGCCAGCCCCACGCACAAGGCCTGGAACTTCAAAGGCAACGCCTTCAAGAAGGGCTGCGACGCAGAGCGCCGCCGCTGCCTGACCAGAACGGTCAAGGTTTCCACCACGAAGTTTCACGCCTGCAGGAGATGGGTGGCACAACGACAGATGCCTCCAAGGAGGGGAACGGCACCACGGGGGCGTCGCCATCGTCGGCCCGACGGCAAGGCTTTCGCCTAACGCCACCCTTCTCGGCACACCCATCGACGTCAACACACTTGCCGGTGAACCCTCGGGGGCACACGCCCACCACGCCACCATGGCGTCGCAGTCGCAGCACCGAAGCCGCCGTCCACACCACAACAATGTAACGGCACAGCCGGGGAAGGGGACGTTGTCAACGAGGGCCCGCAGACCGGGCACCGCGCGCGAGGGTCCCCCGCGCGGGGGAGGGGGCACCACCGGCCCCATGGCCGGCGCGCCGCCGGCCGTCGCGAGGGAAGGGGGGCAGATCCCAGGCACAGACGGCCGGATCCGGCCGACCCCGGCCCACCCGGGCCCGTGGAGATGGACCATGAGCCGCCGCCCACCGGCCCCAAGGCCAGCAGCGCCGCCGGCCGCCGCAGGGGAGGGGGAGGGGGCAGATCCCGGGCATGGGAGGCCGGATCCGGCCGCCCTTGGTCCGCCTAGGCCGTCGGAGAGCCGACCGCCCGCTGTCGTCGAGTAGGGTTGGGTGGCGGGGGAAGAGGAGAGCGGGGGTGGGAGGGCACGGAGGGACGGCGGCGGCCGCCTTGTTGAGCGCGCCGCCGTGGCCGCCGCCGCCGCCGCGACAAGGGCGGCGACGGCGGCCGGAGAGAGACCGGGGAGCGGGGGAGCTCGGCGCGGCTGGCGGCGTCGCCGCCCGCGTCGCCCTCAGCGAGAGCGACCGGGGGCCCGTTTCAAAAGACCAGAACCAATCTTCCTTATTTGGAGATGTGTAATGTTGAATTCTTGAGTAGTTCTCATAAAATACATGTCTTCCAGATGGGGCCTTAGAGTTTACTATTATCAATTGCCAATAATCCATTTTACTTTTTTCAAAAAAAAAAATCCATACAGCGAGACAGGCAGGCATCAACTAGTATGCTTCAGTGCTTGTGCCTCAGGCTGGCCAGCCCATGGTGTCGCGGTGGGCAAACGGCAGCGGTGCGTCGAGCCAGATGGGGTAATGGGGCGAGAGCGGCACATCTGGCCTGCTGCCGGGAACAGCTGCCGTGTCCCTTGTGCCTCTCCATCGCTGCTGCTCTGCTGGAAACCTCTGTCTCGCTGGCTTGTGCACGGGACCTTGGGACGACAAGCATCGCGGTCCATTGTTTATTCGCCAAGCTGGCCACTCGGCAAATGCTGCCTTCGGGCAGCAGCCAGATGGTGGCTGGCCAGGTTTCTGGTTTGAGAAAGCCCGGCGGTTTGGCCGCACGGCCTCCAAACCAAAACAGAGGCCGGCCCCAGCCCCCGGCATGCCGGAATCGGAACGAGGTTGTTTGACAGTTCACTCGCGCCTTATCCCAACCTCTCGCATGGCACGACCAATCCCGTCAGCACTACGCTAACCTCTCGTTGAAAAGAAGAACATGTCTCCTTTGAAAAAAAAGAATAATATGCCCTGCATGCAGAGCTGTTCCCTACTGAACTCTTTGTCCTACGCCAAGGGTCAACTCCATGGTACCCTTGCCGCTACTGGACAGTGGCCACTGGATGGGTCTCCACTTGTTTTGATCGCATCGCATGCCGGGATGCCCAAAACAGCAGCACGGCCGGCGCCACCCCGCCCGCCTGTGAATCCGACCATTTCTTTGCCGCCACTTGCAACCACCGGCCGGCGGCCGTCCAATATAAGCTCCCGTCCTTGTCCCGGACTCACCATCACAATCACATCCGGAAAGCAAGCACCAAACCCCGGAAGTCAGGCAGAATGCACTTGACGCTCAGCCCTGCAAGGAAGACGACGAGGAAGACCGCCGCGGCGCCGGCCACTGCGGCGCACGCGCGGTCCGCGAGCGAGCCGTGCCACCCGGCGCTCGCCTGCCTCGACGGCACCGTCCGCGCGCTCAGGGCGTGGTCCAGGTCCAGCTGCGTCTGCGGAGCCTCCTCCTCCTGCAGCCACGGCCTCGCGCTCCTGGAGGCCGTCCTGGCCGCGCTCGGCGACCTGCTCGCCACGCCGCGCGCCGCGGCGGCTTTACATGACGCCGACGACGACCGGGTCCTCGACGGCCTCCTCGTGCTCGCGGACGCGTACGGCACGTTCGAGTCGGCGCTGCTCGCGGCGAAGCAGGCCCTGGCGGACGCGCAGGCGGGCGCCCGCCGCGGGGACGGCGCGCTAGTCACCGCGTCGGCGCGCGCGCACAGGCGGACCGAGAAGGAGCTGCACCGCCTCGCCGCCGCGGTGCGGCACGCCTCGAGGCATGCGGCGTCCGTGCCCAGATTGGCGGACACTGAAATAGTCAGCATGGTGGCGGAGGCGACCGTGGCCGCGGCGGAGGCCTCGGCGGTCGTCTTCTCCGGGTGCGCGGCCATGTCGCCGAACGTGTCGGACATGGTGCGAACAGCGCGTTCGGCTTCGCACGGGTGGCTGGTGAGGCTGAGCGTCGCGCCAGGGGCCAGGAAAGTAGCGCCGGAGATGGCGCTAGTGGCATTGCAAAGGCTGGAGGAGCTAGAGGACCGCATTGCCAAGCTGGAAAGCGAGAGCGAGAAGGTGTTCAGGAGGCTGCTGCAGGCTAGAGTTCTGCTCCTCAACATCCATAACCCATTGTAATTCCTTCGACCGTGTTCCTGTCTATAGTTTAGGGACTAAAAGTGACCCAACCAAATAGGCTAAATGGTAAGTTTTAGTGCAAGCACCACATGACAACTTTGCATGATCTAAAAATATGTGGAAGAGCTTAGCTCTTAGATTATGATATGATATGAAATATAAATTCTTAGAGTTAGCTTAAAAGTTGATTATTGGAGCTACCCTTATGCTGTGGCCAACCACAGTGACGGACCTAGGATTTTTATATAGGATATGCGGTATGCAATACAAAAATTTAACAAGGATAAAACCATTTACCAA
This sequence comes from Themeda triandra, assembly GCA_018135685.1. Taxonomy (NCBI): domain Eukaryota; kingdom Viridiplantae; phylum Streptophyta; class Magnoliopsida; order Poales; family Poaceae; genus Themeda; species Themeda triandra. The sequence continues at coordinate 225,175 of JAENPR010000405.1, read as the reverse complement.
TTCAGTAAACAATCGTAAAATTCACAATATAATTTGTTATGCCTGCACTAAGTAACATAACGAATCTTAAATTTACCAAATTATAATATAAATAGTTCAAATACAACATTGATAATTTAAAATATAGACATAAAAGAGAATCATCCAAGTTTTTAGTCGCTGATCTTCATCCACCTCTAAGAACATGAACAATTCCAATCAAATATTCACATGGTCCTACCAGTTTATTACCATAATATCATAGAGGTAGTTGTTTTTTTCGTGTGATGCCTTCTAATATTAATCTTAGGCAAATTAGGAACCAATCCCTAGTATATTAATCTTGGGCCAAGACTAGGAACTGCCTTGACTCGGCGTGCATGTGACGGTGTGACCATGCAGGCTATTCTAAAGTGGTGAAGTCTCAGCCAATACTTCTCAATCTAATCTTCGTATTTTTTTTCTTACTGCCTGAGCCTAGGGTAGGACTAGTGATTAATAAAATCACTAGTTTCAATAGTTGGATTTTATAGACTAGCGAATAAAAAAATAGTTGAGCCTTGAATTAGCTATTAGCCTAGGATCCTCGTGAACACTGATTAACTACTCCTTCTGTCCTAAAATACAATGCATTTTGCTTTGTCCCGAGTCAAACTGTTTTAAGTTTGACAAAATATAGAGAAAAGAGCAATAATATATATTATGTTTAACGAGCATAATTAGATTTATTAGGAGATATATTTTCATAATTTACTTATTTGAAGTGTTACATGATAATATTTTTAAATAAAATTTAGTTAAACTTAAAATAAGTTGACTTAGGATAAACCGCTGTATTACATGATGGAGGGAGTAGTTGTTAGTCCATACAGTAGGATCCAAACATACCCTAATGCAACCTGAAAGAAAAAAAGGGCCGTTTAGCTATGACGAAAAACAACTTCAGAATTTTGTGGTAGAGTAGATTCTATAGAAATTAAGCAGTTTTGAAAAAAAGTGATAAATAGCTTCACCACACTATTGAAAAAGAGTTTAAATGTCTATAGTACTCATCTTTTGTTTCTATATTCTTTTTTTCTTTTCTTTTCTATTCCTTTCCCTATCTTATTATTCGCGATATATTTACATATTTAACATCACAAGGTACTCACTCTGTATTAAAATAAGTGTCGTTCTCGCTTCCTTAAAAAAAACTGTCGGAAATTATATATTAAAATATATTAATATTTATGTTAAATAATTAGTATCATCGGAAAGATTTTTAAGTCTAATTTTTTAACAAAATTATTTGGAGTTTCTACAAATCAAATCAAACTTGTGGTACAAAAACCCACACTTATTTTGAGACTATGAAGTAAATGATATAGAAAATTACCATACCAATCACGTGCCAGTGACACATGTCACGGTGCCATCGGTAATGTTTTTAAAAAATAGATGTCCCATTAACCGTCGCGTCCAACCAGTACACGCCACCCTTGCCAGTCGCGTCTCTTCTTCTACCTCTGGACGCCGCGCGCTCATCCCGCCGCCGCCCGCTCCTTCGGGCTGCGCCCGGCCACGGGCCGCCGGCAGCGCCGCGCCCTCCCGCGCGCCAGCTACCTCCCCGCGCCCCCCCGTTGCGTCACGCTCCCCTCCACGCCACAGCGCTGCGCCGCCGCCGCCGGTCTCGCCCGCGCCCATGCCTCCAGAGCAAAATGGAGAACGTCTAGGCGCCGGCCCACGCGATCGAAAGCGAAGCTACATTTTTCGGGTGCGTCTGCTCCAGTCACCGGATTTTGTGAAACTTCACAGCTGAAGCAGTTCGACCAAAGGGCGTTTCGTTGGAGGGAGCCGAAGCTCTACCAAACGCAGATGGGATGGGATTAGGAGCGCAAGCACCACCAGTGGCCGCGCATCCTTATTTTTCTTTTCCAATCCCGTCATCGCTGCCCTGCACCCGTGCCCTGATGCGCTTAGGCGGCGTCGGTGTTTCTTTCGGCAAAGTCAACAAGCGATCCGTCGTATGGACTCCCAGGTTTAGGGCCCGTTTGCTTTGACTAAAACTAAAGTGAACTAAACTTTAGTACTAAAGAGTCAAACACAAGAACTAAAATGGGACTAAAACACTTTAGTTGTATGCATTCACTTTAGCCACTCAAGGTGAACTAAAAAAAAGAACTAAAACATTTTAGTCCACTTTAGTTTTAGTTTGGGGAACCAAACAGGCCCTTAGTCTACTAAACTCATCTAATAAATATTATTAGATTAATTATTAAATATATTTTTTACAATACACTTATTTAGAGCTATACTTCCACCACAAAAGAATATAATTATAGGATCCATATCGATTAAATTAGCTCAAGTTTAATCAAATTTACAGTAAATATAGTATTTCAAAAAACAAGAGTTGCATTTTGTGAATTATATTTTATTTTTGAACTAAGAGAGTATATACTACTGATATTTTATATAAATCTTAAAAAAGTTATCTTGTATAAAAATCTGGACGAATCTTAAAAAGGGAAAGTTAATTAGTCCTAGGGGCAAATTTCGAAATTATGTGAAGAGACGAATACGAATGAAACACATGTAGTGAATGACAATTTTGCGGGAGTCACAAAAAAATAATAAATTGCGAAACCCATGGTAGAAATGTCAAATTTCTAACTGACACCTGTAGTCTTATTACAGGTCAATAAAAAATATCATGCTCCCAAACAGGAAATTGGTGATGCCCATGTTCAAAAGGAGATGGAAGGCTGATGCAAACGCAACTATGAAAGAAACACCACGCGCGTTGAAACACCACATCTGTGACTCTTATCCATCGGCAGTCTTCACGCGAATATCCCTCTTCCAACGGATTGGCAGCTGCACAGTGCATCCTTAATTTCCGTTTCCATTTCGTCATCTCTGCCCCGATGCGCTTAGATGGAGAGCATTGGAACGTCACTGCAATCACAGCCGCCTTGAAGACGTACTGAACTACTGAGATTCGGTTCCATCAGGCTCGGGGTCAATGCTTATTCGTCTCTCCAGTTAAGCTCATTTCTTTGATTCAATCCAGCATGTTTATGGTTTCGTCCTCGATTTTATTTTACGAGTTGATTCTTGCATGCAGGAGGGATAGCTCGAGAGTGATGATTTACTGATTCCTCACTCCCCGACAAATCTTCAGCATGTCAAAGACAATTGGTTTCCTTCCAATCCACAGAATCATCTTGCTGTGTTTTTGTTCGTCTGCCTTTCTGCCTCCTCCCGTATCATCAGACAGCCGTCTCCTTCCCAACAAGCCGCTCACTATTGGGAGCACACTCATCTCCGATGACGGCACTTTTGCCCTGGGCTTCTTCTCCACGTCCAACTCGACCCCAAAACACTACTATGTTGGTATATGGTACAACAACATCCCCAAGGACAACGTCGTGTGGGTTGCCAATCGTGCAACGCCAGTCACCGATCCTTCCACTGCAACACTTGTGCTGACAAATACATCCAATCTTGTTCTGTCCAGTACCACCGGCCAGACGCTTTGGACGGCAAACCTCAGCGCTGCACCAGAGATCACAGCTGGAGAAGCCACGCTTGAAAACACTGGGAATTTCATCCTTCGGACATCAGAGGGCGTCCTCTTATGGCAAAGCTTCGATTACCCAGCCGACACTCTTCTCCCTGGCATGAAATTTAGAGTCACCCACAATGGACATGCATTGCAACGGCTGATTTCTTGGAAGGGCCCCCAAGACCCAGCCCTGGGCAGCTTCTCCTATGGTGCAGATCCTAATGAGTTCCTGCAAAGGTTTATCTGGAATGGCTCGAGACCATACCGGAGAAGTCCGGTGTGGAATAACTACTTGGTAGCTGGGCCATATATGGGAATTATCAAGCGGTCCGCTATCTACTTCACAGTTAGCTGTGATGATGGCGAGATCTATATGTCCTTTGGCGTACCCGGTGGCTCCTCATCGTCAACTGTCATCAAGAAAATGGACTACTCAGGAAAGTTAGAAACCCTAACCTGGAATAGCAGCATTTTGGAGTGGGATGTCCTGGAGGCAGTACCTAACCATGAATGCAGTACATATGGATATTGTGGTCCGTTTGGGTACTGTGATGACACAGAGCTGCCTACTGCGACATGCAAGTGTCTCGACAGTTTCGAGCCAACAAGCAACAAAGGCACGAGCAATGGAAAGTTTCCGGAAGGATGCAGCCGCAAGGAGACACTAAGATGTGGTCAAGAAAATGCTGGTTTCTTAACTTTGACGGACATGAGGATTCCCGACAAGTTCATGTATGTCAAGAATAGAAGCTTTGACGAATGCACAGCGGAATGCGCTAGCAACTGCTCCTGCACAGGTTACGCTTATGCCAATATGAGCACCACGGCTATCAACGGGGATGACACAAGGTGCCTATTATGGATGGGAGATTTTATTGACACAGAGAAGCGCATTGGAGAAGGAGAAAATCTTTACATTCGAGTAAACAGATCAAGTGGTATAATTTCTATTTCTATTTCTTTCTCTGCAGGCCAGAAAGGACCAATCATATGCTCGTACTGGTCCACACAGCATCACCAGCATGAATAAGCTCTAAATAATAATTAGTGCAGCAACAGAAAACATAGTTGACCATACATAAGATTTGATATATACCTGGTGTATATATGAGTTTAAAGAGGATAAAAGGTGCATTCATTTTGACCATATTGTCTGCTTAAAAAATAAAAAAAAAGTACTCAAGGTAGTTTGTTTAAGAAAGGTCCGTCAAAATTATGTTTGTCGATTGCCATCATTAAGGTGACCAGACAAAACTCTGAAATATGTGGTATAAATTAAAGTGCTTTTGTAAGATAGTTTCTAAGCTCACAATTTATAAGCTTCATGGAGTACGCTCAAGTTGAAGTAAATTTCAGTCTTATAGTTTCTAAACACTTGTGATTAAATAATTTTAAGGTATTTTAAACATCAAGCCAAAAAAATCCTTGTCTGCCCAACGCTAATATAATGCCAGACTAAGTAATGTGATTGTTCATGTGGTTTTGCATGTACATTCATACCTGTGAGAAATATTTGGTTTGCTGGCTAATTAAACACAGTTTATTATCCCCTTTATGTGTCAATTTTGGACAGATAAAAAGAGGAGCAATATCTTGAAAATTACTCTGCCAGTTGTATCAAGTTTGCTCATATTCGTATTCATGTGGCTTGTGTGGATCTGTAACTCCCGAGGTACAAGTTCCCTACTATCGTTGTGTATTTTCCCCAGGAATCTCTGTTCTCTATTTCATATGCAGTCTGCTTTTATTATCTTTAACATAGTATCGTTAGAGCATCTCCAAGACTACCCCATAATCACTTGGCAAATCCAAAATTTTGCCAAAACCATAAAATACCTCCTCCAACACTACCCTATCATCACTTGCCAAAATAGGGCGCTTGGCAAAAGGGGGCCAGAAGGGCGCATCTTTGCGCGCGGCTGAACGCTTGCCATCGGTGTTTTCGCGCTGCTTGGCGCCCCTCCCGCGCGCGCGATGTCCTTCCCGCGATAATTTCCCGCGCGCGCCAAGCCAGACCGAGTCTCAATAAAACGCCGTAGCAGATCGGTCTTCTTTCTATCCAAGTCGTATCGCGCCGCGCCGCCGCAGGAGAACGAGCGACGCCGGTGGTTGCTGGTCGCTCCGGGGCATGGGATCGACGGCTGCTGAAGGTTGCTCCAGTCAGGGCATGGGATCCACGGCGGCTTCCATAGGTAAACCTTCCATCCTCCCTGTTTAATCCAGTACACAGCAAGTTGTCAAGGGGATTGATAGATAATGGATGGGGAATTGATAGATAGAAGGGGAATTGACAGGTTTACTCTTTAATCTTCCATCCATCCTCGCAATTGATAGATAGAAGGGGAGTCGTGGTTCATGATGGTGCTAGTTTTTTTTCTTTTTTGATGCTGTACATATTGATCGAACCCTATACCGTAGTGGAAGGGGAAGTATAGATCCATGGAGTTCTAATTCAAGATATATGCTGCGGTTTATGATGCTAGTTTTATTTTATGCCGTACACATCTTGCTGATCATACATATATCATGTACAGCCGCTTCGATGCAAGGAGAAGGTTTTTTGTCTGACATTCTTTTCAATGGAGTTTCCAACGAAGTTGATGGTGAACTTGTTGGTCTCAACGACCTTGACATTCCGATGACTCAAGATAACGATGTGCAAGAAGTGCAAGAAGTAGAGGCAAGTGCTACCCAAAAGAAATTTAGCAAGAGGACCAAAAATTTCTTTTTCAAGGAAGACGAAGTTATCTGCGATGGCTGGTTGAAAATTAGCAAGGATCCAATTCACGGTGCCAATCAAAGTCGTGCATCATTTTGGAGAAGAGTTCATGCTTATTTTGTGAAGAACAAGCAGACTGCTGCTGAGAGGTCACAAAGTTCCATTATGCACAGGTGGCTTATTATTCAGGCGTCAGTAAACAAGTATTGTTCATGCGTAGAGGCGATTGAACGAAGGAATCAGAGTGGGACGACTATTGAAAACAAGGTATTTGACATCTATTTAACTTTTTTTTTTCAGTTTTGGTACACTTAAAAATTTTATACACATTGATCACAAATTTAATGTGCAGATCGCTGCGGCCTCCAAGATGTACACTGATCTAGACAAAGAAAAGAAGTCATTCACTCTAATCCACTGTTATGATATACTGAAGAAGGAGGACAAGTGTACACGAGCAGATCGCCGGTGGGGCGCTGCTCGCCAGGGGCGCTGATGCCGGTGGGCCAAGCAGGGAGACGATGAAGCTTACCTGGTCGGGCTACGGTGGCCGCGGTGGGGCGCCGATCGATGACCGAGGTGTCCTCGCGGTGGAGAAGATGAGACTGTGTCGCGGCGGCGCCCTTCGCTCGACGCGGCGCCCTTCGAGGGAGACCAATCGACCGAGACGGGTGTACAGGCGCGCGATCAAGTCCACAGCGAGGAAAGTGAAGGGGCAGGCCACCAAATTTTGTGACATGTGGGCCACCAAATCAAATTTGCCAAGCCCAAATAGGGTAGTGTTGGAGAAGCCTCTTTTTTTGACTTGGCATTTGAGTTTTGCACTTGGCAAAATCCGAGATTTGCCAAGTGAAGGATAGGGTAGTCTTGGAGATGCTCTTATCTCCTGTTAGTCAAACAAAGAAATAAGATTACATGGAAGAAGATAATATCAGGAGTTTTGAGTGTTTCTGATGAACTTGGGGATGGGAAACTTCCATCTATTAGCTTCCGAGAAATTGTACTAGCAACAAACAATTTTTCTAGCTCCAACATGCTTGGACATGGAGGTTTTGGACTTGTTTATAAGGTAATGATTAATATTTTCTTATAGTAGAAATCGCTGTATTTTCTATCTGGTTTGGTCTAAGAAATACGCGAATATGCGATTGTGCAGGGAACATTAGAATGTGGTAAAACAATTGCTGTGAAAAGGCTTAGTAAGGGTTCTGGCCAGGGGGTATTGGAGTTCAGAAATGAAGTGATTCTCATCGCCAAGTTGCAGCACAGAAACCTAGTTAAACTTCTTGGTTTCTCCGTTCATGGAGATGAGAAACTATTGATATATGAATACTTATCAAACAAAAGTTTGGATGCCTTTATTTTCAGTATGTTCTACTTTTTCTTGCTAAATTTCAGTAACTATTAATTAAATCAACGAGCATGGCTGATGTTATTGTTGGATATTTAGTCATTTTACACCATGCATTAATCCGTAAATACGATAAGCAAAATACTAACACAAGTATAATGCACGCGACCGCTTCATATGTGCTGCTGACATTTCTAGCATAGCTAATCATGGCTATCACTACAGCAGCAACAAAATAAAGCATAGCAATAAGTGGTTTCAGTTTATACCCAAGCGTGGCACTTCCGGTACCCGCGGATAGTGAACCACTAGCGTCCATGTCGTCGCCGCAGCCTACGACGGTGTTGTTGTCGATGACGTCGTCGTCGCCAGCAGCAGCAGCAGCGAGTCCGCCTCGTGCTCACGCATAGCCCGCGGGCGTGGAGCAGAAGCAGCGGTCGCGCCGTACGGCGCTCCCCAAAAACTTGATTTCCCGCCTACCCGAGCGGGTATGCTTGACGGGAGAAGTTCCGGAGGCCTCGCTACCGCAGAAACCTCTCGTGCGCGCAGGGCTCGGGTCGGAGATGCAAGACAGCAACTCGAGCTCGGGGAAGGAGGTGGCGCGCGGCGGGCCGGAGAGGGAGAAGCACGGGAACGGGATACAACCCTAGTGTGCGGACAGGGGCCTTTATATAGGCGCGCCCCTGCCAGCTTCCCGTTACACACATGTCCGGGGGGGATGAACCTGGACACGGTGGTTGGGAGTTGGGAGTTGGCGGGCTGGCGGCGGCGGCTAGGGTTTAGCCGTTGGGTGGCTCCCTGGCGGCGGCTAGGGTTTGCCTTGGGCCGCCGAGGCCCAGTGACAAAAACTTAGCCAAGCCAGCCACGCCCACGCCCACGGCCTCGGCCTCGGCCTCGGCCTCGGCCCGCGCCCGCGCGCACGCGGCGCGGGGCGGGCGGGCGGGCGGGCGCGCGGCTCGGCTCGGCTTCGGCGGCGGCGGCGGCGCGCGCGTGTGGCTCCTGTGTTCTCCTTCTCAACTTGTCTATGAGAGCATCTCAATGCTCACTATTTAAGTTGATTACCCTCTTAGTGATTAATCCATTTGGTACTAATCACTTTTGCACCTAACACTAATTGTGGGCCTTTGAGGTTACTGAATTATTAGATGGGCTTGGCCCAATAATTCTAACAATCCCCACCAAACATCAAAGGTACACAGTTAATGCCTTCGGATCTGAGCTCGTTTGATATACCAGTGTTTCGATGGAGACTGTTAAGTTGAACTTCCATCTAGAATAGGGGCTTACACTCATTCACAACTGATCAATGGACTATGCCTTGAATTGACAGTTTTGTGCGAAGTGAGGTTCACCCAAATTCTTAACTGATACCGGGCTGCCTAGAGCATCCCCTCGGGTGGAGCATATAAGTCAAACTCCGTGCCTTCTCGTGAGCATCTAGAGATCACCCAAACCTCATAGACTGGGACCAGGCGGTCCTAACTCACATAGGTGTGTTCCTTCTAGGATGTCCTCGTAGGCCGACATCCTTGCTTTTATAAGCCACTCGGATCACATTAAGGCATATGCCATCCCGCCATACAGCTTGGAAAAGAAGTGCATTTCTAGAGATAGGGACCTTTGTCAAGGGTCTTTTCCCTCGCCTACTCATAGCTTGTTTCACTACTCTAATTCACGGGATCTCCATCACATGGAGCAGTTACCACTACAAAGAAACTTTAAGTGGGTCTCGGTCCCATCTCGACCGATGCACCGTCTATCACATTTCGTGACAGCCCCTTGGTGAACCGATCCGCGGATTCTTAGATGTGTGGACATAGTCCAACGATATCACTCCGGAGTTTCTCAATTTTCTCGACGTACTTTAAGCGCCGCTTTACATGCCTAGTGGTCTTCAGGTTATCCTTAGAACTGTTAACTTTGATTATCATAGTTTGATTATCACAGTTCATGGAGATGGCGGGCACAGTTTTTCAACCACCGGCAAATCCATCGAGTTCCCGAAGCCATTCGGCTTCAACGGTGGCGGTGTCTAGTGCCGCAAGTTCTCGCTTCCATAGTTGACCTCGTGATGATGGTCTCGCTTGCAAGACTTCCAGAAACAACACCACCCCCAAGGGTAAACGCATACCCATTGGTGGCTTTTAACTCGTCGCATCGATATCCAATTTGCATCACCGAAACCCTCCAAGCCTTTGGGTACCCGGTGTAGTGAATGCCATAACTTGCGGTTGCCTTTAGATACCGCATTACTCTCTCAAGAGCACGCCAATGATCATCTCCTGGGTTTGATACAAACCGGCTCAACTTGCTCACAGCATATGAGATGTCAGGTCTTGTTGCACTGGCTAAGTACATTAGTGAGCCAATGATTTGGGAGTACCTCAATTGGTCTCTCATGATCCTTTTGTTCTTTCTCAGAATTAGGCTTGGATCATAGGGAGTGGACACTGGTTTGCAGTCACTGTAGCCAAAGCGACTTAGAATCTTTTCCACATAGTGGGATTGCAAAAGAGTGACCCCACCATTTTCTCCCTTCAGTAGCTTGATGTTTAAGATCACATCAGCCACTCCCAAATCTTTCATATCAAAGTTCTTGGACAGAAAGTCCTTGACTTCCTCAATCACATTGAGGTTCGTGCCAAATATTAGGATGTCATCCACATATAGGCACAGGATTACTCCTTCTCCCCCACCGAAGCGGTAGTAGACACATTTATCGGCCTCATTGGCAACAAAGCCCGCCGACGTCATGGTCTCGATCGAACTTTTCGTGCCATTGCTTAGGAGCTTGTTTTAGGCCATACAAAGACTTCAATAATTTACACACCTTGCCTTTCGACCTTCTACTACGAAACCATCGGCCGATCCATGTAGATCTCCTCATCTAACTCTCCGTTTAGGAAAGCCGTCTTCACGTCCATCTGATGAACGAGAAGACCATGAGACGCAGCACCGGGGCAAGTAGTACTCTGATTGTAGTCAATCGAGCCACTGGCGAGTATGTATCAAAGAAGTCCTCGCCTTCCTTTTGGGTATAACCCTTGGCTACAAGCCTAGCCTTGTGTTTTTCAATCGTACCATCAGGCCTAAGCTTTTTCCTGAACACCCATTTACATCCTACCGGCTTGCACCCGTACGGACGATCAACCACTTCCCAAGTTCCATTAGACATAATTGAATCCATCTCACTCCGTATTGCTTCCTTCCAATAGTCAGCGTCAGGAGAGGAAAATGCCTCTTTGATGGTCGTTGGGGTGTCATCCACGAGGTATATGGTAAAGTCATCACCAAAGGATTTTGCAATCCTAGGTCTCTTACTCTTTCGAGTGACTCCATTATTTTCCTCCTCAGGACTTTCAGTGGTGGGTTGTTCAGTGCTCTCCACTGGCACAAAAGTATCGGGAGCATCAGGAGGTCCCTCACTAGATGTGCTAGGTACATTCCCTCTCATAGGGAATTCATTCTCGAAGAATGTTGCATCTCTGGACTCAAATATTCCGCCGACCCTCATGTCGGGGACTCCAGATTCCACAATTAAGAATCTATAGCCTACGCTGTTCATTACGTATCCAAGAAAGACACAATCTACAGTTTTTGGCTCAAGCTTGCGCTTCTTGTTGATTGGCACATTCGCTTTGGCCAAGCAACCCCAAGTGCGCAGGTATGAAAGAGTTAACCTCTTCTTTTCCCATTCCTCGAATGGTGTTTTCTCTTTATTCTTTGTGGGGACTCTATTCAGACATAACTCGCATGATCAATAAAGCCTCACCCCACCATTCCTTGGAAAGTCCCGCAGTTGTCTAACATGGCGTTAACCAAATCGGTTAGAGTGCGGTTCTTTCTTTCGGCAATCCCATTGGATTGGGGGAAGAATGGAGGCGTCCTCTCATGAATAATTCCATGTTCCTCGCAACGCATCGAATTCTTTTGAAAAGTATTCACCCCCACGATCGGACCGCAACCGTTTGATTTTCTTCTCGAGTTGATTTTCAACTTCGGCTTTATAGATTTTAAAGTAATGTAATGCTTCATCTTTAGTGTTTAGCAAGTACACGTAGCAAAATCTAGTACTATCATCGATGAGTGTCATGAAATATCTCTTGCCGCCTTTGGTCAACACGCCATTCATCTCGCACAAATCAGAATGAATGAGGTCTAGTGGTGCCGTGTTCCTCGCCTCTTTCACAGCCTTGTGAGGCTTGCGAGGTTGTTTTGCTTGCACACAAGCATGGCACTTAGAACCTTGGACCAAATCGAATTTAGGGATTAAACTCATTTTTGCTAAGCGCGTCATACATCAAACATTAATATGGCAAAGTCGAGAATGCCAAATATTACAATCATCATCATGTCTCACGTGGTTCACGACATTATTATTACAAGAATCCATCAAAGAAAAGCGGAACAAGCCTCCGCTCTCATAGCCCTTACCAACAAATGTTCCATATCTCGATACGACACACTTATTGGACTCAAAAGCAAGCTTAAAACCATCCCTACACAATAGGGACCCGCTGACGAGATTCTTCTTTATGGAGGGGACATGCTGCACGTTCTTCACCGCACGGTCTTTCCCGAAGTAAACTTCGATTGACCGTGCCAACACCATGAACAAACCGCATGTGAGCCGTTTCCCATCGCCAGGGAGGAACCTCGTCCTTCCCGGTACAAAGAAAACAAAGAGCGGTCAGCACATACATGAATGTTAGCCCCTGTGTCAATCCACCAATCAGGAGAGAGACAAACTGAAAGAACTGTTGGTAAATAATTACCATACCCAGATCCTCCAGCTTCACTAACAACCATGTTGACAGTCTTCTTCTGCTGTGGCTGCTTGTCCTTGCGGTCTGGGCACTCCTTTGCCCAATGAGCATTGCTCCCGCACACATAGCAGACGCCACTCTTTTCGCTCTTTTCCTTGTTAGCCTTCTTCTTGAAAGCCTGAGCTTGAGGCTTGAAAGCATTCTTGTTTTGCTTCTGTTTCCTCTTGCGGGAAGTCTGAGGGTCCCTCTTTTGCACCAAATTGGCGCTAGAGCCTCCCTCGACGTGCACTTTCTTGCCACGTGTGTCCTTTGCCCTCGCATTCTCCTCAACACTTAGAGAAGCAACAAGATCGGTCACACCGAACTCTTGCCTCCCCGTGCTTTAGAGAAGTGGCAAAGTCCCTCCAAGTAGGTGGCGGCTTAGCGATAATACCGCCGGCCACAAACTTGTCGGGCAGCACACACTTGTTGTTCTCAAGCTCCTTGGCTAGCATCTCGTATCTCATGAGCTTGTTCTACCACGAACGGTCATCGACCATCTTGTAGTCATAGAACTGCTCCATGATGTACCGCTCACTGCCAGCGTCAGGAACCCCGAACTTGGCCTGCAGTGTATCCCACATGTCCTTGCCCGTAGGCATGTCCATGTACAGTGGAATCATACCCTCATCTATGACGCTGATGAGTGACAGCTTAAGCAGGTTATCCGCCTCACAGAACTTGCTCTCTTCCTCAGGAGAAAGAGGCGGTTCCGTGCGCCTTCCCCGATAGCGTGGTCGCGCGCATAGCGGTAAGCCACAACATGCAACGGGATCGCCATATTTTATAGTTGGACCCATCATCCTTCAAAGGTGGTGGCCTCATGGATGCAAAGCAAAGCTAGCGGATGAAAATGACCTATCAAGTTTTTGGATTGTTGGATATTTAGTCATTTTACACCATGCATTAATCCGTAAATACGATAAGCAAAATACTAACACAAGTATAATGCACGCGACCACTTCATATGTGCTTCTGACATTTCTAGCATAGCTAATCATGGCTATCACTACAAAGCGGCAACAAAATAAAGCATAGAAATAAGTGGTTTCAGTTTATACCCAAGCGTGGCACTTCCGGTACCCGCGGATAGTGAACCACTAGCGTCCATGTCGTCGCCGCGCCTACGACGGTGTTGTTGTCGATGACGTCGTCGTCGCCGCGAGCAGCCAGAGTCCGCCTCGTGCTCACGGCATAGCCCGCGGGCGTGGAGCAGCGGCGACGACGGTCGCGCCATACGGCGCTCCCCAAAAACTTGATTTCCCGCCTACCCGAGCGGGTATGCTTGACGGGAGAAGTTCCGGAGGCCTGCTACCGCAAACCTCGTGCGCGCGCGAGGCTCGGTCGGAGATGCGGCACGAACTCGAGCTCGGGGAAGGAGGTGGCGCGGCGGGCCGGAGAGGAGAAGCACGGGAACGGGATACAACCCTAGTGTGCGGACGGGGGCCTTTATATAGGCGCGCCCCTGCCAGCTTCCCGTTACACACATGTCCGGGGGGGATGAACCTGGACACGGTGGTTGGGAGTTGGGAGTTGGCGGGCTGGCGGCGGCGGCTAGGGTTTAGCCGTTGGGTGGCTCCCTGGCGGCGGCTAGGGTTTGCCTTGGGCCGCCGAGGCCCAGTGACAAAAACTTAGCCAAGCCAGCCAGCCGGCCCACGCCCACGCCCACGCCCACGCCCACGCCCACGCCCACGCCCACGCCCACGGCCTCGGCCGTCGCGACGCGCGGGCGGGCGGCGGGCGCGGCGGCGGCGGTGGCGCGCGCGTGTGGCTCCTGGTTCTCCTTCTCAACTTGTCTATGAGAGCATCTCAATGCTCACTATTTAAGTTGATTACCCTCTTAGTGATTAGTCTATTTGGTACTAATCACTTTTGCACCTAACACTAATTGTGGGCCTTTGAGGTTACTGAATTATTAGATGGGCTTGGCCCAATAATTCTAACAGTTATCCCTCAATTTGTGGTACTTCTGGCAGATTCCACAAGAAAATCATCGCTTGATTGGTCAACAAGATTCAATATAATCTTAGGGATAGCTAGAGGACTCCTTTATCTTCATCAAGACTCAAGGCTGAAGATAATCCACAGGGATCTCAAAGCAAGCAACATATTATTGGATGATGAAATGAGCCCCAAGATATCTGATTTTGGTATGGCAAGAATTTTTTATGGCAACCTGCAACAAGGAAACACCAACCGCGTCGTTGGCACATAGTGAGTGATATGTATTACATTAGATTAATGAGCTTTACGATACTGTTCTTGTGCATGAACTAAAATAAGCTTGGTTTTTAATAACCATGGGCAATATTTCAAACAGTGGTTATATGTCACCTGAATATGCTTTGGAAGGTGTGTTTTCTGTCAAGTCTGATGTGTATAGCTTTGGAGTTTTAGTTCTAGAGATTGTGAGTGGCTCAAAAATCAGCTCTGTGCATATGACAGAAGATTACCCCAACCTTATAGCCTGTGTAAGTATTACGGAATACTCAAATAACTGCATTTTATTGTAGATCTGTATCTTGATGGATAGGATATGCTCAATGCAGGCTTGGAGCTTGTGGAAGGATGGGAATGTAAAAGAATTTGTTGACTCATCCATTGTGGATAGTTGTTCACATGATGAGACTTCACAGTGCATCCATATCGGGCTCTTGTGTGTTCAAGACAACCCAAATGCTCGGCCACTCATGTCATCAATTGTGTCTATTATGGAGAATGGAGACACATCACTTCCACCTCCAAAACAGCCAATATATTTTGCAGAAAGGAATTATGGAACTGACGGAGCAGCAGAAGCTATTGTGAATTCTGCAAATACTGTTAGTGTTACAGCGTTAGAGGGGCGCTAGAAGTATAATTCCTGCAAATACCAATGCAACACATGAGAAAGCAACATTTCAATGTACATAGTTAGCAGTTGCTTATATTGTACATTTCTTTCTCAATGGCTTTTGTATCAAAGGGGGGAGTGTAAAAAAAGAACAGAATTAGTGGAAATGGTCGATTGTATTGCTGGGCCTCAGATCCGGATTATATAGTACATTGCTTATAAGGAAAACCAGATGAGTGATTGGTTCTGAGTGTATGTTTTGGAGGACAAAAATGCGGTTATAATTAAGAACCATTGTTGTAATAACTTAAAAATAGTTTATGTTCTTCCAGTTATCAGCCTATTGTCTCTGGAGATTGGCTCCAGATTTACCATTACCCTCATTCTCATTCCCGTTTCTTTTGTAAGATGCGCATGGGTCTTAGTGTTATACTATGCCTAAAATTTGAAATGTTTTGTTCTTCGATCAAATACAACTTGAGCCGAAGGAGATGATTCTGCGCAGAAGCAAAGAGTGACATATCTGCCCAATTGATTACTACTCTGAAGCAAAGAGTGACATATCTGCCCAACTGATATTAATCTGCACATTTCCTAGTTTGATCATCTGATCTTGACTGCAACACAGTTATTAATCTGCACATTTCCTAGTTTGATCCTCTGATCTTGACTGCAACACAGTTGAAGGAATTACAAGGGGTTATGGATGTTGAGGAGCAGAACTCTAGCCTGCAGCAGCCTCCTGAACACCTTCTCGCTCTCCTCTCCAGACCGGCAATGCGGTCCTCTAGCTCCTCCAGCCTTCGCAACGCCGCTGGCACCATCTCCGGCGCTACTTTCCTGGCCTCTGGCGCGACGCCCAGCCTCGCCAGCCACCCGTGCGAAGCCGAAGACACCGTTCGCACCATGTCCGACACGTCCGGCGACATGGCCGCGCACCCGGAGAAGACAACCGCCGAGGCCTCCGCCGCGGCCACGGTCGCCTCCGCCACAATGCTGACCACTTCAGTGTCCGCCGAGCAGGGCACCGGCGCCGCCGCGTGCCTCGAGGCAGCGTGCCGCATCGCGGCGGCGAGGCGGTGCAGCTCCTTCTCGGTCCGCCTGTGCGCGCGCGCCGACGCGGTGACCGCCGCCGTCCCCGCGGCGGGCGCCGGCCTGCGCGTCCGCCAGGGCCTGCTTCGCCGCGAGCAGCGCCGACTCGAACGTGCCGTACGCGTCCGCGAGCACGAGGAGGCCGTCGAGGACCCGGTCGTCGTCGGGGGAGGCGCCGTGGAGCGCCGCCGCGGCGCGCGGCGTGGCGAGCAGGTCGCCGAGCGCGGCCAGGACGGCCTCCAGGAGCGCGAGGCCGTGGCTGCAGGAGGAGGAGGAGCCGCAGACGCAGCTGGACCTGGACCACGCCCTGAGCGCGCGCACGGCGCCGTCGAGGCGCGCGAGCGCCGGGTGGCACGGCTCGCTCGCGGACCGCGCGTGCGCCGCAGCGGCCGGCGCCGCGGCCTTCCTCGTCGTCCTCGCAGGGCTGAGCGTCAAGTGCATTCTGACTTGCGGGTTGGGTGCTTTCCTGCTGTGATTGTGATCGTGAGTGGAACGTCCGGGACAAGGACGGGAGCATATATTGGACGGCCGCCGGCCGGGGAGGAGGCGGTGGTTGCATTGCAAGTGGCGGCAAAGAAATGGTCGGGTTCACAGGCGGGCGGGTTGGCGCCGGCCGCGCTGCTGTTTTGGGCATCCCGGCATGCGATGCAAAACAAGTGGAGACCCAGCCAGTGTCCACTGTCCCATGGAGTTGACCCGTGGCGTACGACAAAGCTCTACTGAAGTGCCGATGGGGAAAATATTCTTCTTGTCAGCGAGAGGTTGGCGCAGCGGCAGTTGGTCGTGCCGTGCGAGAGGTTGGGACTTTGGGATAAGGCGCGAGTGAGCTGTCAAACAACCTCGTTCCTGCCAGGGGCTCGGGGCCTCTGTTTTGGTTTGGAGGACTGCGGCCAAACCGCCGGCCTTTCTCAAACCAGGAACCTGGCCAGCCACCATTTGGCTGCTGCTCGAAGGCAGATTTGCCGAGTGGCCAGCTTGGCGAATATACAATGGACCGTGATGCTTGTCGTCCCACGGCCCCGTGCGCGCAAGCCAGCGAGACAGAGGTCTGAGTGAGAGATGGGTTCCAGCAGAGCAGCAGCGCTGAAGAGGGGAGCGGGCGGAGGGCCGAGGCAGATGCACCCGGCAGCAGGTCAGCTGTGCCGTTCTCTCGCCGGTCGCGGTCCGCTGCTGTTTGCCCACTGCGCCACCATGCGCTGGCCAGCCTGAGGCACAAGCACTGAAGCACAGCTCCGACTTGCTGCCTGCCTGCCTCGCTGTATGGGAGGTACGAGCTACTTCTTCTAGTAGTAAGTAGTACCCAATATTCATCAAGTTCTGCGACACACAACTCACAACTGCCTGTTCACAATTTAATGTTCCATTTTTTAAAGAAAAACTGAAAGCATATACTCGTGCATAATCGCTTTACTAAGATTGTGCGTTTTTGCTTTTTCTTTGGTTAAAAAGAAATGCGTACTGTGTCAAAACAGAAAGGGCCTAGCTGAAAAGTACTTAGTACTACTGTACTATGGATTATTGGCACTTGATACAGGTAGTGAACTCCAAGGCCTCGTCTGGAAGACATGAATTTCATGAGAACTATGCAAGAATCCCACATTACACATCTCCAAATAATGAAGATTAGCACCATGTGATCCTGGCTTACCTTAGAAGCAATGTACTATATAATCCAGATCCGAGGCTCGACCATTTCCACTAATTCTGTTCCTTTTTTACACTTCCACTTTGATACAAAAGTCATTGAGAAAGAAATGCACAATATAAGCAACTGCTTACTATGTACATTGAAATGTTGCTTTCTCATGTGTTGCATTGGTATTTGCAGGAATTATACTTCTAGCACCCCTCTAACACTGTAACACTCATAGTATTTGCAGAATTGACAGTAGCTTCTGCTGCTCCGTCAGTTTCATAACTCCTTTCTGCAAAATATATTGGCTGTTTTGGAGGTGGAAGTGATGTGTCTCCATTCTCCAGAATAGACACAATGGATGAGTATGATGGTACTGGTAAATCTGGAGCCAATCTTCAAAGACAATAGGCTGATAAACTGGAAGAACATAAACTTTTTTAAATTATTACAACAATGGTTCTTAATTATAACCTCTTTTTTGTCCTCAAAAACGAACACTCAACCAATTACAGGGAAGAAAAGACACAACTGAAGTGATGAGAAGATACAACTGCGGCACAGCAGCCGGTAACCACCAATCTTCAGCAGAGATTGGCTGGTAAATTTGTTGGCCACAAAATTATTAGCTACGGAGAAACTGCTAGCAACACTGCAGCACCTTTTATATCAGCATTACACTACCCTTATGGGCCTATTAGGAGGTGCTGGACTGTCTCTCCATTGGCGATAATATAGGGTTATTCAACCATCATCTCTTCTTGATATTTGAATATCAGGCACTAGTTTTGTGTTGCCAACCAGCAAAACACCTTGCGGTTCATAGGCGTTCGATGTTCCCACATCAGAGTAGGCTTAACTGTTGAAAGGATAAACTTATATCGCACAAACAAGGAACTCAAAGCTGAACTGGCAATGCAAGTGCCTGAAGTCGTCCAATAGCATGAAGCATGTTTGCACATCTTGCTGGCCCTGTTGAAACTAAGAGTGTTGCAAAAACAACCAGGGTTGAAAAAGTTGCTGATGTATGGCTCCTCAATTCAGGCAATGCTTTATTGAAGGCATGCCTTTGTTCAAATAATAAAATTCAGGCAATGTCACCATCCAGGCAGCATCATGCTTTTACTTTTCAGCTGATAACACTAACCAAAAGAACCTCTGCCAGACAAAAGGGAAGAACTAGAGCAAATTCATGTCCTAACAAATTACCTGGAATTAAGCAACCTTTGCATAATGATTTGTCAGGAAAAAGAATCTGAGCAGAGAATTGAAGGCAACCGAATTTCAAAGGTTTTAACCTTTCCTCATGAATCATGACCTATCAACAGGATAGCACACATTTGAAACATGACTTTTGAGTTCCAAGCATCAAATGCCACAACTATGTCCATGGCACTAGCTCTATCAACCATGTCATTCATACCACTCTGAAAATCCATCCACCTTCTCATTTGGTTATCTCCAGCACACAAACATCCGCCCCGTGGCACCATTAATCCATTCTCCATGAACATCAGAGTAGGCTTAGTTGTTGAAAGGAATAAACTTATGTCGCACAAATAAGGAACTCAAAGCTGAACTGGCAATGCAGGTGCCTGAAGTCGTCCAACAACATGAAACATGCTTGCAACTCTTGCTGGCCCTGCTGGAGCTAAGAATGTTGCAAAAATGACCAAAGTTGCAAAATTTTCTGAAAAATGCCTGGCTCTTCAATTCAGGCAATGCTTTATTCAAGTAATAAAATTCAGGCAATGCCACCAACTGGACACCGCCATGGTTGTACTCCAGCTGATAGCCATAACCAAAAATACCTCCTGCCATATCAAAGTGAAGAACTGGAGCAAAGTCTTCCTAACAAATTACCTGGAATTAAAGAACCCTTGCAGAATGATTTGTCAGGAAGAAGAACCTGAGCAGAGAACTGAAGGGAACCAAATTTCAAAGGTTCAATGTTTACCCATGAATCTTGACCTACCAACAGGGTAGCACAGACAGTTGAACGTGACTTTTCCAAGCATCAAATGCCACAACTATGTCCATGACACTAGCTCTATCAATCATGTCATACCACTCTGAAAATTCATGCACATTCTCATTTGATTATCTCCAGAACACAAATGTCCTGCCTGTGGCACCATTAATCCATTCTCCATCAGAAGTGCGTCAAGCACCGTTGAACATGGCTTACTGACATGATTTCCCATGAAGTTGACAACATCCATCCTTCTACTGTTACTTCTCCGATACATCCAACAAGCAATCTTCATGCTCAACAAAATCATCACCACTCTCTCTGGCATCAGCAGTGGCATCTGAAGCCATATTGGCACTTGAATTGGCATTCCCAAGACCACGTCGACGCAGGAGCATGAGCTCAACGAGTTTGGTCCTTGCCTCAGAGACATCATTCGGCTCAACAAGCTTTCCACGTTCATACATCTCCCTCAAGAACACCGTGTGCCGCTTTCCTTTGGCCGAGAGGTAGAATATCCCAGGGTGATCCAAGAACACGTCCCGGACATTGACCTCGATCCCAAACCACTTCCTGAACTGACTGAACTTCTCCACCTCCACCATCTTCTCCACGGTCAGGCTGAGGAACTCGTGCGCGATCCCTACCGCCCTCTTCTCCATCTTCCTCCTCGCCAGCTTCGACACCCTCTTGCTCCCTCCAGCCCTCGGACTGACGACCTGATACGGGCCGGTGTAAGGCAGCAGCTGCCACTCCTTCACCTTTTTCCGGTACTCCTTGGTGAGCCTGAACCCCGGCGGAAACTGCAGCTTGAAGGCGTGCCTGTCCGGCCGGGTCTTCTCCACCGCCGGGGCGAATTCCTCGTCCGCCGGATCGGCGACGAGGTGGAGAACGTGGGTGTTGGGCTCGTCCGGGTTTGGGGCGAGGCGGAAGAGGTGCGGGTGCGCCTCGACGACGGAGCCCTCGAAGTCGTCGGGGAGCGCGAGCTCGCGCCAGACGCGGAAGACGGCGCGGAGGGGCAGGGAGCGGGTGGCCGACATGGCGAGGAGGCGGTGGAGCGTCCGCGCCGCGTCGGCGGGGGAGCGGGCGACGGCGAGGAGCCCCGCGGCGGCGGGGGTCAGCGAGAGCGAGAGCGGGAGCGGCGCGCGGAGGTGGAACACGCGCGGGAAGAGGCGGAGGAAGTGGAGCGGGCCGCGGCGGTGGAGGCGCAGCGGGAGGCGGCGCGCCAGGTCCGGCAGCGCGAGCGGCTCGGAGGGGCACGCCCGCAGCGCGTCGACCAGCGGCGACGCCGCGACGAGCGGCAGGTGCGCCGCCGCGAGCCGCTCGAAGGTGTGGTCCAGGTGCCGGGCCGCCACGTGCTGCGCCGCCGTGGTCTTCCCCCGCGCCAGCAGCAGCCGCGCCGCCGGCACCCGCAGCGGCAACAGCATCGGGACGCCCCGCTTCGGCGCGTCCGGCTCCGGCCGGACAGGCGCGGCTGGAGACGTGCCCTTGCGACACAGCCACACAGGCGCTGCGGCGTCGTGGGCCGATGGGCTGGTTTGCAAGTACGATCTGGGCCGTTGGGCTGAATGGATGTGGAGATGCAGCGGCCTGCCAGGCCGAAGGGTTTCGGTGCGGGGTCCACCATATTTTCCGGCGAGGTAGATTCGCCGTCAACGAAATTTCAAACGATCCCCCGGAAATTGGTTTTTCTACCGGCGCCGGAAACCTCTCGGATGCTGTTGCGTGGATCATCTCCTCCGGTCTCCTCGTCGTCGTCCTCTTCGAGTTCTGCAGTTGAGCACCTCATCAGGTGAGAGATGCATACGCGGTTAATTTTCAGTTTCTTTTAATTAATTGCCGCTACTGTTCTGTTGCGCAAACGAGATTGAAGATCGGTGACCGAGGGACTCCGATCCCGTTCTGAAACGAGAGACGCCTGTTCTTGGATCCTGTGAAAGGGGGGGGCCTTGTGCTCGAGGAACCCTCATCAAGAAGGAACAATGATGTGGGTTCCAAAAGGAGTGATGCGCCATTGTGTGTGTGCACTTTTCCCGCTTTTTCTGGAGATTCCATCCATGGCATTCTCTTTCCTTTCCTTTCCGTGGCTTCTACCATGCCTTAAAAAAAAACATTGTCTAGTAATACACCTTGCTACTATAGTTTCTCCTCGAAATAATTAGTTTCTTGCTGAACAATTGAAAACAAAATTGAATTCAGAAATGTGACCATTCTAGGAGGAATATCCCTCAAAAAAGGAGGAATGGTTTATCATTAAGAAGAAAATAGACACTCAAATTTGAGTTGGAGAGTACTCAAAGCCTTAGTAGTTGTATGACCACACTTTCCACCCAATTAGGCTCACTTTCTAAAATTGAATTCCGGAATCAGGTGTCCACAGACAAGGATCCAAGGAACCATGTCATTCATTATTTGCCGGTGAAATCCTTTGCGAAATATCAGGCCGAGGTAGGGCACGCCATGAACATGAACCATCAGAAGGTTGCATCATTCAAGGCATGTGGTCCCTGCATTTTATTGCACCGACACTGTCCCAGGCTCCCAGCTTGCCCATCAGCTCATCTCAAAAACTGCATTTTTTTTTCCTTTCACGTGAGTTTTTTCTATTTTCAAGTTAAAAGGAAAAGCAGGAAATGCTGGGAGCAAATGGAGGCCCTACAATCTCTCCCCATAACCCTCTGTGGTGCCCTTTCGCCATTGACCAAATCCTGTCCACCCTCCAATTCTCCATGCAGGCAAAGAACTTGGGGGTGAACATCTCCTGCGCCAGTGCGTGACGAGGAGATCGATAAAAAAAGGGCAACAGCTCAAAAGGAGAGCCTTTTCTGCAAACAACCATCATGGCCGGGCAAAGATGCCCAGATCAATGATAGAGTGGGCGACAGCCAGAGAGAGCAGAGCAAATTTGCTACGGTGACAAGGGAGTACTGGGATCTATGCATTGTTAAGGTGGGTAATTCCAAGATTTACTGCAGCTCTCACATGGTTAATTTCGTTGTGTTCATTCATGTTTTTATTAATTCCCGGAATTGTGTTGAGTCTTTCTGTCTGCCATTGACAATTGTTTTGTCTTCTTCCAATGTGGTCGGTTAGATTAGCCAACAAGATTATTGGGAGACATTGTCTCGAAAAAAGATACCCTTTTCCTAATCCTAAGGAAGTGGACACAATGGATGTCCTAAACAAGTTGTTTAGCATTGTGCTCTTGGAGCAAAGCACCTAAAATCCTCTGCATGGAAATGGCAGCTGATTGGTGTTTGTTGCCTAAAGATTGTTGAGAAACCAATAGTCAAGAAATTTTGTTGAGAAACCAATAGTCAAGAAATTTTGTTCAGAAACCAATATGTCAGAAATCTAGAGCACATTTGTCGTCATGGTCCATGCATACAAGTCCAAGGATAGAAACGTCGCATTCGTGCTAGAGGCCTAATTCCAAGGAGCGAAGACAATTTCTTCTTCGAAATTCCTCCGAGGATCCACTGCTGCGCTCGCTGGGGTCTCCATAGGCAGGCACCATTACCACGTGAGCAAGGACAGGCCGTGGTCTCCCCTCGCCCCTCGGTGGCTCCCCGCTTTTTCCTTCCCACCAATGCCACCCTATTTTTATTCTGATGTCGGCCTCATCTTCTTTATTTATGAAAGGGAGGACAGGGTTAGCTGGGGCACTGCTGACATGTGAGCGTGTTCGGCATCACACCACCACCACTTCACTCCCCATCACCAGTGGCTCTCTCTCAGTGCCTGCCTCACTAACCTCACCATTGCTGAAGTGCAGAGCTCGCATAAATAGGGAGGACCCGTGGTGCTCCTCTCCAGTCCTGCCCCCTTCCGGCCTTACCCCCCTCTGGAGCTTGGGGGTGCTCTGCATCTTCTTCGGCGTCTTGGCGTCCTCCAGTGCTCTCTGCCTTCCTGAGCTGGCTTCTTGTTCGCAGGTCAGGTTCGCTCCTCCGCTGATTTCGTTTCGTGCGCTTTGTTTCTTGGACGGGATGGATCCATTAGGAAATGCAACGGCTGCCGCTGAGGGGCATGGATGGGGTCTGCTTCCCATTTCGTTAAGTTTTTGGATTCAAGAGGCATGGGCTGGTGCTTATTAGTTGCCATTGTCGGTGCGGCTTCTGATTTGCCTTTTGCTGGGAATCTTTACTGTTTAGCCTCCTTTGCCCTTTATGCTAGAAGGACATACTTGCCTTCAGCAAGAAGCATAAGTCTGCTGATTTTATTTGAGGCGTGCTGCGTGCATACGATTCTGCACAGTTCTCTCCTCTCGGGGCGAAGCAAAACCTTTTGAAGATTTTATCACGGTCTCAGGTTCTTATTGTTCATCTTATGTTTGGGCTAGGTTGGTAATTAGTACCTCTTTTATTTTGGGAAAACATAAGTTAAGGTGTTGTTCAGAGATCAGATCAAGCAAATATGTTATTTCAGTCTCCTTCCACTTTCTGAATTTTGTTGTTCTAGAAGTTCTAAAGTCGTTGCTAGCCACAGAAATTTACTGCCAGTGTTCAAACCAGTTAGTTTTGATCTCACCAAAGAGTACAGTAATTGTGCCAAAAAAAAACCTCACTCAAACCTGGTAGTTTATCTGCAAAACTGCAAACCCTATGCCTTCACCTTCAGCGTTCAGCTCAATTGCTCAATTCAAAGATGTGTAGCCTAAATTTAT
Organism: Themeda triandra; assembly: GCA_018135685.1. Classification (NCBI taxonomy): domain Eukaryota; kingdom Viridiplantae; phylum Streptophyta; class Magnoliopsida; order Poales; family Poaceae; genus Themeda; species Themeda triandra. Next base: position 200,581 of record JAENPR010000405.1, on the reverse strand, counting down.
CAGTTTAACCTCTCTACTCTGAACTTTGTGAGCTGTTCCTTATTTTGGTGCCTTTCTCCATTAGATTAGATCAAATTAAATTATATCGACACCTCACTGGTTCTTGGAACTGCAGGAGCCATGGCGAAGGACTACCCAGCTTCTCCCAAAGCCCAGCAGCTACAGGAATCCAAGAAGCAGCGACTGACATACATACTCGTTGTAAGCGCGCTCTGCATCGCCTTCTATGTCCTTGGCGCATGGCAGAACACCACGCTTCCAAAGCCCATAGGCAACTCGGCGATCACCCGGGTTGGCTGTGATCCTACAACTGCCTCCACTACACAGTCCTCTGGCTCTGTGGCGTCGTTTGGGTCAGGTTCCGGCGAGGTGCTTGACTTTGACGCACACCACCGTCTCACCATCAACAACACGGACGGCGATGGGGAACTGCAGCAATTCCCAGCATGCCCTCTCAACTTCAGTGAGTACACGCCATGTGAGGACCGTACGCGCGGGCGACGGTTTGAGCGTGCCATGCTAGTGTACCGGGAGCGCCATTGTCCTGGCAAAGACGAGCAGATCCGATGCCTCATCCCGGCACCGCCTGGGTATAGGACCCCCTTCAAGTGGCCTCAGAGCAGGGACTATGCCTATTTCAACAACATCCCCCACAAGGAGCTAAGCATTGAGAAAGCAGTGCAGAATTGGATCCAGGTTGAGGGCGACAAGTTCAAGTTCCCCGGTGGTGGCACTATGTTCCCGCATGGTGCTGATGCCTACATAGAAGATATCAATAAGCTCATCTCATTATCAGATGGAAAGATCAGGACGGCTGTTGACACAGGTTGCGGGGTAAGTGGAAGAACACCTTAGGTTTAGGTTCTAGATGTGTGTTGTGATAGTTCTGATACTTCTGTTGTTGAAGGTTGCTAGTTGGGGAGCTTACTTGCTGAAGAGGAACATCATTGCCATGTCATTTGCGCCAAGAGACACGCATGAAGCTCAGGTGCAATTCGCACTGGAAAGAGGTGTCCCTGCCATCATTGGTGTGATGGGGAAGCACCGGTTGCCTTACCCATCTAGGGCATTTGATATGGCACATTGCTCTCGTTGTCTCATTCCTTGGCATGAACATGGTGAGTACTTATATTTTCTACTTTTCAAGTTATCCTTGGGTAGAAAACGAACTGACTAACTTAGTGGATGTTCTTAAATTTCCTTTAGGTGGAATATACCTTGCTGAAGTCGATAGAATTCTAAGGCCAGGAGGATATTGGATTCTCTCGGGTCCTCCAATCAATTGGAAGACGCACCACGCCGGGTGGGAGAGGACAAAGGAGAACCTCAAGCAAGAACAAGACAACATTGAGGAGGTCGCAAGGAGCCTTTGCTGGAACAAGGTGGTTGAGAAGAAGGATCTCGCCATCTGGCAGAAGCCTAAGAACCACCTTGAGTGTGCCAACATCAAGAAGACATATAAGACACCCCATATCTGCAAGAGTGACAATCCTGATGCTGCTTGGTATAAAACCGCTTATAACCAATAAAAATAGGTGTGATGATCCATTTAGTTGTCTATTACTTATTCTTTTTCTGTTCCATATACAGGTACAGACAGATGGAAGCCTGTGTTACTCCATTGCCTGAAGTAAGCAACCAGGGAGAAGTGGCAGGAGGAGCAGTGGAAAAATGGCCAGAGAGGGCATTCTTAGTTCCCCCAAGGATTAAAAGGGGCATGATTCCAGGATTGGATGCAAAGAAGTTTGATGAGGACAAGAAGTTGTGGGAGAAGAGGGTGGCATACTACAAGCGCACCATACCCATAGCAGAGAATAGATACAGAAATGTGATGGACATGAACGCAAACATGGGTGGGTTTGCTGCTTCTTTAGTGAAGTACCCTGTGTGGGTGATGAATGTCGTCCCTGTTAACTCTGACCGGGACACCCTTGGTGCAATATACGAGCGAGGTTTCATTGGCACATACCAGGACTGGTGTGAAGCTTTCTCAACGTACCCAAGAACCTATGACCTCCTGCATGCTGACAATTTGTTTAGCATCTACCAAGACAGGTAAGGAAATTCTGTACTTCACTGTTTATTTTTTGAGCCATGTTCATGATATTACTGTTTGATTGATATCTTCTTGTTACCTTTGTTTTGTTTGGCTATCATTTTGCCAGCCTTGAAAATTATAATCAATTGATAGTTTGGATTAGCATTTTAAGGAAGACATCAGCTTACTTTTATCAAAGTAATTTGTTAGTGGTTTATGATTATGAGAAGACATGAGTGTTTTGCACGTTATCGTTTTTTTTCGAGGACGCCAAGTAGTTGTGCAGGTTATACTAGGTGTCTCAGCGCAACATGTTCACCTCTAATTAAATGTGAGAGGCTTCAGCCTTGCCCAGTTGATGACCGCATGTCCTGTGCAGTACTGTTGATATAGCCTTAAACACAGGACTCTATTTTAACTGTTATCCTGGTATGTTTTCCTGATATATTTTTGATTATTTCTACCACTGCACCTACTCTCATGTCTTCTGAAACTGACCTTGGTATGTCTGTCAGTAAGTGTGGGAACATTGTTTCAGCTCTGAAATATCCATAATATATGGCATTTTCTATAATACTGGCCATCATGATGTGTTTTCTCCTAAACTTTTCAGGTGCGATATAACCGACATCCTCTTGGAGATGGATAGAATATTAAGGCCCGAGGGCACAGCTATCATCCGTGACACAGTTGACGTGCTCACAAAAGTCCAGGCAATAACCAAGCGAATGCGGTGGGAAAGCCGCATCATGGACCACGAGGATGGCCCCTTCAACCCAGAGAAGGTCCTCATGGCGGTTAAGACGTACTGGACTGCCAAAACAGAGGAGGAGAATTAGCACACGGGCAACACAGCTCACTGAAAGCCTGAACCAGGCTTGTTCTACCAGTTGCGAGGATGGCATCAGGGTTCTGCCATCTCAGTGTAGTATGGGACCGCTTGGTCACATGTTCCTTTCACGTTTCTCTAATTCTTTGTAGCTACAATCAGATGAGAAGTTGAGGGAGGGTTTCTGAGGGGTGATTGGACCTCTGGTTGATACAGGAAAAACGGTTTTGTAGCAGGGGAAGAATTCGCAGGTCTTGCATAGGTTCCTGGCCCTGTTCCACGAGGGGTTGAGCTAGGCTTTAGTTTTGTAATATGATGGCACCGAGCAGGCAGTGTTACCGTATATTGGAGTAACATAATAGGTATTTATTCAGTTTTCCTCTGAACACTGAATTGCTTGAAAATTGAAATTGAAGGTTCATTTCTCATGCAATCGGATTCTAGTTGTTCCGGCATGATAGTAGGAGTCGACGGTCACTACTGTGGCTTTCACTTGACTGATTGAAGGCTGTTCATTTTGTGATCTTCCAGCCTGAAGTCTGAACCCCCCATAGCAGAAGACAACATATGGGTACAGCCTATGCTTCCCTGGCTTGGCCCATGAACATTTCGTTGGGTCTTCTTTGTACAATTCCGCCGATACTACTGAACTCGTCAAGAGGATTTGACGAAATGCCAGGCGCTACGTAATTTCATTGTCATGATATTAATAAAGCAATGTTAAAACATAAAGCATACACTTACGTGAACAACTGAACTATCTAATTTAGAGTCTAATGACCTGCCTATTTTAATAAAAAGACATAATGATTCTTTGTCCTTTTCTTTTTCTTTTCTTTTCTTTCTTTTGGCTTAGTGTCCTTGCCTGCTTCTTTATTCTTCATTCGCTTTATTAAAGCTCTGGCTATCCTAATCGTGAGAAATTTCTTAGTATTTGCCAAAGCTAAAAGCTAATGCTTGTCATTATGCCTTGACGCCGTCCGCTCTTCAGTCTTGAAAGATACGGCTAACATACCCGACTTGTTTGTCTTTGGTGACTAATTTCATGCCGACAAGTCAAAGAAGAAAATTGCCAAAATTCTGCAGTGTTTTGGGCAGTCTACTGTCGTGTAAGGCAGTAAGAGCTTTCAAGCAAAAACAACAGCAAAGGGGGAATTGGCAAAGCCCATGTATATAGAATCTAGAAGCATCCAAACATAGACAACTATTTGGAGTTTCTGGAGGAACATAGGGTCGCACGCGTGATGCAATCTTCTTAATAGAAGGTATATGTTGGTGTTGTCTCATAGTCAAATTCGTGTGTTGATACGTAACCTTAAAATGATTTAATTTAAGGCAACTCATAATACCACAATTTCTTTAATTCCTGCATTAAAAATATAAATTAGTCAGTGCACAACCTTAAGATGGTTTCATAAGCAACTCATCTAGTACCAAAAAATCCTCAATTTGTAATTACAAATATGAATTAGTACCTATTCCTCCGTCCTAAAAATAGTGTTTTATCTTGTTTTCAAGGGGTCAATCAATTTTAAATTCAACTGGATTTATAATAAAATAGTACTACTATTTATATTTTCAAATAAGTTTACTCTGAAAAAATATCGCATGATTAATTTCGTGATATACCTATTCAGTTTCGTAACTATTAAAACCTTTTACATTTTTCGAGACCGCGCCGTTGCGCGTATTTCATTAAGCAGAATAAAGTAAAACAAGGTTAACAAGTCTTGGTAATACCGTGATTACCAAACACACACACACAAACACACACAGAGAAACACAAATGCGACTACAAGACTAAGAAAAGGAGGTAACAAAGGGGTAAACTCCCTCTCAATCCGCCTCAGCCTCCAGGCCCTCCAAGTTCAGGTCCAAGGCCGTGACGTCGAACCTGCCGTTGAGGAGCATGTCCAAGCACTGCTGCTTGTACTTGGACATGCCGCCTCCAAACGCGGCCACGAACTTCTGGTCGATGTCGTGGTCGGGCTCGTCGTCAATGACCTCGTCCCCCAGCTTCTTCAGCAGCACCCTCTGTGCCTGCACAGTCGCGTTTTCCGCACGTGGCCTGGCCGCGATGCAACTGCTTCGCCTGAGGGTGTGGGTGGACACAGGCGTCTGAGAGCGCCTCAACCACGGTCCAGCCGTGATGAGCGGCGTAGACAACGGGAGACAAACCTCCGCCTCAATCACCTCCTCCACCGAGAGCAGCCTAGAAGCAACCATCGGTACACGGACGGCCGAGGGTGACCCCGGAAGGTCACAGGCCGTCGGGACCTCCGAGGGCGGCGTCGGAACCACCTCAGTCACCACCACCTCGACATCGCGTGGAGCAACACCGTCGTGGGAGGGCGACGCCGACGGTAGGAGCCCAACCTGGGCCGACCCAACGACATCCTGGCTCGCCAGATCCATCGTGTCAAAGCACTCGACAGCAGCAGTCGGCACTGACGAGGTCTGGCTAGGACCGCCCACACCTGGGCCAGAGAGAGGCAAGACCTCCGCGGAAGGCACTCCGGGAGTAACCCGGACCGCCTCCCCCTCATCCTCCATGGGGGCAAAATCCCTGCACGGGATGTGACCCTCCGAAGTGTCCAGCGGGGCGGAGCAAGAATGGCCTCCCTGCCGATCCTTGGCCACCCCCATGGACACGTCGAACCTCAAGGATAGGTGTGCCAGAAGCTCCCCAAGCGAAGAAGCATCAGCAAGCGCAAGAATGACGAGTGGGGGAAGGTCTCACCAGCCCTTGCAGCGGTCAGGTTGGCGAAGAGAGTCTCCACCCTAGGACGAACATCGTCAACCATAGGTGGAGGAACCGACTGCAGCGGCGGCAGCGGTGGCGAGGACGGCGTGGACGGCCGAGGGTCCGACTGCAGCGGCGGCGTCGGTGACGGGGACGGCGTGGACGGTCGAAGGATACGACGAGGACGGCGCGGACGGTCATGACCCCACGTCGAAGCCAGCCCAGGCAAGGTGGGCGAAGTAAGGCGACCGGGGCACGCCTTGGCCCGATGACCGGAGCATCTGCAGCGAAGATAGCGCGACGGGGAGCGACAAAGTGCAGCAACGTGGCCTTGCCCAGGGCAGTTGAAGCAAAGGCCCACCAGCCCCGGCGGGACCGGGTGATGGCGCGCGCGGGCCGGCCCGCCCAACACGGCTCCCACTTCCTTCCACTGTGGGCTGTTTGGCCAGCAGAGGCGGCCGGTGCGAGAGCACCTGCTGCCAGCCATCGGCGTCCGGCGTCGAGGCGCGACAATGGGGACCAATCCGCTGGAGAACCGGGTGACGTGCCTGGGTTGGCGGGGCAGGCGGGGCAGCAGCAGAGGAGGTCTCCTTCCTTCGGCGACGCCGTTGCCGCCGCCTCCTGGTCCGCGCGGTGGTGCCCGCCCTAGGGCGCGTCGAGCCGCCTGCAGGAAGTTGAGCTCCGGGGCGGCACTTCCCCCCGGCGTGGGACGCGCTGCCAGGCCACCAAAGGTGGCGCACGAGACAGGGTCGACGGCTGGTAAGGAGGCCCGGTGAAGAAGGCTACGACGGTCGGAGAGGGACGCCATATGAGGAAGGACGTCATCCTCCACATCCGAGCAGTCCTCAACGGCGACCTCCTCCCACTGCTGCGCCTTGGAACGCCCAGAGGAGGAGGGGTAGAAGGGTGGAGCCTCCGGGGAGAGGACCCTGCCGCCCGGAGATGACGGGGGGTCGGAGACGGCAGCAGCAGCAGCCAGCTCCGCGGCCGTTGCAACCCCAATCGCGACTGGTGGAGCAGCAACAGCAGAGGTGGGGGATGCGGCCAGCACAACCAAGACCGGCGCGGCCACATCCGCGACCGACGCAGCCGGCCCCGCGGGCGGCGCGTCCAGGTCAACGGGCGGTGCGCCCAGGCCCCGGGCGAGTGGCGCAGCCACCGGCCACAGCGGCGGCTTGGTCAGTCCCGCTACCGACCCGTCCAGGCCCACGGGCGGCACGGCCACCGCCGGCGCGTCCAGGTCGCCGGATGGCGCGTCCGCCTGCTGTGGCAGCGACGAGGAAGGGAGGACGGAGGTAGGCGAGGAGGTGGAGGATAGGGATGCCTGCCGAGGTCTGGCGGACGGCGGGGATGGAGGAGCGGCCGACGGCGGGGCAGCAGCTTCAACGGCGGCGAACTTCGCGGGAGAGCAGGGAGACCGGCCATCGTTCCCCGGGACGGGTAGATCAGGCAAGGAGGACCTCGGATCTGTGGTTAGTGGGGGGAGAGGTGGGGTAGGGATGCCGGACGGCGAGGCGGCGGTGGCGCCGTCGGCGTCGCCTGGAGGGGTCGAGTCGGGAGGGGCTGGGTCGGGGGGCTTCATTCCGCCTTTAAAACCTTTTACATATATTTGATTAAACTATAGATTGGTTAACTCCTCCAAAAATGAGATAAACACTTTTTTTAGAACGTATCGAGTTTAAATTTGTCTTATAGTAAAAACTATATTCTATGAGATAGTCTCTTTCTCCTTAAAATACCAAGTAGATAAGTGTACTCACCCTAAAATACCATGCTTGGGTTTGGGTAGGTGATGATTTGATTAAGGCCTTCTCCTTATCCGAGTAACCAGAGTACGTGCATCGGATTTGTGGGAAAAGGCCGGCTTGTCAGGTTCTGTGCATACTCATTGCGTGCTGGCACTTTAGTTTGCAGCGAGATTTCCGGAAATTTTCTCCTAACACCCTTGGACTTTCGGCTCCACCACGCCAGGTCGCCTGCCGCATGCCGTTGGTTCAAGACGACGGAGCTGGTAGGCGTGTGTGGAACTAAGCTTAATTTTTGCTCAACCCGATGCTTCCAACGGCCGGCCTCATCCCTCATGCGTACGTCAAACATCAACCACCGCAACCATCCATCAATAAACGTGCGCGAGGACTTCCAAAGCAAATGGCGTGGCATGGTTTGTTTGGTAGGTACTTGATCACTCCCAAATTACAAGACGTTTGATTTTTTCAACCTCAAGTTTAACCACACATCTTATTTAAATTGTTTGTGCAAAAACAGTAAAATTAAAGTAATTTTTAGAAAACTTTTATTAATAAAGGAAGTCATGTCAAGAAGTGATATCTGAACAAATCTTTTAATATGATGAACGGTCCAACTTGGTGTCAAAAAAAGTCAAACGTCTTATAATTTAAGATGGAGAGGATAGTTCACTAGTTCATGCTTGGTTAAAGATCATCACTCAACGGAAGGTTAGGAAGGGGACTCATCAGAAGGTTAGGAAGGGGAAGGAACATTTGTGGAGCTACAATTTTTTTGGATGAGGAATTCGTGGAGTTGCTTTCATTTAGTAGTTGGGGACCTTTGAATTTAAGGGATCGTTTTGGCATGCTTATCCAACCCTAGCTAGATCAAGTTGTGCAAATCCTAAGCTAGATCAAGCACTACATACAAAGACTTTGTGTTCCTTTTTTTTTATCAGCAATCGATCAACTCATGCATAGTCTAATTCTAGTTGAAAAGAAGAATCCAAGTGTTGCAATATCTCTGTGATCATGATCTGTTGAATTTTTTTCCCCCTTGTTCTTCGTTCAGTTGACTACATCTTGGGATCAGCAGCAAATGCGATTATTAGACAGAAAAATAAATATTTGTCACTTTTTCAAGTAATATATTACTTCACGAATCGAAAAAAAAAACTATCACTGCAAAAAAGAAAAAAAAAGTAGATGGGGTGATTGAAGAATGTGCTCATTTTCTCAACTATACCAGTTTGACACGGACATATAAGAATGTGTACATGCTCCGGATATTACAGTGGAATATGCTCAAAAGGTGGGCAAGGGAATAAATTGAAAAGAAGGCCATATCATCAATTTGAGCTGTCCCTTGCACTCGGAGTTTTCCGTTAATGTAAACTACGTGTACAGGTGCACTACATGCGGATCTTTTGCTAATTATTAGTACTACTATGATGTTGTGGACCTTGGCATGTTATTGCTCACGAATTCCCTCTGACAATACGTATCAGAGACCCTCGAAAGCTTGATGGGAAAGCGAGTCTCGGCTAGCTGGCTGGGCAGCTCAGCGAATCAGATGCACTAGCGTTAACGCGTTTGTGATGGCCAGAATTCACACCTGAGATGAACAATTTAGCGTTTTATATATTACACAAAAAAAAAGTAGTTTACAGTAGTACTTTTGCAGAGCATAGTTGTATTAGTATAGATTGACGTATAAGCAAAGGAAAAGAAAAGCTAATAAATTAAGGCTAAGATGAACATCATCCTCTCTAGATCTTTACACTTGAGATCGACCATCATCTATCACAAATTTTTCATCATCATCGTCAACACCTAGCTAGATGCATCGTCCTCCCCCATCCTGCCATCCATGTCTCTCGCCACAAAGCTTCAAACCAATCTATCGATGAGCAACCCTCACAGAGAAAGCAACGCGAGAAGGAGAGAGGGAGGACGAGCCAAACCAAATTAAAAAGCTAATCAAAGCAACCACGTCAACGGCCGGACGTCGTCGTCGTCGTCAGGCGCGGAAGCATCCGACGAAGCGCGGCAGGTGCAGGTGGTGGTGGTGGTGGTGCGCGGGTCCACCTCCGCTTGCCGCCAGAGCGCCGCCGTCGAGGTCGACGAGGTGCTGGGCGCAGGTGCCGTGGAGGTCCTGGTCGATGAGGTGCTCGACCTGGACGAAGCGGTCGACGCGGCAGGGGATGGCGATGGCGCCCGGGTGGCGGAAGCCGTACTCGCGCTCGGCCTCCTCGAGCAGGGCCCCGAAGAGCGGGTGCTTGAGGTGGCCCAGCGGCACCGCGAACCGGCGCTGCTCCTCGCCCTCCAGCCCCACGCGCACCGTCACGCACCCCTTGGGCGCCGCCGCCATCTGCTGCTGCTGCTGCTGGTGCCTGCCAGGCATGGTCGTCGGTCGAGCTACGAGGTCGCCGCTCTTGCTTGGCTGGTTGCTCGATTGAATGGAGAAGAACGAGAAGGAGAAGGAGCGACTTGGGTGGGGGCTGGTGGTTAGAGGAAGGTAGAGAAGGGCCAGGGGTCGGAGCTGGAGATGGCGAGGCGGAAGACGGTGAGGGAGGAGTCGCGGAGGGAGGTGGGCACGTTGGACATGGCCGGCCTACGAGTCCTCCACTTTGCTTTGCAAGTCTATTCTCAACGACGACGACGAGTCGACGACGGCGATTTGATCGGGTCTGCCTCTGCCTCTGCCTTGTGGAGTCTGTCTCTGTTTGCAAGGAGAGCCGGGGAGGTTGGGAGGCGGAGGGCCTCGGCTTTTATAGCCCTCGGCGCACGCCGCCAGGTGGGGTTGGTGTTCGGTACACGACTCGGTTCCCACCGGGTCGGTCGCCCCGTGCGCGTTTGTGTCGGTCTCGGAACCGAGTCCCGGAGGGGCGCCTTCCGGGTCCCCTGGAGCTGGAGGCGTGCGCGTCGCGCGGCGGGACTTCGGCTGAGCTGTCGCCTGCCTGCGACCGCGGCGCGGGCGCAACTGCGCAAGCGGAGGCGGTGCGATTGGAAGGTGCCATATGCGTGCGCGCGCCGCGCACACCGGCGCGTCGCGTCGCGTTGCGTTTCTTTGGGGACAAGGAAAGGAAGGGTGCGAGCGCGCGGGGTGGATGTGGATCAGGCGATCAGACGGCCGCCGTGCTGTGTCCGGGCCGTTGGGGAGGGAGACTTGCGGTTGCGGGTTGCGGCGGGGAGGGCCGCGTTGGGTTCAGATGGATGGCGGTCAGGTTCCGGCTTCGTGGCGGCCTTACGTAGCCTTGACGATCTCTCCTGGTGTAAGTATTGGATGGGCGTGTTCGTTTTGGCTTCCGAGTTTTTCTTTTATTTTAATAATAATAATCATTTGGTTGACCGGGACACGATTCTTTATTCATGGTGATTTGGCGCTTGAACGAGATTGTTTTGTCGTTTGGAAACAGTATTGCGACAACAAAAACGCTGACGTGATCGATCGCGGCTGCCCAACGACGCCCCAACGCGTGCATGCATGTTGTTGCCGTCCTTGTTGATCCGGCCGTTCGTTGGGACGTTTCGGAGTTGACTGAGATGGGGATGTCGTTCCTTATAGTTTGCTGATGATGATGCATGCCCACCCATGATAAACTAATCAAATTTTCAAATTCGCGCTTTAGTCAATGCTGCTGCTCTCTCCATCTAGAAGTCTAGAGCCTCGCTCGCTACACGACGATGATCAGTTCACCACTACGACACCAACATGCATTGTTTTACTTTTATACACTGTTTCCTTTTTCCTGCAGGTCGGTGGTCGACGCATGAATGCCCGCCGTACACGTTTGGCATAGCTCTTGGATTAGCAGTATTAATTAATCCCTATTTCATTCGCTACTAACGTCGATTTACTATATATATACTTCTATGCTTTTGTCTATAACAATCGCTTATATGCACTGTTTTATGCTGAAGAAGAATTGTGCAAGGCACATATCAGAGACATCTAGTGCACACGTCGCATGCATGACGCTGCGACGGGCCGACGGCCGACGTACGCCGGGGTCGAGTGGTCAAGCCATGCAACAACTCAACATCCTCTCATCGGCACGAAAAGCCGATGTTTCGTCCGGTTCCGCGCGGGGCAAAATCGATCACCTTGACCTCACCTGGCGTATGCACTCGGTTCCGGCCCTGCCTGCCCACCGATCGGAAGCGTCACGCAATGCCTCGGCCCTCGTCACGGAGCTCCTGCAGATTCTGGTGCTGCCCGTGCCCGCCGTTGCTGGGCAGTCCGCGGTCGCGAGATCTTTCGTGGAGGATCCGGATCCGGCCATCCAATCCATCCGGGAAGAGAGGCTTCCGGCGTGCGCCACATGCTTGTGTGGCTCGCTGCAACTCACGGTCACGTGCGGGCGGGCGGCCGCGTGCGGTTCCACAATGAATTTCATGATGCATCGCCCTCACGCGCATAAATGTCGACGGTTAATGTGCATTGGATTCTCGTCTTGTCCCGTCACCGCGCGGTGCGTGGCGACGATTATTCCCGGCCAGCCATGTTTCCCGACGACGTTGGATGGCCGGGGGGGTATCAGCAGTGACGAGGTTATTCCAAGCTTATCGAGCAAGCCCGATCGATAGTCTGTTTCTGTCCACGTTCACGAACCTGAATGAGGAGGAGTCGAGCTGTCAGCTGTGCAGGGCGGATGCTGAGAGGGTCAGGGTGGTTGGTGGCGCCACCAATCCACCTGCGCTAGCTACTGCCGTTTTGGCCACGGAGTAGGTTCATTCTGGCCCCCTCTCGGCCACACGGCACGATCGACTGACCGCAGCAAGATTTGGCATCTTGCACACCTGCTGATAGCTTCTCGCTCGGGACCTGACCTGGGCTCACCAGCAAAGCTAGCTTTTGTCATCCTTGGGCCTCGTTTAGTTCGGCCGATTGGGGGTGGCCGAATTGGCACAGTGCCACCCCCGAACACTGTAGCATTTCGTTGTTTAGTGGTAAAAATTGTCCAAATCTTGATTAATTAGTCTCAAAATGTTCGTCTCACAAGACAATAAAACTGTGTAATTAGTTTTTGATTTAAATTTATTTAGATCTACGATATCGCCAACATTTTAATGTGATGGGGAATCTTCTTTTTGCATAGTGGAATTTGGGGGTGAATTTTGGTATCTAAACAAGGCCCAGTTCCCGCCTCAAGCCGAGCGGCCTAGCCAATTACTCGCCAATTACTCTGGCTAGCTGGCTGACTCTAGAGTTTGGTGGGAGTGGACCTTGCACAAGCCCAATAAAGAAACCGATGCTACAAAGTTGCTTGTAAATTACTATAATGCTATGGATCGATGCATGTAGGGGATTTAATTTTATTGTTGGCGATCATGTAGAGAGGATTTCCGGTTTTGTACTGCTACTAGTATTATTTGGGGTGACCGGTGAATAAACGAGATGGTTCTGCTTTCAGGGAAACGTGTGTTAAAACTTTGATGATCACCTATCAGGAAGTACAAATTAATCACGTTCAAAATGTCAGACCATGGCCCCCTTCACGCTAATCACGCATCTACTCGTTGCTGTCACGGAATTAAGGGCCTAACGTTGGACCTTGACCCGTTGACGGCATCGATCCCACTGGACCGCACCACACCACAATGGAACCACGCGTGTCGTCCTTTCCAGCCGGTCGTGTTTGTGAAGCCCCAACCCAACCCCATGGATCATGATCAACCCTAACCCCACATGAAACACGGCCGAGAGCCGAGAATAATCAACCGCGCAAGGGCGCGTGCACCCAAGGATGGCCACGGGCCACGGCCCCGCCGCGCGTTGACATGGCCCCCGCCCCTCCAGCGCCAGCGCCAGGCGAGTGCGCCTCGCTCGCGACGTGATGACTCATGACTGGAGGTGGCTGCTGACTGTCGCATTCGTACAGCTGTTGGCCGTGGGCGATGAAATTCTTTGCGGTAATGCTATAGACTGGACGTTCGACACGTTGAACGCCGCGCGTCGGGCCTCAAGTGGGCCGCGGGGGGCGGTGGCCCGCGTGTCCCCCCCCCAACCCCGACCCGGGTGCCCCGGCATCGGCATTTCCGCCGCTGTTCCCACTTCCTCCCCGCGCTCTCTCGCTCCGCTCCAGCGCCGCTGCTGCTCCGCGCCGCCGCCGCCGCCTCGCCGCGGACCCGGCCAAGGCTCGTCGACGGCGAGCTCCTCCCCTCTCCCACGCCACTAGCCCTCCCGCGCTCCCCTATTCCGCTAGGGTTTCATCCCGTTCGTCGGCCAGGGGCGGTGGCGACATTTCTGGATGGCGGCGGCCGCGGATTCGGGGGATCCGGTGGCGGCGGCCGCGGATTCGCGGGATCCGGCGGCGGCGGCCGCGGATTCGCGGGATCCGGCGGCGGCGGCCACGGATCCGCTCGGCGGGGCGGCTACGAACCCCCGACGACCTAGGGTTTCGGCGGCGGCCGAGGATCCGCGCGGGCGGGGCGGCTACGAACCCCCGACGACCTAGGGTTTCGGCGACGGCGACGAGATCCCCCCTCCTCCGTGCGCTCCTCCGCTTCCTCCCCCCATGGCGCGCGGTGGCGGCCGTGGACCGCGGGACCCACCCGATCCCGGCGTGGCAGACGCGGATCCGCCGGATCTAGCGTTGGCGGGCGCGGATCCGCTCGATCCCGGCGCGGGGACGCGGATCCGCCGGATCCGGCAACGGAGGCGGCCGTGGACCCGGCACCGTCACCTCCTTCTCCTTCCCCTCCGGCAGCCACGGCGGACGTCGAGGGCGGGGCTATGGCGGCCCCGGTGGCGGATTCCGTGCCACGGCGCGCGGCTGCCCTCGCCTCCGCGTCCTCGCGCCTTGCCGACGGCGAGCCCACCTCTCTTCTCGTCCCCCGCCGTCGTTCTCTCCCCCATCCCCGGCGGCGTTGGCGGCTCCGGCGAGGTAGGTGGGGGGTGATCTGGATCTGAGTCCTCCCTCCTTGTACTCCCTTCCTCTCGATCCATGGTCGCCCCTCCTCCTCGCCCTCCTCCCACCTTCTCTCCTCAACTCCGGACCCAAAATGTGTCTCTGATGGTTTTCGTGATGTTTCATTGGTTTGGTTGCCAGTGTTTCATGCTCATATGATGAGATGTTTCTCCGATCCCCCTCCCTCCCCCCGTGTGGATCCAATGTTTCGTTGATGGTGCCGCGGTGTTTCAAAGGTGTATCATTGGCAATGTTTCGAACACATATGATGAGATGTTTCTCGATGTGTTGTCCTCCTCCCCCTCCGGATCAAATGTTTCGGTTGATGGCGCCGCGGTGTTTCAGTGCATCATTTGCCAATGTTTCGAGCACATATGATGAGATGTTTCTCTGATGTGTTTGTCCTCCTCCCCCTCTCTGGATCAAATGTTTCGGTTGATGGCGCCGCGGTGTTTCAGTGCATCATTTGCCAATGTTTCGAGCACATATGATGAGATGTTTCTCGATGTGTTGTCCTCCTCCCCCTCCGGATCAAAATGTTTCGGGTGATGATGCTGCAGTGTTTCATTGTATCATTGTCAATGTTTCGCGCACATATGATGAGATGTTTCTCTGATGTGCCCCCTCCTCTCTCTCCCCCTCCAGGATCAAATGTTTCTCTGGCGATATCTCGGTGTTTCAGTGTTTTGTTTGCCGATGTTTCGAACACATATGATGAGATGTTTTCTCTGATGTGGCGCCCTCCTCCCCCCTTCGGGTCCAATGTTTCTCCGGCGATGTCTCGGTGTTTCAGTGGCTTCATTGGCAATGTTTCTCGCTCGCGCTCCCCATGTTTCACTTTTTTTTGTTTTTTGGGTGTTTCATTTTTTTTCATAGAGCACGGCGAGGGTCCGGCGAAACTACGGCGAGGCTCCGGCGAGACTCCGGCGAGGGGTCCGACGAGGCAGGGCGGAGTGCTTGGTCGGCGAGCTGGTGGCGGAGGCCGAGCGCGAGGGGCATACGCGTGCGCGTTCGCGTGCGGGGTGCGACTGGGCGCCCCGGGATTGATGGGCCGGGCCCAGTAGCGCGAGCGTTCAATGATTGAACGTTCGAGCGCTAGTCGCTCCCAATTCTTTGCAATAAGAGGTGAGGTGGGTACGCTGTCGCACGGCGCGCGTGCCGCCGTTGAAGAATCGGTCCCATCTGCCAGGGTCTCGATCGACGCCCGTTACGCCACGCGCCAACTGACGCCGCCTTTTGGCCGCTCGATGCGTCATGAGCCCTTTGAGGCTTTGATGAACTGAACTCCTAGAAGCTGGTAGGGTTGGGAAAGTCTGGACGGGTCCCTCCTTGCTAATACTACGTTTGCTTGCGCGGTTCTTCGACCCGGGCTACGCGCGTGTGCGTGCACCCGTGCCGGCCACGGCCAGGTGCCCTGGCGGGGTCAGAAACTCTGGCAAGTCAGATATGGCGGTTCGAGTGATAAATCTCTTTGCGGGATTTGGAAGCTGACTGCACGCCGCGCGCGCGCGTGCGCACCCAGTCCAGCTGATGATCCTGATTCACAGAAGGCAAGGAGACCCGTGCGGTGCACGTAAAACAAAGCACGGTGAAAGTTGCCATCATCCGATTCACCCGATGATGATTGGGATCCAACTTTCACTATACTTGGTAAAAGTTGCCGTCATCCGATTCACCCGATGATGATCGGGATTCAACTTTCGCCCTTATACGACTTGGTACGATTTTTTGTTTCATCGTGTGTCTGGGATGGACGGTACAATCTGGGGACGGTGGTAGTTGACGCACCGATCGAGGGGCGAGCGAGGGCGCGGTCTCGCTCTCCGCGAAAGCGTGGACACGTCGCGGCGTCGCCTGGAGCCAGGTTGGGTGGCGTACTCCTACCTCGTACGCATGGGCATGGCAGGAGCCAGCGGCAGGTGAGGTCTGCAGGCCACCTGACGGGCATGACGGGGGTGCTACTGCTACGTCGGTTGTTGGTGGCGTGAGGGTGGGCCCTGCGTGCCGCCCCTGCACGCGCCTACCTGCGCCTTGAAATCTGGGATCATGATGGTGCTTGCTGCATGCGTCGGCAAACTCGGCACCGGCAGGCGGCAGCAGCAGGCAGGTATTGATTTCGTGTGGGACGACGCGGGGACGCCGGACGTGGGGAGGGGGCATCGGGTGGAGGCAGGCACGGCCGCAGAACCGCCGGCGCTTGCGTTGCGTGCCGGCCGGAACGGTGCCGTTTGGGGCTGCTGTTGACATTTTTACGTCAGGCGCTGAGCTGAGGCCGCCCAGCAAAGTGGCGAGTAGTATACATTTTGCAAATATTTGAAGAAATATTAACCTCAATTATTGAATAGTAATCATTTCTTTATCATCGAATAGTAAGCGTTGGTTAGATTTGATGTGGTGTGAGGTTTTGTCGATCTTTAACAGATCCTATCGACGCCAATAAGGAGTATATGAGCAATTGAGTATTGTATGCTTAATATTGCGTAAAAGAGAAGTTTAAGCTAATAGAAATGACAATTATTCTGTAAGTACAAAAGGAGTACTAGTATAGTACAAGATTTTGTGGTTTAATATGCATGCTTCTTTACTACTATATCATCACGTCTTTTGTACGCTCGCTCCCGAAGTCACATGTGCACGATTTATGTGGTTGCGAATTGCGATTGAGTTTGCTGAGATCATTCCGTGTTTCTTGGAGGTCTGCAGAATCTGCAGCTGCAAGGGATAGGATAGGAGTATAGGACTAACGCATAACAGGTTTTTCTAGAATATATAATAAATTGACGTCTTGATAACGCATAGCTTGCACAGGCAGGCAGGCCGGCCGGCTTGGTTCGTGACTCATAAGTCGCGAGCCATGCGCTGTAGTACAAGTCAAAACACAGCGATTTGTCTATGCTCCGTTGCGGTGCTTACGCGGGAGGCTTTGCGCTGGCACGCGCATATGCCACTCTATCAATGACTCTGCAAGGAGAGAACATCTCTGTTTTCTCTGAAGTTCGCCAATCATGCAGTTCACACAACTGCCAGGAATGTATTTTTTAAAGGCGACTGACACTGTCATATAGTATGATTTCATAACCAAATAATGCAGGATTAGAATACACTACAGGACATTGAAGAGATGATTTTATATAAGATCAAGACTAGCTAGACGTCAACTGAGACGGGCCTTATCTTAGCACACATCAACGGCGACGTAGTATGTAGCTGTTGCTATATCTTTCTGAAGAAGTGCCACTTGTTGCCGGCATGCAATTGGCCAGAACGAAGCGTTGACACTTCGAGATGACATCAAACTTTAGGTGTATGTACCACTAAACTATGCAGGGCAGCCACACAACTGCAGTTTAGGTGGCGATATGTAGTTGCCGGCATGAGAATTGAGGGATCAGCTGGGAAACGGTTCGTGTTTTCGCGCGCTAGCTTTTTCTAGCCTAGAGATCATCCAATGGATAGGCGCTGTTGTATGACATATTTCATCTCTTGTTTTTAGCTTAGGTCTTAACTCTTGCCATCATCGATCCGATTCATCTTTGCTTATTTCTCGCAGGAAAAATGAAAACTGGAAACTTTATGATGCACTTCTCCTGCGAAATTTCGCATTATTGTTTTTCCCGAGTAAACTGAATTGGATTAAATTATTAATACCGTGACGATCGGTATAGATTTTTCCATACCATTTTCATCCCTAACTCATATGGTGTGCTCCAATTGCACCTTACAAAATACTACATGGCATGTACATGTACTACTCCCCATTTGGCAATACTGAACTGATCTCTCCAAGGTTTTTTCTACCGGTCGGTTACCGGCCGGTAACCGCGGTTACCGGACTTACCGGGCCGGACCGGTTCCGGTCCGGTCCGGTTCGGTAAGTCCTAAATTCAAAATTAAAATTTGAAAAAAATGCCGAAAAAATTTCTAAAAATAGTTTATGATTTATAGAAACCAATGGTGTCAAAATTATTCAAATTTGAGTTCGTTTAGTATTTATTTAGACGTTTAGAAGTTTGAAAAAAAAAGAAAAAATACACAGCCGGCCCATTAAGGCCCGTTAAATCATGAAGGTCGAAAAATATACTAAACGCACTCAAATTGGAGTAATTTTGACATCATTGGATTCTACAAATCATGAACTATTTTTAGGAATTTTTTTAGCATTTTTTTAAAAAAATTAAATTTGAATTTTAAAAAACCGCTCAAACCGGGCGGTTACCGCTCCAAACCGGGCGGTTTACCGGCCGCATACCGAACAACTGCCGAGTTTGAATTCAAATTTGAAAACGGCCGGTTACCGGCCGGCCCGCGGTAAACCGGAGCGGTTTACAGCTACCGGAGGCCGGCGGTTCGGGCGGACCGGTCGGTAAAAAAAACCCTGCTCTCCACAGGCCACAGAGACCCGCACATATTTTTAATTTATTCCATTTTTCGATTCACGTATAGAAAATTCTGACGTCGTCTGGGAACACAAAGGGCAGCTATTTGCTACCGGTGCCCATGCCTCTCGCTGGTCAAAGATCCACACGCTATGTCGCCGTGTGAAATTAAATGTGATTAAGCGAAAGTGGAACTGGGATTACACACGCCAGTTGACCGAGCAAGCAAACTGCGCATCGAAGTGGAACGAAGAATCCTTCGCCGGATGTGGTCGTGGATGGCGAGTTTGCAGTAATGTTTGGCTCACGTAGTCCTGCACATGTTCAACCTCCTCAACTTTCAAAATAAGTTACTTCTTCTATTCTAATGATCGAGAGCTAGGTAGCTTTCAAGACTTTTTTTTAAAAATATATATTTATATAAAACCCAGTAAATGCTGGACAGTGTTTTCAAACCACAAAACTATATTTATAAAAATTACGATAAAACCCTAGGGATCATAGAAGTATAACATAAAGCATATAAAATAAGATTTAACTCAAAAATAATAATCCGGACAAATAAGCATTTTTTTTCAAAACAAGCAAATGTCTAAACGTGTTTCAAAAACTTAACATGAGAGGAATATGGGATGAAATAAGCATGAATGTAATACACATTATGCTGAACACATTCATGCTAGTTACATCTCATGCTTTTGTTGTGAAAAGTTTTTAAAATGCATATAGTAATTGATTAGAATGTTTTGAAAATCTTTTAGTTTCATAGGTATTTTCTTATTTTTTCTAGAGATAAGTCCAAATTATGAAAGCTTCTAGAGATTATTTTCATAAGCTCTAAATATTTTATTTAGATTGCTCATGTCCCAATTCATGGTTTAAAAAAAAAACTTACCATGTGTTTATTGGATTTTCAATTAAAAAGGATGAAACTGCCTTGAAAAGCACTTCTAACCAAGGCAAAGAGGTAACTTCAACGTTTTTAAGACATGATGAGAGAGGTAGTTTGTCAGGTTTTAAAATGATTCTCGCTTTTTAGGGCAGTCCCAATGCAAGACTCTATCACAGAGTCCAAGACTATTTATTAGCCTACTATTATTGTATTTTGCTGATGTGGCGGCATATTTACCTCGAAGATTGTGGACATAGAGTCTAAATAAGACTTGGAGTCTTGGTTTTTCTGTCTCTCTCTTCAATAAATATACCGCCACATCAGCAAAACACAATAAATAGAAGGGTAATAAATAGTCTTGGACTCTGTGATAGAGTCTGCATTGTGAATGCCCTTATAGAACCTGGTGTTGAAGTTCTAAGGGCAGTCCCAATGCAAGACTCTATCACAGAGTCCAAGGCTATTTATTACACCTTATTTATGGTATTTTGCTAATGTGGCAGCATATTTATTGAAGAAAGAGGGAGAAAAAACAAGACTCAAAGTCTTATTTAGACTCTAAATCCACAATGTTCAATATAATAAATAAGTTTAGACTCTATGATAGAGTCTGCATTGGGACTGCCCTAATAGGAACCTTAAACTCCATTGATTGATAATTTAGGATGAAAAAGGACTCTGTGCAAGCCCAAGTGTTGCTGCGATCCATTAGCGCGCGATGGGCTCTGGGTTCATGATCTCCGGAAGAAAATACAAAAAACAGCCCTCGTACATATATGAGCTCAAAAGCAAAGCAGTTCCTGCTAACTATGGGCCTTATCTTTTTTTAGCAACACTATGGGCCTTACCAATTGTAAGCTGTGAAGGGCCGAATGAGTTCGACCCATACCTTTTGGGCTTCATTTCCAGTTAGTCAATCGGCCAGTCTACTGGAGGCATTTTCATGTTTCTAGAAGAAATGGAAGCATTTTCATTTTCGGAGGATAGGAAATCGCACACTGCATTTCAATCTTACTGTACGCTGCCTGAATAAAGTGCCCACAGCCTCTTGCTACTTCCTGTCGGAGATATAATTCCATATAGATTTGCCCTAGTTTTTTTTCTACCTTTAACTAAATGTCCAAAGTTTTACATACATATACTGTGGTATCCCCAGCGTACTCGTTTGTAAGAACTCTGTACTCCTTGCTTTCTAAAAGCAAAGTTATTCCTCCTTTCAAAAAAAACAAAATACATATACTGAAAAAAATCATAATATTTAAAGATTTATATACATGAGATAATATGAGACATTACTCAAAATGTCACTTTGTAAAAAATATTGTATTGAGGAAGTATAACCTTCCCAGAGATCCTGCTACACATTAGAAAACAGCTCCTATTATACAACACAATCCAAAGGTATCACAAGCTGTAGGCGACTAGGTAGTTCGTGAGTATAGGCAGACTTAGCTTGTTGCCTTTTTTTTGTCAAAACATATTTTACCTTATTTCCAGCCCGGTTATTCGCATTAGGAGTTTAGAACCAAGAAATTCGAAATAAATTTAACATAAATTTCTCCATAAAATAATCATGTTATAGTCTATAGACGGAGCCCAACTTTGGACTCTTTTTTTTACGGACTTGGGTACGACACTCGTGTGTTGATCATGATGAATTGTTCAGATTGGGAGGGTGCATGTCTAATCTCTTTGAATTGAAAGGAAAAACGAACCGATTTTCATGTCAATCCAGAGATCAAAGCGTCCAAACTCAAACAAGTTCTAAGTGGGCTCCCACAGACCAGTCGCCCGGATAAGACCCTTTACTCACCGATGAGTAGATTGCGTTTGCTAAGCACCTTTTGTACTTGGGCGCATTTGTTAATTGTCCTCAAGACCATAAAAATGCGCCGTACAAGTGTCCGGAAAAAGCAAGGCATGATAGTTTCGGCTGCCCCTTTTGCATTAAGATAGCTTTGCTTTGCCATATGATAGCAACATGCTGGCAAACCACAACGCCGTCAGGCATTAAGATGACCACATGGCCTCAACAGTTTCACCAAAATCGCAGCACCAATTCCTGTTGGCTGTTGCGACCCCAACTGAGCAACCAAGTTCGGCCATAGGCCATAGAACCATGTAGATGTAGCATGGGCCAACTGACAACTGTACAATGCCCATTCATAGCTTAAAACGAACAATGTACCAGAACCAAGGCTTAAAACATGACCTTTTCTTCTACAACTCAATTTTTGAGCTATCACTTTCCGTTTCCTTTTTTCCCTTTTCCCTTTCTCTCTACAAGCATTCTACAAGAAACTAAGGCAACAAAAGAAGAGAGACAAAACACCATCTCTCCAACTCCCCATCAACAAAACCAATGGAACCAATTCAGGCAACGACCGGGGCAGCAAGAGAATCAATGGTGCCGCCTTGTGTTGCCGCTTCGCATCGTCAGTCCATGCAAAAACTTGGTGTAGCCTAGAAAGCTAAGCTTGCCGTCCGACGGCCTAATCCAGTCACGGACGATGGAATACGCTGCTGCAGAAAGATTCATCTCCTGTAAATACCAGGGATATAACTAGATCAACATCTAAGTGAGATGAAATATTTATTCCATCACTAAGTTCAGTATATATCTTTCATACCTGAGCAAGCTCCTCGATTGTGATAGCACGGTTGCCTTCCTGCTCAAAGTACTCGAATGCAGTACTGGCGATTTCTTCCCACCGCGGCACAGCCTCAAGCTGGTAAGGGCTTATTGTAGCCGCACGGAACTCCTCAAAGTCCATTCTCCTATATGCGAGTGGCTCCAGCTGAAGGTGATTACACAGGCAAAATGAAACTTTGAACCAAACTATATGACATACAAAAAGTAGTAGATAAGGTTGGCTATATAGTCCATATCTCATACCGCATTCAAGATCTCAAGTGTTCTAGATTCTTTCATAGCATCAGTACAGTTCTGTAAAAGAGCCTGCATATTGAAAGGGAAGAAAAGGAAAAACTGAGCTCAGTGTGCCAAACATGGAAAGAATTTCAGTGCATCATAACACATGTATAAAAAGCAATAAGTGCTTACCATCTTGAAGTTATCGATACATATTCGACCATCTCCACTGTCTGGTTCTAACAAGTTGTATTGTGCCCTGATGTAGATAAGCTCATCTTCTGTTATTGCTCTTGACAAGGCCTGTCAAATGAACATCGAAAATAAAATTAACATGGCTACAAATTGGGTAATGTGATTTCAGCAATGAGAGGTACCAATAAAACATATAGCTGTATAATTTTCAGCTCCCCAACTGCCTTCATTTAGTCTAAACCTAACCAGCTAGTTTTGCAACGTACAAAAAGGTCTATTTCAAATGGAAGCCATGTAAGAACATAGCTGTAAGCATCTGAGTAATATTCAAAAGAAATTTTACTTCCTCTACTAAATCATGAACAATCAATGGACACACATCGAATGGTTTAGATGCATGGCTATACTTGAGTTGTACACAAAATGGTCATACATGAAGCATTTCCCATAGTTAAATGGACAGAGGAACCAAAATATCAACCTTCAATGCTGCCCGTTTGAGAGGCGTCGAACGAAGGTATGCTTTAACCAACTTGAATACTAGCATATCCAGAGGAATTTGTCGGGGCTGATCTCGCAACCAGGGGTGAGCTGAAACATGCAAATGACATGTAAGAAAACTTCTGTCCTTAAAAAATAATTTCAAAAAGAAGTGTTGAATACAGTTGATATACAGACATTACAAGTGAGAAAAAAAGGACTTCTCAGTGACTGTGAGAGTACTTACAGAGTGCCTGTGCTGCAGTCATTCTTTTTCTGTAGTCCTTGTTAAGAAGTCTTTTGACAAAATCTTTCGCTTCAGGGGATACTGATTGCCATGGTGTGTCATCAAAGTTAGGGTCAGCTCTCAGCACTGAGCGGAAAATACCTGATTCAGTTCGTGCCCAGAATGGCCTGCTACCACACAGCAATATAAAAGTGATAACACCAATACTCCACATGTCTGCTTCTGTGCTATATGACCTATGCAAGACTTCTGGAGCAACATAGTATGCGCTTCCAACAATGTCATTAAGCCTTTCATCTGTAAAGGGGGGAAAAGCATCAGGAGCATCAGGCTTTAGAACATTTCTTGGAGGAAGGTCATATCATGTTTCATTTTATGTCAATGGACTTCTAAGTTCTAACATATTTGTAAAACAGAACTCCTTTACTATTTGATGATCCTACCTGGTCTTATAAAATCTGAGAGACCAAAATCAATTATCTTCATAGGAGAACGCTCTTCCCTAGTGCTGAACAGGAAATTCTGTTAAAAAGCATCCAAGGGTGGATTTATCAGAAGGAATATACTTATATACCACAGTTTTTTCAACAGGACAAATCACATTCCGTTATACACTTATACATAACAGAGTCCACGTACCTCTGGCTTCAGATCACGGTGAACAACACCCTGTAGATGGCAAAAGGCAACTACTTTTAATATCTGTTCAACAATAATTTTTGCATCCCCTTCATTGTATCTTCCACCTCTGCAAAAGGCAGACAGTACTGTAACAAAGCTACACCTTGTAGCGGTGTACATGAGACATTTCTCAAGCAAATGTAATACCTGGACAAGATTCTATCCAATAATTCTCCACCTTCACAAAGCCTGAACAATAGAGGTGAAGAAAACATCAGTTATCATGTAACTTCCCATTAATCTAGCTAGAAAGAAAAAGGCCTATAGTAACAGTTAGCAAGTCCTTCATTTATAATGTTATGTGCTGCAAGAGAACATCAACCCTAAGGTAGATAATGTGACTTTTGAGCACTATCATACATACTGTTTCAAGATACACAGCACATGCAATACTCACAGTGTTTACATAGATCATTATTATGCAAAGGCAAGGAGGGAAAACATACTCCATGATTATGTAAACATTATGGGCGTCCTCACAAGCATCATAAAACTTGACAAGATTGGAATGTCCAGATAACGCCTTCAAAATTTTCACCTCTCTGCGCACATCCTCGATAGATATTGCTGTTGTCATCTGCAAGAGAAAACCAAAGGATTGAGGTGACTTTAGCAAACTAAAATATGAAATCTAGGCCAAGAGATATTTTTTTCCCCTGGTGTAATGAGCTAGGCAAGTGAATTTAGCGCTAACTGATGGCTTGTCTAAGAGAAACCTTAATCTCAATTGAAAGGATCCTTTGAACATCTGTTAGCTTCTAGCCTCAAAAAGTCTATACCATGTATGTATGTATGTGGTAACAAGGAATAAATTGCATGCAATTCAAACAAAGAACTACACAGAAGGAATAATTTCAGTGGCACAAGCAAAAATTATAGCAGGCCAAAATAGTCATTAATTAATTTATGTCGTAATGCTCAAAAACGACAACATACATTCATGAAAACATCAATGCGGCCATGCACGTAGAATTTTCTGTGTCACCTATCATATACTAGGTTTTCTCAACAACTTGCTGCGCAAACATTTTAGATGCCAAGTAAAACTGTGATCAAAATTAAATAATTGAACAAACAGGACAATGTCAGTGGAAATGTCCCCAATATCAACATGTTCTCTGCTTTGGCACCAAGAATCCTAGAGACATTTCTTTGGTTCTACACTTTTCCCTATCTTTTCTTCTACTTATGATCATATAATAAAATGATGTGGAATGGACCAAGGGACTCCTGAAGTCATGGCAATGAACAACAACATGATGGACATACTCGAAATCCAGCTACACTGACAAGTTCTCTGAGGTCTCACAAAGAACTCAGTCACTGCCAAGCTAGTGAGTGATCTATCACTGCATAAACTACTATTCCATCATAGCTTAAAAAAGCAAGAAACATGTGATAGATGGATGAACAGTTGAACACTCAGATCATAAGAACAGACAAAGCATTAAGTGCGGCATTGCTGAAACAAGATCTCTACAATGTACTTCCAACCCTGCTGGGCAATGCCAATGCCAATACCATAGAAAAAGACCTGATCACCGTGCAAGGCAGACAAGAAACAAATGATGAACCTATGGTTGCAACATCTGTGCTAGTGGCACTGCAGAGATGCTGAATTCTTGTTGCGATACTAACAACAAAATCATGATCTACTAGTAAAAATGACAGTGAAAAAGATCACAACAGGGTGGCAATTCTATTCTGTCCCCCCAAATAGTTGGTTCATGATCCGCTGGAGGAACCGAGCCGATTGAAACATGTGCGTTGAGTGAAAGAAGAGGAGAGTGAGATGACGAGTAGCAAGCAATACCTTGGCTTTGGAGATGACCTTGACAGCCATGACCTGGCCTCGCATGTCCCCCTTGCGGGCGCGCACGAGGCAGGTGTGGCCGAAATGGCCGCGCCCCACCTCCTTGCCCAGCTCGTACTTGGCGGCGAAGTGGCGGTCGTAGCCGAAGCTCTTGTCGAGCTCCCGCTCCACCTGCTCCCCGGCGCCGGCGCCGGCGGCGGCGCCCCCGTGCTCCGGGATCGGGACCTCGACGGCGGGCGGCGGGCGGGGCACGGGCGAGCGGCGGCCGAGGCGGCGCGCGAGGGACTCCTTGATGTGCTTGGCCGGGGACGGCGGCGGGAACGGGCGGCGGAAGAACCTGTTCCCGCGCGGCGTGGAGGCCGACGAGGCCGCGGGCGACGGCGCGATGCCGTCGGGGAGCCCGAACGGGCTGCCCGCCCCGGCCGCCCAGGGGCTGCCGGCGGCCGACGACCTTGCCGGCGTCGCCCCCGGCCCCCGCGCGGCGTCCCGGAGGGAGACGGCCGCGCGCTCCGCCTCCCTCCTCTCCCTCCCCCGCCCCCCGCATCCTCCCCCTGCCCGCCCCCGGCCCGGAACCCCGCCGAGACCGTGATGGTGGTCGCCGGCGCCCCGCCGTCCGCGTCGACCCCGTGCACGTTCCGCGCGTAGCACTGCCCCATGGCCGCCGCCGGTCGGGTCCCGGCGGGCGGGCGGGCGGGCGATCACCGGAGCGAGCGAGCGAGCTCGCCGGCTCGCTGGCGCACGGCGGGACGGAATGCGGGGTCCCGGAGCCCGCCGGGCGCCGAGATTTATAGCTCCGGAGGACGGACGGTAGCGTGGGGGGGACGGACGGGGCCGGGGCGGGGAGTGGCAGTATTAATGCAGTGGCTGGACGACGGGCGAGATGGCAGCAGCCTGTGGAGGGAGAGGTGGTGTGACGAAACCAAACGGGAAAAGGGGAGGAGGAGAAAAAAATTGGGTTGCGGGCGCTGCCTGCTGCAGACGCCCCCGGCAGTGGCAACGCGTTGAGGGTGACGGACTGCGCCCTGGCCTGCGTGTGTTGGGCGAAGGCTGCGGCTGCGCGGCGCGGCGGGGTGCGGTGCGGTGCGGTGCGGTGCGGCCGGGGAAGGGGGCTGCGCGCTGCGCGCTCGCGTGACGGAGACGGGGGATCGAGGAAGGGGGCAAGGCAAACGGACGGGGACGAGGGGGTCGGTCGTCGAGCCGCCGAGGTGCATGACGCGTGGAGCCGGTTTCGGTCCAGTGGAGTGGGGCCACATGGCGGTGGCGGACGGCTTGAACGTTTTTCTGTGTGCCGTGGTGGGGGTTGCTAGAGTTGATACGATACGGTGCAAATTTGAATTCGGCCGTGGTTGAGATCTGGAAATACACTCACTCTTAGAACCACGGGGAATTTGAAAGGAATGGACTCCTACATTGACAGTTGGTTGTTCATTTGTTACATCTTGTAACAGATAATGGCATTTCATTATTTGTCTTTTTTTTGTCAAAAAGAAAACATGTGATTTGATGACTTACCCTTGCATTTCGATTTAAGAATGTCGCGGTCATTTTATGTTGTCGGATGGATGCCGACAAATCGTTATCCTTTTGCCTATCGACCGTTACAGGTAACGTAGGCTTCATTTTAAATAAAAAAAAATGTTGTCAGATCGATGCCGACAAATCGTTATCCTTTCATGTATCGACCGTTACATGCTAACGTAGGCTTCATTTCTTATGCTGTCCGATCGATGCCGACAAGTAGTTATCCTTTTTTGTGTATCGACCGTTACATGCTAACGTGTTCTTCATCTTTTATGTTGTCGGATTCACGCCGACAGATCTTACCCTTTTTGTGTATCGACCGTTATATGCTAACGTAGGGTTTCATTTCTTATGTTGTCTGATCGATGCCGACAAATCTTACCCTTTTGTGTGCATCGATCGTCACACGCCACATGCCAACATAGGTTTCATTTCTTTATTTTGTCGGATTGATGCCGACAAATCGTTATCATGTTTTGTATCGACCATTACATGCTAACGTAGGCTTCATTTCTTTACTTCGCATCATGCTCGCGCACACGTTTTTCATTAAGAGGGTAATAAACTTGCACGGTACAAGACAAACATGACAAGCAAACCTAGGTCGGCTACCACGAGCCGCAGAAAACAGAGTAAGCATTCGAAGAAATATAGGGTACAAAGAAGAAAACAACTTATTAATTACCAATGTAAGTAACATCGACAATGCAAATTGAGTTTTATGATGTTTTAGCTAGCTCCACCATTTGGTGGATGCCAGTAGCTATACAAACCCCATAGTAAGTAGCCTTATGATTCTTAGAATAACCCAATGGTGTTCCATACCATGCTCTAAACTAGTTAAAGTTAGAATGTACAAAAAGATCAATGTGAATTGTTTGTCCAATCCAATGGGTATATAGGCTTTCCATTTTTACGTTAGGTAGTCGCCAACTTCACGTCGTCGCCGCGAAAATCAGCTAGTATTTATCGCCATGGAATATTTATCGCGGAGGAATCGGCGGCTTGTATACACCATATATCTCTTTCAAAGCTTTTTTTTTTTTTGGTGAACATATCTCTTTCAAAACTTGCCATCATAAGCGGTCCACATCGGTGCATGCATGGACCCCGTTGTCGTTGCCGTGCTGCCCTATAGGTCCTACACGAGTGTATTCCAACGCTCTAGTTTCGGCCCTGTTTGGGAGAGTTTAGCTTCACTAGTGAAGCTATTTTTTTATAAAAGTGCTTCACAAATAGCTTTTCAAGTGAAGCTAAGCTGTTTTAGAAAACCTATTTGGCAAAACAACTTCACCTTATAGACAAAAGGAATTAAATGACTTTAATACCCTTTGTTTTTTCTATTTTTCTTTTTTTCCGTACGTCGTCTTCGTGAGTCCTATCCGCATCGAGACCGGTCCCTGCGTTGCGTCTGGCGGTGGTACCCCAGGGCAGCTGCCTCCCGCGTAGCCGCTTGCGCCCGTCGGCAGCAGTACTCGGCGGCCACGCCCACAGCGGCACAGCAGCTGTAACCGCGTGCGTCCGACGGCGCCGCCGCAGCCGCGCCCGCCTGCAACGGTCAGACTTTCCGCTGTGCCGGCTGGGTACACACATCGCAGCGGACGCGCGTGGCCCCGGCTCCACGCAACACGGCAGCTGTCCCGCGAGCGTCCCAGCGCTTGTGCCCGTGTGTTCGCGTGCGTACGGTGGCGGCGCCTGCAGCCGAGCCCGATGGCGACGACCGGAGTCCCTGGCGCAATGGCTGCGTACGCGCATCTCGGTGGCCGAGCGTGGCCCTCCATGGACGCCTCTTCTTGGCGAGTTCTTTCCCCGGCGGCCGGTGCTCCTCCATCGATCTGCAGTGCTCGAGCTCGCCATCCCGGTAGCCGGTGACACAGAACCCACGCTCCCGTCGGCGTCGCGTCCGCCCGTGGCCGGCGACGACGGAGCCTGCCCTCCACGCCGGCGCCTCCCGGCCAAGCGCCCCCGATGGCAGCCATTGCGACTCGTTATGGGCACAAGCAGTCTTTTCCCATCTTTTGGGCCCACTTGGGGAGAGAGAGCTGGGAGAAGCTACTATTTTCAGCTCCCTCTTGCTCCACCTCTCTGTGAGAGAAGAGATAAAATTGATTCACATGTGAAGCTGTTTTAAAAAATGGTGTTTGGTAAAAAAATAGCTCCCAATAGCTCCTTGGAGCTGTTAGGAGCTCTCCCAAACAGGCCCTTCATGTGCTCTCTCAATCTCATTAAAGTGCAGTGCACCCTACGCGGAGTGCCATTTGTGACGCATGGTACACACCGGTATATTAGCGTTGCCATGTTGGACACAATTAATATTATATTATAATATAATAATCAACAAAATCTTGTAAGCTGGACATAATTATATTATAATATAATAATCAAGAAAATCTTGTAAGCTCGATCGCTTCCCAGCCCTGCATATCTGTATCTCTAAGGAAATTAATTAATCCAGTAATATAATATAAGATCTGCGAGGTCACAGCAATTAATTATCGCATATCTTTTTATATATTGAGATATATATCCATCCATGGGATCGATATTCTTCTTAATAAGAATTTATATGTTCTCATTTATTTTTGCTAGGAATTGGGTTCCGCGCATTGATTCTTGCAGCTTGTCCTGCTCGTTTTGCTTGCAGACAGGCATGGTGGTGGTCCCTCTCGCTGCAGTAGTAGCGTCTCTTGCAAGTCTTTCTTCCGTTCCGTGGCGCTAGTACGTACGTAAGCACCTTTCTACGCTTTGCATCACACACGAGAAAAGTAGGAGATGACTGCGACTGATGCTAGATTGGCTGACTGTTAATTCCTAACCATGCTTAACCGGCCCTGGCCTCCGCCCGAATCTGATGACCAATTGCCGATTTTGACTGAATCACAACTGTGATCATTGGTGCCAATCCCATCCTGGTTAATTTAGTGTTCTGGCTCGTGTTTGCGTGCCGCCGGTCTGGTTATCTTTAATATGTAATACATTACTAGATTAATATTTGATAGCAAATTACACGATCTTTTTTATCGAGCAGGCTTGGAAAGGCTGTTTTTCGTTAAGAAGACATATCAAATCACACGATCCAGTGGATAAGAAAGTCAAATGAGTGAATGTGTACCATAAAAAAACGCAAGTTATTTCTTTTATCCATCTCTCGTAAGCAGACAGCCAAACGACTCAGTGGCTACAGATCATCTGTACCAAAAGAGGACAAATAAAATGGCTGAGGACATTTTGTTTGTCTTAAGTTTCAAATTATTAAAAGCTGCCTAA
The DNA here is from genome assembly GCA_018135685.1 of Themeda triandra. NCBI lineage: Eukaryota > Viridiplantae > Streptophyta > Magnoliopsida > Poales > Poaceae > Themeda > Themeda triandra. The sequence continues at coordinate 169,986 of JAENPR010000405.1, read as the reverse complement.
GAATTGTGGATTGCGAAAATCCTTGATTATAAGAATGTCGATTATAAAATATCTATCATGTTCGTCACTTGGTGATCCACAATCTGGATCAAGCTGGTGAAAGGTGGAACTCTGGGGTGCTGTCTGCAAAAGCTCTCTATCTTCTAGTGTGATACTCGTCCGTCGAAGTATAAAGGGTGCTGTCATGGCATTATCTATACTTCTTAAATATACTAATTAAATTCACATGGTTGGATATAGGGGTATGGATTGTTATTGTCATCCACATTGTTGTTTTAGAAAAAAAAAACTATTCTTACTTTTTTTGTTTGTTTGTGCACTATGGACAAGTTTGCAGGAGACAATGATTTATAGATAGTTTTTTTAGATATAAAGAGGATTTATAGATAGGTAGCAAAGTGGATAACGTGACGCTATGATAGTTTTGCAGGTCTCAAAATGACGACGAAGAAATGCACCTGTAGTTAACCAACCACACCGCTTGCTTCTTTGACCTCCTGCGCCCCAAGCATGCGTGATGCATCTCGCTCTCCTGTCTATATAAAATAGTCATAAAATAAAATAAAATAAAATACTCATCTAATCTAAATAATTAACTTGCTATAAAATAATAATGCTCCCCAGATACTCCCACGCAACTATACGCTCCGCCGGTATAATACTCGCCCCACGATCTCAGTGAAGATTGCGAGCTCGTGCGTTCTGCCGAGAACAGAATAACCCTCAGATGGTGACTGCACGCCACGAGCACAGGTTTGATGACAAAATTAAAAATTCCGGGAGACAACTGCAGATCGAACATCCATATGGCCGGCGGTCACCGTCACCTGAGGGCGGCGACCGGTGAGGAACGAACGGGGGCCACGGGCCAAGGCAGCCGCTGCCGGCCAGTAGTGTAGTGTGGCCAAAACACAAAAGTGTCGTCGGCTCGGGGGAGGGGAGGCATTGGATTGGATAGGAGTTCGTCGTGGAATGGCATGGCACCGGTCGGTCCCTCTCCCTCCTCACTTTGTCCGATTCAGGCGCTACGGGCCGCGCCGCGGGAGTCAGAGACGGCACGAGGGCGCACTTGACAGTTCGGGCGAACTAAAAAGGTCCGTGGATTGGCCGTGCACGGTGCCAATGCCAAGCGCGCGCGAGAGACGACGCTCGCCACGTTGCTCGTGAATCCGGATTCCTGCAAATCCTGCTGCTTCATCATCTCCGTCATCCGCCCACGGCAAAAGGTCGAAAGGTTTCTTTTCGTTTTTTTCTCCGGTTCCGGCCTCCCTCCGGGCGTGGGCGTGGCATGACACACGTGTGTGCGTCCGTGCGCGCGGCAGAACGAGATGGTGCCGAATCGATGCGGCAAGCAGCCGGCCGGAGACCCCTATCGGCGGAGGAGATGTGTAAAAGGATCTTTGTACGTGTCCACTCAGTTCACGTTTCGGCAACATCTGAGTATGAGTCAAAAGAATTCTGCCATGAGACCGAGCGAATTGGTCCCTATTCGGTGTTCACTATGCTACGAGTCTACGACATTCGACAAATACTCGTACCAGATGAACGACATCGATGTCAGCAATACGAAGAATGCGTGCACACGAAGTGCAAAAACAAGTGCAATAATTACCTCGACGAGGCCAAGCCGTCAAGGTCAAGCTACTCCAACCAGACCGGCAGATGCTGTGTGCAGCCAATGTCATCACCACTACGGGAAACTGGCTCTTCGCCGACAGCGCAGAGGTTTTCCGGCAGCCAGGTACTGGGCTGTCGGCGAAGATTGTCTTTCCCGATAGGATTTACATGCTATCGGCAAAGAACTGCCTTTGCCGACAGCTTTTCTATCGGCGAAGAGGGTTCTTTGCCGACAGCATGTACATGATGTCGGCAAAGAGTTTGCATTCTTTTTGAATTTTGACTTCAAACTTTTTAGGTTGCCTTGCTACATTGTTTACAAGCACATGTTTGAATTTGGACCCTTTTTGCAACATTTAGCTATATTTCGTTAATTTTTTCGTTCACTTGATTTTTCCGGCATAATCCAAATTTGAACTGCAGGTGCATGAAATAATGAAACTTAGGCATTCGAAACATGATATTCATGTTGGGGAGTGTGTTTTGAGGCCGTGTCCCAAAGCTCACCCAAAAGTTCAAAGTCCTTGTCCACGTAACAAGACGGTCCAGGAGTGGTAGAAGTGTTTTTAAATTATATAAAATCCAAACAAAGTCGAAAAATCACGAAAACTTGTTGGGGTGTCGTGTTATCGCATGTGGAGGCTACGATAAAAATTTGAAAAAGTTTGGAGCAAGTTGCGGTGTTGGATGCTCAAAACTCAGACATCTCCACATGTGATCACTTGTGGTTGCATGTGGAGTTGTCTGGGTTTTAGACATCCGATATTACAACTTGCTCGAAATATTCTAAATTTTTTATCATAGGCTCTTCATGCGATAACATGACACCTCGACAAGTTTGGTGATTTACAGACTTCATTTGCATTTTATATAATTAGAAAACACTTCTCCCGTAAATGAATGGTCATGTTTCCTAAACAAGTCGTTTAAAATTTTGGGTGAGTTCCTGGATACGGCCGTAATATTCACTCTCCAACATGAACATAATTTTTTGGACGACTAGATTTCATTATTTTATACACTTTTAGTTCAATTTTAAATTATCCAAAAAAATTCAAGTAAATGAAATAAATGATTGAAATATAGCAAAATTATTACCGTTTTCTGATTGCCATAAAAACTGTGATACCTTGCTATGTTATGTGAAGTTATCTATACATGTGTGTGTGAACTAAATGATTCACACAACTGAAATTAACATTGTAAGTTGGGCTGTGAGTGTGACAGCAACATAAACAAAAATAAACCTGTTACATCCAGTAAGAGCAACCTCATGTTCAGAAATACAGATACATGGAGCCTGGATGTTCTTGACGAGGCTAATTGTAATCTAACTAGGCTAATGTAGGTCTTGGACATCTAGGCTACTGATAGTTTGATACCCTTTTAGTTTCTATATGTGAAAATTCTTGGACAGATATATATGATACTTATTTCTAGCTATTGCCAATCTTTTTTGAAGAGCACATTTTCAGCACTATAGTTCAGCAGAAGAGATGAATAGCTCATTTTGAATTGGTTATCTAGTGTTAGTGTGAAGCGATAAGTGTTTCATTACGATTGTATTTATTGTTTAGTGTGAACCTATATCTTCTATTTAAACATCTGTCTCTAAATGTGCTTCCAGCATGAAACTTGTAATTATGGCTTGTAATGGAACTTTTGATTTTTTTATAAAAATAAAAGCACTTTGCTGACTGCCAAGTCAGTTGTCGGCAAAGGGCCAAGGGCCACGTCTCCTTCGCCGACAGAATACGTGGCTGTCGGCGAACATTTGCCAACAGGGTACACGTGGCTGTCGGGAAAGAGACCTTTGCCGACAAGGCTTCGCCGACAGGAAAAGCTTAACCCTGTCAGGAAATCCTTTGCCGACAGGATTAAAGCCTTCGCCGGACGTTCCCAGTAGTGCACAGACAGTAAAAGGCGAGAAGGATTTCCGCTCTCGCTGTCGTGAGAGTCCTTTGGACGAGATAGAACTTAATTATCGTTGTTAAATCAAATGAGAAATTAGTCAGATAAAGTCTAGCTAGCCAAATTTTAGCTTTGGATGCTTGATCTCCAATACAAATATTCATGCACACCTAGTTAAAATTAGCAGAGTATGCTCATCCAAAGAACTAGTCGTGGGATCTATACTAAAAATTACCTCCACCATGTTTGGATAGACTAGGACTAAGAGCATCTCCAGCAACTTGAAATAATTAACTTGCTAAATTGTGTGATTTAGCAAGTTGCTAAAAGATATAGCAAGTGAAATAATATGTCATCTCCAACAACTCCTTATTTTTAACTTGCCAAACAAGGAAAAAGAAAAACAAAGCCCGGGACTGACCGGTACCCTTCCGTACCGTGGACTTTCATGAAATTAACGAAACCCATATCTGTAAATTTATGTGTCTTGGTTGTTTTACATATTAGTCCACAAAGTGTAATAAATTTTGGCAAATGCCCTCCATCTTCGATCTCACGTCGGGACCGAGCTCAGCGACGCTGAGCTCGCCGCCGGCGGCGGGGGCGTCGCGTGGAGGCCCTGCATGTACTTCGTGCGCGGGTTCTGCATGAACGGTGCCTCCTGCCGCTTCCTCCACGGCGGTCTGCCCGAGGATGACGACGCCGCCGCCGCGGAGCGCGAGATGATTCGCGTTCCCCTCCTGCGCCCCTCTTCCCTTCCGCATGGTGGCCGCCCTTCCTCCCTCCCTCTTTCTCGTGACTCCTCCCTCCCTCTTCTATTTTGGGGTAGACTATTTTGGGACGAAATCAATCCATGTGAGCTCCTCCTCCACCTCAATGCATGCGACGCGAGCTCGACGGTGGACGCTCAGCGTGCGCGCGCGATAGCAAGTTCCTCCGCGCGCGGAAATATACGCGTGTGGGGAGGATGTTTACCAAGTTGGGAAATATACCAAGTAGATTTAAGGAGTTGTTGGAGAGGTGTTTTTGTGTTTTTGCCAAAATAATAAGAATACCAAATGGATTTGAGGAGTTGTTGGAGATGCTCTAATAGAATAATTGTCAACTGCGAATCACCGATGAAGCTAGGAAAAAAATTAGGAGGAACTTGAACTATAGCGCTACAGCTACAGCAACATAACAGCTGACCCCTCACAATATAGACACAAATAATAGTTTCAAGTAGTCTAGTGAAACATTGATGAAGGATGAAAATTACAAAATACATCGTGAAAAGTAAAGATGTTTATCCATATCGAATGGCCAAATAACAAAGCTAGTAAACAACACGTGATAGTACCCACTACTCAAAAACTTAAAATTAAAACATGTCATGAGTTTGACAATCAAATCTTCCATCATCCAATCACCAATCACGGACTTAGTTTCACAGAAGAAAAAATCACTTACTCGCTAGATGCCTGGATCTCCCTCAAATGGCGGCAACGTGTGGCTTGCCCGCCACGCGCCGGTGCATGGCCACCTACCGCGCCTGGCTGCCCGCTCGGCCATGCTCATTCACTGTTGTTCGCCCACTCGGCCATTCCCTACTCGCTTATCGGGGCGTCAGCGCAGCGTGTCGCCGTAGGCATAGGAGGCTAGGAGTCTCACGCCCACGAGTGATGCATGAAGCCACCAATCAAGGCAAATGGATTGGGGATGGGAACAGTGGAGTTGAGATAGAGTTTCTTTCATTGATTAGTAGGCCTGGCTAACGAGCCAGCTCGGCTCGTTAAAGCTCGGCTCGTTATAGCTCGGCTCGTTAGCAAGCTGGCTCGACTCGGCTCGTTAAGCAAACGAGCTGGAAGAGCAGCTCGGCTCGGCTCGTTAAGAAACTCGAGCCAGCTCGTTTGGCTCGCGAGCTAGATAACAAAAACATATTTTCAGGAAAATTATCAAAGCAAGAACACAATTATACAAATTACTTATAGATAATCCATCCATCGATTAGTCCACCATGACCATTAGTCCATACAATTTACATATCATCCATATGCCCACACATAATCCAAGAACAAAGCAAAATAAATAAGCTAAGTCGTAGTCTATATAGACTGATCAAGTTTTGACTTTGCAGGTAATATATATAAAACGCCAAAAGTAAGATAGCAGCCGCTGAAAGCTCCAGTTTGGTTTTGATAATTAATGACACTCAACGTTGCTAATGCTTTGCTCTAAGTGTGGTTAGATACATAGCAACGTGACGGTGGATGATGGAGCATGGCGATCACGGTGATGAACATGATGGATGTGAAGTGATCGAGCTCCGACGGAGGCCCATGGAGATCAAGGCGAAGGTATGCTTGATAGGGCTTTCCGGTTTAGTGGTCAAGACACTTAGCGAGTGTGACCACATTTAGGATCGATAACCGACTATCAAGAGGGGTTTCCTCGGTTCATTCGCGGTCCTAAGTGCCTCTAGTTGTGACTTTGCATGATGCATGAGAGGCTAACTAGAGAGCTAACCCTTGCGCGATATTTCATGAGTGAAATACTAACTCCAAGGCTTGAGATCGACATCTACGCATGGTGGAGTTAGTGCACAAGGCAAGAAACTTGATTTGGATAAATTTGGAGCGAAGACGGCGCGAAGAAAAGATGAAGAAGGCGCTTCTGCACAGCGCCGGACGCGGCTGTCGCAATGCGCCGGACGCGCGAAGGAGCACTGGACGCTGTCCAGTAACTTCTTCGGCGCGCGGCCTCTGCGGACCCCGGCGCCGGACGCAGGGTCGCGGGCGACGGACGCAGAGTGGCAGCGTCCAGCGTCCGGCGCAAAATGGCAAGAACTATGCTACTTGAGTACAATGTGAGTGAGAAGTTTTGGAGTGATGCTATCAACACGGCTTGCTACTATAGCAACCGCCTCTATTGCCATGGGAAGTTAGAGAAGACTCCATATGAAATCTTGAATGGAAGGAAGCCCAACATTTCTTACTTCCGGGTCTTTGGTTGCAAGTGCTACATACTCAAGAAGGGGCAAAGACTTGGCAAGTTTGACAAGAGGTGTGATGAGGGATTTCTTCTTGGCTACTCTACTTCTAGCAAGGCCTATAGAGTGTGGAACTTGGCTAGTGGGCTAATGGAAGAGGTTCATGATGTTAAATTTGATGAAACCCAAGGCTCTCAAGTTGGAGATCAAAATCAAGAAGATGTGGGTGGAGATCAATTGAACAATGCAATGAGACACATGGACATTGGTGACATTAGGCCGAGGCAAGTGGATGATGGTGATGAGGTGCAAGTGCCAACTCAAGTTGTGATAGAAGATTCAAATGAGGCAAGCACAAGTGGTACTCAACATCAAGATCAAGGTCAAGAAAGCAATGCAAATGAGCTAGTTCTTCAACCTTCAAACATTGCAAGAGATCATCCTCTAGACCGTATCATTGGTGATTTTCAAAGAGGTGTACAAACAAGATCAAGATTGGCTAGCATATGTGAGCACTACTCCTTTGTGTCATTCATTGAGCCAACTAAGATTGATGAAGCTTTGAAGGATCCGGATTGGATAAATGCCATGCATGAGGAATTGAACAACTTCACTAGAAATAATGTGTGGGAGCTTATTGAGAGGCCAAAGAAGCACAATGTGATTGGAACCAAGTGGGTCTTCAAGAACAAGCAAGATCAAGATGGATTGGTTGTGAGGAACAAAGCAAGACTAGTGGCTCAAGGTTACACACAAGTTGAGGGTCTTGACTTTGGGGAAACATATGCACCGGTGGCTAGATTGGAGGCAATTAGAATCTTATTAGCCTATGCTTGTGCTCATAACATCAAGCTCTATCAAATGGATATGAAGAGTGCATTTCTCAATGGCTTCATCAATGAGGAAGTGTATGTTGCACAACCTCCCGGTTTTGAGGATGACAAGAAGCCCAACCATGTCTACAAGCTCAAGAAGGCATTGTATGGATTGAAGCAAGCTCCAAGGGCATGGTATGAAAGATTGAGGGATTTTCTCATCTCCAAAGGCTTCAAGATGGGCAAAGTTGACACCACTCTCTTCACCAAGAAGATAGAAGATGACTTGTTTGTGTTGCAAATCTATGTGGATGATATCATCTTTGGATCAACAAATCAATTCTTTTGTGAAGAGTTTGCTAAGATGATGGCTAGTGAGTTTGAAATGTCAATGCTTGGAGAGTTGAGCTACTTCCTTGGTCTTCAAATCAAGCAAATGAAGAATGGCACCTTTGTGAGTCAAGGAAAGTATATCAAGGACATGATCAAGAAGTTTGGGTTGCAAGATGCTAAGGCCATTAGCACACCAATGGGAACCAATGGTGGATTGGACATTGATGATAGTGGCAAGATGATTGAGCAAAAGCTATATAGATCAATGATTGGAAGCTTGCTATATGTGACCGCTTCAAGGCCGGATGTCATGTTTAGTGTGTGCATGTGTGCAAGATTTCAAGCTTCTCCAAGAGAGTCACTTGACGGCAACCAAGAGGGTGTTGAGATACTTGAAGGGTACTCAAGATGTTGGTCTATGGTATCCCAAGGGGTCAAGCTTTGAGTTGATTGGATACTCCGACTCCGACTATGCCGGTTGCAAGATTGATAGGAAGAGCACAAGTGGAACATGCCAAGTGCTAGGAAGATCTCTTGTGTCATGGTCTTCAAAGAAGCAAAATAGTGTGGCACTTTCCACCGCCGAAGCTGAATATATTAGTGCGGGGAATTGTTGTGCACAATTGTTATGGATGAAAGCCACCTTGAAGGACTATGGGATCAAATTCAAGCATGTGCCTTTGTTTTGTGACAATGAAAGTGCAATCAAGATGACAAACAATCCAGTTCAACATTTAAGAACCAAGCACATTGATGTGAGGCACCACTTCATTAGAGATCATCAATAAAAGGGTGATATTAGCATTGAAAGCATTGGCACCGAAGATCAACTAGCCGACATATTCACCAAGCCTCTTGATGAGAAAAGATATTGCAAGTTGAGGAATGAGTTGAACATACTTAGCTTCTCCAACATGGATTGATGCACCCCCATATATGACATGCCTCTCCTCCAACATAGCAAGGTAAAGTTGGTTGTTGCACCTCATGCATCCTTTGCTAGTTGTGTAGACATGTATACATGTGCATCTTGCTAGGCTCATTCATTGCAAATCAAATAAATTTGAAGGATATATGGCATCACTATTGTTTCTATGCTTGTTTTGATCTAGTGATGGCATATGACTTGTTTGTGAGCTTGTGAACCTAGTGTTGAATCTTTAGCACTTGCTCATGATGTGTATCTCAACATGATCAAGATAACCCTTATTCTTATGAGGTGTGAAGAATCTTGCCCTTGGTTCAAACCGAGATACATTTTCTAGGCATGTGGTTTAGACTTGGCCATAGTTGATTGACTTGTTTCTCTCATCTTATGCGCCCTTGTTGGTGATTGTTGACAAAGGGGGAGAAATAAGTCACAAAGAGCAATGAAAGGGGATCAATTTTTATGATATGACCCAACCATGAGCACACAAATAGGAGGAGCAAGCTCATAGACTATTTGTTGCATATTGTGTGTGCATACATGATGATATGGAGCATTGCAAGCTAAATTCAATATTTATGCTTGTTTGGTGTAATGCTAGTATAGAACTTGATTGATGAAATGAAGTACTAGCATGCATAGGTGGTTTCTAGACATAGAGTTTCTCTTGTTCAAATACCTTGCTTATAATGTGATCTCATGAGGTATTGTGAGTTTTGATGGATGTCTAGATTCCCATGGTGCTAAGGAAGGTTTATTATCGCACTCCGATTGGTATCACGCTTCAAAGGTCAATTCTATAAACCTTAGTACCATTTTGGTTGTGGTAACTCTCACACAAGTTTCATCTATGCATGTGTGCTTGAAAATCGACCAAACATTTGATGCACACATGTAGGGGGAGCTACCACTACCAAAACCGGAATTGAAATGCTTGTCCAATCCAAGATTCATGATCAAAATGTCTTGGGCAAGCAATTCAATTTCATATTGAATTCAATTTCCATATCTTTGTGAAGGGTTGTCATCAATTACCAAAAGGGGGAGATTGAAAGCTCCAGTTTGGTTTTGGTAATTAATGACACTCAACGTTGCTAATGCTTTGCTCTAAGTGTGGTTAGACACATAGCAACGTGCCGGTGGATGATGGAGCATGGCGATCACGGTGATGAACATGATGGATGTGAAGTGATCGAGCTCCGACGGAGACCCATGGAGATCAAGGCGAAGGTATACTTGATAGGGCTTTCCGGTTTAGTGGTCAAGACACTTAGCGAGTGTGACCACATTTAGGATCGATAGCCGACTATCAAGAGGGGTTTCCTCGGTTCATTCGCGGTCCTAAGTGCCTCTAGTTGTGACTTTGCATGATACATGAGAGGCTAACTAGAGAGCTAACCCTTGCGCGATATTTCATGAGTGAAATACTAACTCCAAGGCTTGAGATCGACATCTACGCATGGTGGAGTTAGTGCACAAGGCAAGGAACTTGATTTGGATAAATTTGGAGCGAAGACGGTGCGAAGAAAAGATGAAGAAGGCGCTTCTGCACAGCGCCGGACGCGCGAAGGAGCGCTGGACGCTGTCCAGTAACTTCTTCGGCGCGCGGCCTCTGCGGACGCCGACGCCGGACGCTGGGTCGCGGGCGACGGACGCAGAGTGGCAGCGTCCGGCGGTCTCGGCGCTCGCGCGGGCGATGGCTGCTCAACGGCGTCGGACGCGTCTTCCGGTGGAGCGCAGGACGCGGTACGGTGAGGCTCCGGCGTCCGGAGGCCCATGACGCGATGCGTGGCGTGTCTCGAGCGCTGGCAGCGGCAGCGTGGCTCGACCAGAGCGCCGGACGCGGCCGGCGTGCCGCGCCGGACGCTGGGACGGCTCGCTGGACGCTGTCCAGTAACTTCTTGGTGCCGGACGCGGTGCCGGACGCACGTTGAACCACGGCGCCGGACGCTGAGGCGGACGCGGGGACGTGGCAGCTTCAAACGCCAACGGTCGACAGCGGGGCGACGCGTCCGGCGCAGTGTTTTTGGCTCCCCGAGATTCCACGGCCATATTTTGGAGAGGGCTCTATAAATATGAGGATGGCCGGTTGGGAGAGTCTCTCTTGCCCATTCTAACACTCTTGAGCATACTTTGAGCTAGAGACACTCCTCCCCACTCATCTCTTTGGTTCCCTTGCCATTCTTGAGAAAGATTTGAGTGAGAACAAGTGATTTGCATTGAGAGTTGCATGTAGAGGCACTTGTTCATCGAGTGAGCTGCGGATTCTTGTTACTCTTCGGTGATTCCCGTCACCGTAGACGGTTTGGAGCAGCGGGTGGTGGTTGAGCTCGACTTGGTGATTGTTCGAGGCCACACCGGGTTCTTGTGAGGGTTCTTGATCCTTCCCCGTGGGAGTTCGCGAAAGGATACTCTAGTGGATTGCTCGTGGCTTGTGGATCCTTGTCTTGTGTGGAGATTGCGGCTCCCCATTGGGGTCTTTGGCACCGAGCCAATTGAGCGGGCAACTCACCAAGCAAATGCATCGCCACAACGAGGAGTAGCTTGCCGGGAAGCAAGTGAACCTCGGTAAAAAAATCATTGTGTTGATTTGTGATTGCCGAGGCTTCGACCTCCTTGTGTTTGTGCTTGAGCTTCCTAGGTGATTGGCAACTACACCGGTGATTAGCCATCTTCTACTCTTCGCGGCGGTATAAACTTCCATCACCTCCTTACTTTCCGCATAGTAGAATTGTTTGTTGTGGTCGGTCGGGAACCACTCTTTGAGTAGTTTAAATCCCGTGGGTAGAACTACTTGTTGTGGTCGGTCAGGAACCACTCATTGTGTAGAGTAAATCCCGTGGGTAGAATTGCTTGGTTGGTTTCGGTGAACCGACATTGTGTAGCTTGATCACCGTTGTTGAGTGTGCAATTGATTTGAGTAGCCTTGCTTGGTAGGACGGCTTGCATAGAGTAGTCGAAGCATTTGCTTTGCACATTTGCCGCCTTGCTATCTAATTGGGTTGTCTAGTATTCTTGCTAGAAAAATTTTATTAGGCTATTCACCCCCCTCTAGCCATTGTGACCTTTCAGCCGCACAGGCACAGCCAATACTCCAGCAAGATAGCCCAAGCTAGATTTAGGTGTTTGGCTTGTTAATTCCTTGGCTCGTTCGAGCTAACGAGCAGCTCGCGAGCTGGCTCGAGCTAGCTCGTTATAAATCGAGCTGGCACGTTTTAAATCGAGCTGGCTTGTTATAAAACGAGTCGAGCTCGAGCCGAGCCATTAACGAGCGAGTCGAGCGAGCTAGCGAGTTTCGAGTTTTTCGTCCAGCCTTATTGATTAGGCTTTGAGCCTTGGTTACATAATCCTGGCTCTATAGAATCGATAACTCCATTACCAAAAGAGGACATATTCTACTTCTAGCAAATCTTAGCCCCTCCTACCTTATGCATCTGACCGGGGGGGGGGTCATGGGGCTCCACTAGCGCGGTACCGGCATGGAGGGCTAACCCCCTTGTTCCCACAATTGGCTCCATGCATGCATGTCAATGAAGATGATAGAGGCCTCGAAGAGGCAGCGCCAACCCCCCCCCCCCCAAGCCAACTCTTATGATTCTACTATAGAGCTTAACCTTCGACACCTCAGGGCATGCTTTTCTGCTTTCCTTTCCCGTTTGCCATTTAATCCACCCTAGATGGTAACAGTACATGCTTTATTGCTATGTAAATGGTGGTGGATGGTTGTGGCAACAATTCAATTGTCTAAGAATTCTGATAAAATTGTATGCCTTGTGTGACCAAAAATTACTTGTATGTCTTATGTGACAAAAAAAGGAGTATTTGTTGCTAACGTCGAAAATGGGGCAGCAGGAAGTGACAACATAGGATTGGGAATCATCTACTTATGCCGTTGTACCTATAGAATTGCTAGCCCAAATAGCAAAAGATGACATCTTATGCATCTATGACAAAAAAAAGGGGTTCAGGGGGCGCTGATAGCGCAATTGCGGTAGGGGGTGGAGGTGGGGGGCTCAAGCCCCCTTCTCCATCCCACCGTTGGCTCCGTGCATGATAGAATAACCAACTTTTTTGACAAGCATTCTTAAAGTGTTTTATTAAGAGGACTAGAAGTTCGATGACAGATTTGACAGGTGCAACGCCGCGGGCGTGGGAGGCTGAGATGCAAGCCACAAATGGTACCGCTGCTGAGTTTACGTAGTAACCTACATACCAAAGCAACTAGATAGCTCTTGGTAAAGAGCTAAGCTCCCACATTCTTTATGATTCATGTGTCTATGCTCACCTATTTTTAATAGCACCATGTTAGGCTATTCTATTTTTATTTTTTAACTTCACATGATCCACCATATAGTCTATTATTGATTGATGAGCCGAAACACGGGTGAGGGGTGACCGATTCCATTTGAATTTAGCGGCCCTTCTGATTAGACAATATAGCGACGCATCAGAGTATCAAGCCTTCGGTTACTGTTCTTTTGTTCCTGATTAACTCTCATTGGCTTCTATTCTTCCTCAGTTGTTGAAAGGAAGAAAAACTTGCTAAGCTTTCGTACGTAGCACCGTGACATCAGACATGGCATGATCGCCGCACTAATGGACTTGACTTGGTTAATGCAGTTCGTAATCATGTGAAAAATATCATCATGACAGGCTTCTTCTTCGGTACAGAGTACAGACGCAGACACAATCAGAAATTGTCGGCGTGAAAAACCTTTCGTTCTCTTCTCTGCTGAATTGATTGATCGGCAGAGCGCTTGTCCCTTCTTGACGCAAGAGAAATCTCTCATTAATTTTCTAACTAACACAGGCCACAGGCCACATCAACGTGGAAGTGAGGAACAGAAACCGCTCGGGGACCAAGACCAGAGTTTCGGCCACAAGAACATCTGAAGATTCGAGCTACAGCACATAGCAACAAGCTTCTGTAATCGCCCGCTTCAGAGCCCGAGGAATCTCAACCGCTCTTGTCCCCATCTCCCTAGTTCTTGTAGTTGCTGCATGTAGCAGACACAACGGGCACCGAGGCCTTTTTCAGTTTTTCATACAGTGTCGCACACTGCACGGTCCTTGCTCCCTACCTGCTCGTGGTTTCTTTTGATGCATGCCATTCCATCAAAAATAGCAGTACACACTGGTCCAAATCTAATTATTTACTGTACAGATTAACTAAGTTTATAGAAATGGTATAAACAATTATGATTCTAAATATATGAAAATATATTGGACGATAGATCTACTTACATTTATTTCATATATCATAATTATCTATATACAGCCTTGTACAGAATTAGACAAGCTGAGGATTTGTTAGATTTAGTGTGCATTTCTTTAAAAATGTAGGGAAATCGAAATACGGCGTCGGGTCTGCAAAAAGAAGGCGGGGGCAGCCGAGGCCTGACCGCCTGAGGCAGGCAGGGGCCAGGGACCGAAGGAGACAAAGCCGTCGCCCTGAGCGTCCTGGGAATCGGCAGGCAGGCGGTGGCCGGTAGCGCCGCGTCTCCAGCGCCTGCGCGCGCCGAGGGGCAGGCTGCGTTTTTACCGCTCGGTAAACCGCGGTTTACCGCGGTTACCGAGCTAACCGGGCCGGTCCGGTTCGGTTCCGGTTCGGACCGGCCCAAAATTCGAATTTGAAGTTTGAAAAAAAAAATGCTAAAAAATTCCTAAAAATAGCTCTTGAATTATGGAACCCAATGGTGTAAAAATTTTTGAAATTGGACGTCGAGTGATATGAAAGAATTTGAATTTGAGTTCGTTTAAAAAAAAAAAAAAAAAAAAGGGGCGCGGCCCGTTAAGGCCCATTAGGCCCAATAAAGGCCCGAGAGGGCGCATAAGGCGCCGTGCGTCGCGGTGGGGGGGGTCAACGCCCCGAAAGCCAATCCGCGCCTCCCTCTCGTCTTCCGCGCTCGCCAACCGCGCTCCGCCCCGCCGCCCGAACCGCCGACGGGCGGTAAACCGCGCGGAACTCCGGTTTACCGCCGGCGGCGCGGCTGTCCGCGGACCGCTCCGGACGGTCGGTTTACCGGCCCGGTCGGCCGGTTTCCGAGGAGTCTTCGGCGGTTAGCCGCCGAGTAGGTGAGTTTCTATTTTTTTTTTGTTTTTTTTTGTTTAGAGTACTTTTAGCTCTAGGATTTAGGTAGGATATGCTTGTAGGGTATGTTTTTGGTCCCGATCTATGATTTAGGTAGGATTTTATAGTGTAGGGTATGATTTAGGTAGGATTTGGGGTAGGATGCATGTATTTTTTTGTTTTATATTGTTGATATACATGGAATTTAGGTGTGGCTTAGTGATTTAGGCACTTGATATATATTCTTGACATACATTTCGTGCACTTGGTGTATTTATATATTGGTATGTGTATGTTGTTGTTCGTTCATGCGGGTAGACAATGTCGGGCGGACCCCACGATCGTGTATGGGAGCATGGTCAAAACCTTGCTCCTGGATGGTATTGCAATTACCGTAAAGTGACGAAACATGGCGGTGGTTGCACTAGATTCAAGCGGCATTTGGCGGGCGCGGGCGGAGGTCGTGCATTGCAACAGAGTGCCACCGATGTGCGTGCCTACTTTCGACGAGAGCTTGACGCAAGCTAACGCAAAGAACCACCGAGCGGGCTCGAGTAAAGGTGGCACAGAGGCGGCCGCACAAGAGGGAAACCAGCCCCTTGGTGATGAGGAATATGAGGCTCGGATGCGGCGGCAATGAACATGTCGAGAACACAACATGAGTACGAACAAACTGTTCGACGAGAGAGGAGGTCATTACGAGCGTGGAGGGGGTAGTGGTAGTGGCGGTGGTGGTGGTTCGCGTGGGGGAATCCTATTCAGAGGATGTTTAGTAGAAGATCAGGATCACAGAGGGAGACTCCTGTGGTGGTGGACGACTATAATGCGGCAATGGGTGGGAGTAGAGGAATGTACCAACCAAGGATTGATACTGGCAAGTGGACACAAAAGGGGAAAAATGCAAAGGAAGCAATTGGTAAAGCTTGGTCAAAGTGGTTCCATTACATAGGAGTCCCAGGAAGAAATGCAGACAATCCGTACTTTGTCGGTGCGGTCCGAGAGACACGAAGCATGGTAAGTACCTATAGTTGTAGATTACGGCATTTTTTATCTTTGCATATTCTCATTATTTGCCTATGGTTTCGGGTGAAGGCATCGATTCACCCACCGGAAGGGAGATTGATGGCAAGTACCTCGCTCGAATGAGAAAGACTTGCGACTAGGTACGCAAAGTTTAAGACCGAGTGGCCCACCTTTGGCGTCACGTTGATGTGTGATTCGTGGACCGGCCCCACTAGAATGAGTGTCATAAACTTTCGATATATTGCAATGGGATCACATGGTTTCACAAATCTATTGATGCAACTGGAAAGACTCAAGATGCGGACTATCGTACTCGGTATCTCCTAAACAATGTTGTGCTTCTTATCCTTTTTTTTTTCGCGGATACGTACAAGAGGCTAATATGTTGTGCTTATTTTTCGGGAGATTCGCAAGGTGGTGCTTGAGATTGGCGCCGAGCATATTGTCCATGTGGTCACCGACAATGGTTCCAACTTCAAGAAAGCTTGCAACGCTCGAAAGATGAGTTTGAACACATTGTTTGGACACCTTGTCTCGGCACACACCATAAACTTGATGTTGAAGGATATTGGAAAGAGGCCCGATCATGCGGTATGATAAAATCATGCAAGCGAATTTCAACTTGGTTGCACAACCATAATAAGTTGAATGCAATGATGAGGAAAGCAATCGGCGGTGAGTTGGTCAAGTGGTGTGACACTAGATTTGGGACGAACTACATGTTTCTAGAGAGCTTTCGTCGTAAACGTTCGTAGTTCTTGCGGTGGATGTCATCTCCCGAGTTTTTGTCAAGCAAATGGGCAAACACGGATGAAGGTCGTTATGCTCGGTCAATGATGTCAAACGTGCGGTGGTGGGATGGATTGGGATACATCTCCGAAACAAGTTGCACCACTTTACGGTTCCTTCGCTTCGCCGATAAAGACAAGGAGGCCAACATGTGTCAAGTGGTCCTCGAGTACCAGAACTGCAAATCTGAGATGCAGTCGTTCTTTGGAAGAAATGAGAACACATGGAAAGAGTATGAAGCTATAATGGACCGACGGATTCGTGACGTGTACATACACACGTATGTGGGTCCAGGTATGATATATACGACTTATATTTATTCCTCCCGCTATATATGTTGAACATGTTGCTTATTTTACTCAATATGTTGCGGGGCTGTTCTAAATCCAAAGGCCGCATACACTATGGAACCAAGTTTGGCGATGTTTTCTCGGACTCAAGGAGGCTTTTCCGAGAATGACGGATGTCAACACCGCCATGCGAGCGTTGCGGGAGGCCGAGGTTTTTCGACAAAAGTTTGGTGAGTTTGGCACGGGCGGCGGAGAGAATGGCACGGGATTACGGGACCTCCGCATGTAAGAGTACTCTCGACACCTTGTTGGTTTCCTATATTTGGATACATAGCTAACATGCTTTGTTGCACTTGCGGCCCGGGTGGACGATATTTGGGAAAGATACTCCTAATTTGCGGCGCCTTGCTTTGCGGCTTGTTTCACAATGTATCTCCTCAAGTGGATGCGAGCGGAACCGGAGTACTTTTGCCTTGCTTTGCATACGAAGGTTCGCAATAGGTTGTCCCATAACAAACTAAACAAGCTTGTTTATGTCCAAGAGTACAACCTTCGGGTCGCGACTTGCGGATGTGACCCCACCAAGGCGGGATCAAGTAGATTTTATTGACCGGTTCGCCGAAATATCGGTGTATGACCGTACGAATCCGATTAGAGAATGGATGGAGTATGGTAGATCCAACAGTGTCCGGTTCTTGATGAGGATTCGACGACGTCGACGTCCCTCTGCCATCACATGTTGTCGGGTACGTTATATATATATATATATATATATATATATATATATATATATATATATATATATATATATATATATATATATATATATATATATATATATATATATATATATATATATATATATATATATATATATATATAAAATGTCGTGTTGGGTATATATGACATCTTGTATTTTGACTTGCGTGACTTTTTTTGTTTGTGTTGGCGGTGACCAAATAGACCCACACGATCTACGTCGGGCTACGGGGCATGATAACGTCAGTGATTGGGCCCGACACAATGTGGGTTCCAGTCACCTCGGGAAGAGAAAGATGCACATGTCGCCTCCTAAGGGTCAAGAGAAAAGGAAAAAGGAAAAGGAAAGCCGGTGACCGGCGACACGAGACCGAGGATGAGAATCGAGCCGGCCATACTATTCGAGGATAGCCGGCTCGTGCTAGTGGTGACTCGACGATGCGACGATGACGGTGACGGTGGCGGTGGCGGTGGCGGTGCCGGTGGCGTGGCGGTGGCGGTGGCGGTGGCTATGAATGTGGTGGTGGTGGTGGTGGTGGCTATGAAGGTGGTGGTGGTGGTGAAAGTCATGCTTGGTGATCCTCGTTACGCGGCTCTTCATTTCACAGGGTATCCATTGCACCTACATTCGCACGCTTTTTCTATCAATGCCTACTAATTATGGTTGATTGCGGCGAGACCGACTTCACACATTGTACTCAAGACCGTGACCATGGGCAACCGTCATCGCAAAGGAGATGGAATGCACCGACGGACTACGACACCCCACGGTACTCTTCTTCCTCCTACGGTGATACCTCACAGACCTACTTATAGCTATCCCATTCCCGACGTGAGCGTGCGGCTTTGCTAATAAATGGGTGTTTGAATGGGAAGACCCCGAGTTTTATAGAACATTAGTTCGGGATTGGGAGACAACGCGAAGATGGACGGGCAAAACTTGGCAACAATACAAGGCTGAACCGCTCCAGCAGCGGGTATCTCTCTTATGTCCACCGCCGAATATGAAGCGTCGTGCCGATATGGGGTCTTCCCATACATCCTCCGGAGTGAATGAGACTATGTGGTTGTTTGTATGCGGCGACGACGTGGTTGTATTTGTATGCGACGATTTATTTGTATGAGACTACGTATCGGTTTGTAGTTGTATTTGTATTCGACTAAATATTATTGCTTTATTGACTTATGCTAATTAGTACCACATTGTGTTGTATGTGAACATTAATAGGTGGCAAAAAACTACCCCAAAAAAGTGTTTATTCAAGCAAAAAAAAAAAAAAAAAAAAAAAACCGGTTCGGCCGGTTTACCGTGCAAACCGGCCGGTAACCGGTGCAAACCGGCCGGTATACCGGTACAAACCGGATGAACTGCGCCTTTCGAATTCAAATTTGAATTCGGGCGGTTTTTTCTGGTAAACCGGTCGAACCGGCCGGTTTACCGTTACCGGAGGCGGCCGGTCGGTTTAAGTCCACCGGTAAAAAAAACACAGGGGGCAGGACGCGACGGTTTGGTGTGCTTGTCGCGTCGGGGTACCCGGTGTCGAGGGCCAAGGAGGACCGAGGAGCACTACCACGACCACGAGAACGAGTTTTGGCTCTCGTGGTTTCGTCGGTCCAAGCGTGGGTCTCACTCAGGTGCATTGTGCAGCGATTCGTGAGTTGTGTTTTCCAATGCTCTCGCCGTCGCCACATCGTATCGATGCGGGGTATGGGCTTGTTTTTGTCTTTGTCATGTCTTGTGTGTGTTCTGTGTTGGCATTTGGCAAGCAGTAATACTAAACCGGTTCAGAGCTTCTGACGTGGCAGCCTGAAAAGGGCAAAGAAAACGACCTGTCGACGCGCAGTACAGCAGTACGTACTGCTTTTTATAAGAGGCGGTAGAGAACAAAGTCTACACAGATGGTGATCAAGAACATCGCTGCTACAGCTACTGCTACGCCAGAACTGTAGAGATTCCACGCCCTGTCGTCCTGCTGCGTCTATCGGTCTCTGTTCGAAGGACAGGGGCTCACAGAGGATTGTTCATTCTTTTTAGTTGTGTGTGTGTGTGGACTGTGGAACACGACCTGAGCATAGTTGTGCTTACTCACTCCATGACAGAGATACAGAGAGACGTACTTACCTTACGTACGTTGTCTGTCCAATCAAAGGCGAGGTTAGGCGAGACCAGTTTCGCTCCCCGCCTAAACATCCATGGTCCACCGGCCTACCATACCATTTCAGGTAGAACAGCCCCCAATCTTCCGTCGTCCGTCGTAGAGCAACAACTAACAACACACACCCGGATTAGCACTAGGTAAGCTCGTTCAACACACAACCCCCTCCTCCCCCTCATCGTCATCGATGCCTGGCACGCTCTGACCGTCGAACAAGCCGCACCTACCAGTACCACTCCCGTCACCCCATGTCCCGTCTTCTAGGCGCCTCCGATCGCAAGTGTTAAGTGTAGAGGAGTAGGCGACTCGTACAACCTGCTACAACCGTCTCTGCTGATTGCTGTGTGTGTCTGGAGCGGAGGCGGAAGCGACCAGCCAGCCGGGCGACAAGGACCGGGCCACCGGCTCCCCTCTCGGCGTCTTCTGCCGTGCTGCGTGCGTGCGCGCGCCGAGACGCCGGCAGCCGCACGGCGATGGTTGCCTGACGGCTGAGCGCGGGGAATATCGCCGGTCGTGTCAATAGTATCACACGTCCAGACGTCCTAGGACATACTCCTACGGATCGAGTACGCAGGATAGGTCATAGGAGTAGTAGCTACCAACCGAAACACCGGTCACCTACTGGCTACTGCTACAGTGCTGCACGCACGCCGCGCGCGCTGGGCTGCTGCTGGTCCCTCGCGCGCTTGCCGCGCCGCGCGGCAAGGCAGCGTGCGGCGGCGGCCCCCCCCTCCCCGGCCAGCTCCCCCTCGTTGGCGTTGTTCTTGTCTGTTCCGCGGCGCGGGCCTGCGCGCACGTACGCGCTTGGCAGTGGCCGGCTCGATCGTCGCCTCGCGCGCGCGCCCCGGCTTCTGCCTTTTAAATTTGACCGCAAGCGTTTAGCGCCGTGCGATGCCGGATGCTCCTCCCTCGCTCTCGTTTGAAGTACGCCGCCAAAAAAAACAAGCCTAATAACACTGACGATATTCGTGACTTAATTGGGAGGGAAAAGGACTGTAGTCAGTGGGAGAGAAGTCGATGGAATTTTGTGCATAGCTGGAATGTTTGGATTTTGTGTGTGGTGTGACCAAGGCAATTTTGACCGGTTTCTGTACTCAGGCTACTCTCAGCAGAGTAAACGTGTTGTTCACATCATATAACCCTGTATAATCTGTGCATCGGTAGTGGAAGCTTCATTTTTTTTTTTTTTGTATTTGTACAAATAGCAAACAAACGTAATGAGACACCAAAATGGAAATAGAGGAAAGGAAGAGGCAAGAAACTGATCAAAGACCGACGAAATCGTCGAGCCCATGAACGGCCCGACCCCATAGAATGCGGCCCATTAATCTCACTAAGTCCAAGCCCTCAGCCAACGGATGGGCTCCCCCACGCAGGCACTACAATAAGAAGAGAGCTAAAGCCCAAGTTGATAGCATTTCGAACGTGCGGCCCAATACTATCCGCATCTACGTTACCCATGCACGCGGTTACCTCCCCTCAAAAAAAAAAAAAAACACACACACACACGCACGCCGTTACCAAATCCATTACTCCCTTACAAAAAAATTAAAATAAAAATCCATTACCCTCTCTCTCTAAAAAACCCCACTACCAAAGTACACATAGCACCTCGTCTAAAATGGTACAATACATTCTTAATTAAAAATATTTAATTAAAGTTGAAAAATATTTATATTTAAATAGAAATATTGATATCTATAAACTTAGTACATAGTATACTAAAATTATATTCTTTTCAAAATGGGGAGCACAAAACTCATGAGAAAAGAAAGAAAGAAGTCCGTGCACGTGCACACTTCCTCTCACAAAACAGAAAAATAATAAAAACCTGCACGCTTCTCCATCGGAAACTGAAAAACGGAACCGCGCAAACACTTCCTCTTCTCTCCTCTCTCAGAAAAAGGAAAAAAAAACGTGTACGGTTTCGCCCAGCGCATCTGCCTCTTGGCATCCTCTGCTTTGCTTTGCTTTGCTTGGTCTTGCCCTGCTGTTGTTGTTGCCCATACCTCCAAGCCTCCAAAGTCCAAACGATCTTCCGCCCCCCATTCCACCCCAATTCCCATCCCACCACCGGCCCGCAGCAAGCAGCCGGCGATGGGGACCGCCACCGCCACCGCGCACCTCTTCGCCGCCGCCGCGGCCGTCCTCCTGCTCACGCTCGCGCGAGGCGGCGAGGCCGTCAGTTTCTGGCTCCCGCCGCCGACCGCCGGGGGAGGAGGGGGCGTCCTCGGCGCCGCGGACCGTTACCTGACCCGGGAGGAGCACTGGATGGACCAAACCCTCGACCACTTCAACCCGACGGTACCTGCTGCAAATCGACGCGTGTTCTCTCCGAATTTATGTTGATGTTGACTAGAGGGTCGTCCTGTCGTTCGTCGGGGGACTGCGTCCTGGGGAGCTTGGGATCATGTAGCTTGGGTCCCCTGTCTGGGGACTCTAGGGCGGTAGCAGAGCACGTACGAGCTCTGCTACGAGAACATGCCAACCTTCAGAGATTTGCTGCTGGCACGTCACGGTGTATATAGAAGATGCCAAAATCTTACTAGTTTTCGTGAATCATGCCAAAATCTTACTAGTTTTCGTGAATCATGCTTGGATGACTTCGATGAGACCATTTTGCTTGCTCAAGTAAATGCCATGTCACCTAGAACTACAATGAAGAGAAACCAATGGCTCTTCAAGTATGCGATGTCGCGCAATGTAGAGTACAATCAACAAGTGTTGGATCAGATCATCAGATACCCAGTAGTGTTATTATTATCTACTTGTTTCTTTCTAAATCATGACGTGGGGTCTCCGATCTGTGAAACCGTGAGTGAGGTGGACTTGCTACACAGATTGATTTTTTAGCCCCACCTTTCTTACCTATTATGTATTTTTTTTGTCAAATTGAAACTTTAATTACTGTGAGTTTCTAGTCTGCTGCAAAGCATGGGGCTGTTTTGTAATTCCCTGCCTCTTAGCTGATTCAATTTCAAGTCGCAATGTTATGGAGCTTTGGTTGTAACCTTCTATTGTTATCTCAGTGGTATTATATTCGAGAAGAAAACAAAGACGTAGTTCATTGTATCCATGGTATGGACGAGGAATTTATATGCTTTTTTATATGCAGGACCATCGGCAATTCAAGCAGCGTTACTATGAATTTCTCGACTACTACCGAGCTCCAAATGGCCCTATCTTCCTCTACATCTGTGGAGAATCCTCATGCAGTGGGATTGGCAATAACTACTTAGCTGTGAGTTTAATCAGTATACAAACATGCAGCCACAAATTTTTTAGTTAAAAGATTGGACATCCTACCTATACTACTTACTCTAGAAATGATTCGTAATTTATTAATTTACTCATTTGTTTGTATACAACAACTCTAACTGTTAGATAACATATACATGTTGATGGATTATGTTATTAGGTGATGGCTAAGAAATTTGGTGCTGCATTGGTTTCTCCTGAGCATCGATACTATGGAAAGAGTTCTCCTTTTAAGAGTTTGACGACAGAAAATCTACAGTTCTTGTCATCAAAGCAGGCTTTATTTGATCTTGCTGTTTTCCGCCAATATTATCAGGTGCTCTGTGCATATGTGATTATATTATTTGTCAGTGTCTAAATACGTAGACCCTTGTTCTGAGCTTTGAATTCTGTCATCATAGGAAACCTTGAATGCCAAGTATAATCGATCTGGGGCAGACAGTTCTTGGTTTGTTTTTGGAGGGTCATATGCTGGAGCACTTAGTGCTTGGTTCAGGTTGAAGTTTCCTCACTTGACATGTGGAAGCCTTGCAAGTTCAGGAGTCGTTCTTGCTGTATACAACTTTACTGATTTTGACAAGCAGGTTTGTGCAGGAGCTGATCTTGATTTATGGATTAAACATTTAAACACTTCAGTCTGCACCTGAACTCCTGAAGTTGCACTTCTGTGTATGATTTACATCTCTGTAGATTGGGATCTCTGCTGGTCCTGAATGCAAGGCAGCACTTCAAGAAATAACAGGACTTGTTGATGGACAGCTTCAGTCTGGCCGTAACTCAGTTAAGGCGTTGTTTGGAGCGCCAAAGGTATCCATTTGTGATATGAAGTGTATTTTTTCTAGTTACTACAGCTTTTCGATCATATTTCATTTGCAACTGTTTCGTTTTAAAAAAATAGACCAACCTAGGAGGAACTAGGTTGATTTTTCATTAAGAAGAAAATGGGCACCCAAATTCGCTCCCGACGGGATTCGAACCTGGGTGTATTGCCACATTTACTCACCTAGCCAAGTGAGCAATTGCTCCTTTCCCATGCTGAATGATTGTACATATTGTGCTGATGGTTTTGGTATGCATGAAGTGGACAATGCTAATTTGAAGAGAGATAGAGTAATGATGTTTAAAAGAGAGTGCATTTTCAATATAGAGAGCAATATCTCCTTCATTTCTTTTCTTTTTTATACATCGTATCGTATAAGAGGTTGGAGTCTGAGTATTTCCACACTGTTGTTATTTGCAACCAGTAATAGTCCATAGAAGAACTGTATGTTCATGCAAGCCAGACATATCCTTTTCTGATGTGTCCAACTTAGATCTTGCCAATACTTCTCTTTGGCCTAAGCTTTTCTTATATTAATGTTTGAGCCATTTCTCATATATGGATCTGGAAAACATTCTTAAACTTATAGGTTTGCTCCAATGACCAATGAGTGATCTTATGTTATTTTATGACCGTTGACTTAGCTTCCTGGATTTGTTGCATAAGATTCATACATTTATTTATATATACTTGCAGTTAGAAAATGATGGTGACTTCCTCTACTTACTGGCAGATGCTGCTGCTATTGCGGTATAATCCATCTACATCTCTTTTTGACCTCATTGTTTATTGAAAGCAAGTGCTCATTGAGAGGCTATACCATTTGCAGTTCCAATATGGTAATCCTGATGTCCTGTGCTCCCCGCTACTTGAAGCAAAGAAGAATGGCACAGACTTGGTGGTAAGTAGTTGTTTTTTTGAAAGCAGGATTAAAAGGGAAACATTTTTCAAGAATCATGTGATGACTAAGTTGATAAGATTTCTGTTTTCTAAAGATGTTTATTATAAGTAAGCACATGATAATTCCTTGCGGACCTTGATTCTATTTCAGCTGTGCTACCTGACTTTCTCGCAAATCTAGCATGCTCTAAAAACTGTTATCATGCAGGAAACATTTGCTAGTTACGTGAAAGATTATTACGTTGGAAAATTTGGGGCATCAGTAGCATCATATGATCAAGAATATTTGAAGAACACAACTCCTGATGAATCCTGTAAATGCCAACCCCGTTATTCAATTTTACCAAATATCATGATTTAGAGTTAGAATGAAACTATGTGCATGGCCATTGTTAATGTTATCTGAACATTGCTTCTATTTTATTGACCATGCATTTGACTATTGATTCTGTTTAGCATATAGGCTGTGGTGGTACCAAGTTTGCAGTGAGGTTGCATATTTCCAGGTGGCACCAAAAAATGATAGTGTTCGTTCCCCAAAAATTGACACAAGGTTAGTAGGGATACTATGCTCAGTCACACCTTTTGTCTCTACGAAGTATCCTTTGCTTATATTTTTTCTTATTTCTACTACAAAGCTGCACTAGCCACTATCAAATCTTAAGATGAGCACTTCCACCATCGACTATATGAAAGTTGTCTCTGTTTTTTTCTTTTTTAAAAGAAAAATTATCTCAGTCTATCAACCAGGATCTTCTGTAATTTTAATGTGATTGCATTTCTAAACCTTATATTCATTTGCATCCTTGTGTTTGCAATTTTTTCTAGGTACCATTTGGACTTGTGCAGAAATGTTTTTGGCGAAGGAGTCTACCCTGATGTCTTCATGACAAACTTATACTATGGAGGAACAGGAATTGCAGGTATGGCCTTTGAATCTTCTGAATTATTTGCTTCAGTCCTTGAGTTATCTTAACTTTGTCATTTTGCTTTCCTTTACCTTGAAAATTTGAGTCATCTCTTCCTTTGGAAAAAGTTTAAATAGTGAGGGTTTATCATGATTTTTTTATGTTTCTACTATTAATTGTTCCGAGATAGTACTATCAGAGTGTCAGTAACATATCAATTTTGTGAGGTCTGGGTGCTCCAGATTCACAACATGCAGATATGTGAGGTCAGGATCAGTGAACACTGGTAGAGGAACAACAAAAGAGTTGAGTGACCATATCTGCACTTCTGCAGTGCTAATGGCCTTTTTTTTTTTTTTTTTTTTTTGCCGCCCTAGAAACTTTGCGTTGTATGATCTTTAAATTGATATTGTGTATATCCAATTGTGTGCAATGGTGTGTGCATAATACTTCAGATTACATTGCGACTTCCATAGTAGTATATCTACTGGTAAAAAAATTCAAGTATTTGAAATTAATAAATCACATGCATGCAGGTTCTAAAATTGTTTTTGCAAATGGATCTCAAGACCCATGGCGCCATGCTTCTAAGCAAAAATCGTCAGATGAATGTGAGCACTTTTAGTCCTACATGTCACTTCGTCACCATTTACCTGTATCATATGTATAAACTATATTTTTATCTGATATAAAAGGGTAAACGTTTCTTTTTCTGATGCTACTATATGCTTATGAAAATTCTGCTATGCCTGCAGTGCCATCATACCTAATTGAGTGCAAGAACTGTGGACATTGTAGTGATCTTTCTGGATGCCCTCAAGCTCCTTCAAACATTGAAGGTAGATCCATCATTCAAACTTTTGCTGAAATTATGCTTGACATGATAGCGCAGGGGACCTTTGTATTTGCTAATTATAATTTCTGCTTTCATTGCGTCAAGGATTAAGTTAGCTTTACTCCCCTAGTTTGTACATTTTGCAAGTGACCCCAATTTCGAGTTGTTTGTATTCTGTCCTCCAGGCGATTCATCCAAGTGCTCACCTCCCGATTCTCTGAACAAAGTAAGGAAGGAAATTATTGATCACCTCGACCTGTGGTTATCAGAATGCCAAGAGCAAGGTTAGTTTGGTTTATTTGTCTGCTCTGCCACTGAATATTGCGGTTTTCAATTATCCTTGATATTTTCTATCTAATGCCTCTGTAACATTGGCTCTGATCTTTTGCACTGTCGAAGTGCTCTGATGACTGCCAGCTTCGCGACCTCCAGGTCAACCCAGTTCTGAACTAACATTGTTTCTCTATCTGCACTTCAGGACATGACAAGGAGCCATCACTGGGAAGCATGGGGGGCATAGCTTATATTTGATCAGTATGTGAAGGTATAAGCATGTGCTGCTAGAGCTAGGCAAATATGTTATCTTTTCGCGCAGTGCTGTGCTATATCGTTTCTGCAAACAATACAGGCTGCTGAGTAATCCATCGGTGGCAAATAAATAAAATAAACAGGCAGTTTTCAGCATCTTGGGATGCTTGCGGAGCTCAGACGTGAGAAATGTCAACCGTTTTGTGCTCGGATGCGTTGATCTGTAGTGACGATGCCATGATTTTTAAATGCGAACGATCTGCATACTGACAAGTCCGTGATATACAATAATATATACTGTATATATATATACTTATATATATCTGGCGCATGCCCTTCAACATGGGAAATGATTGGGATGTTTCCTGTTGGTGGTAATTTTTTCTGAATATAATCCGCCGTGTAAGGTGCTGTGCCGGCTACTGACTGGCACATCGTATTCAAGACACGATCGATATGATTGCTTGCTCGTCATTCGTGACACCGAAAAGGAGCACGTGTTGTTTCGTTGCGATGCATCACAGAATGACTCAATGAACGAAGGTCCTGCAGTGAGCACTGAGCAGGTACAGCACCTAATGGACGACGAAAGCTGACACTTATCGTGAAAAAAAAAGTTCTCCACAAAGCAATCATCCGTCTCCCGTGCCCACCCTGCTACTCCGGCGTTGTTTAGATCACCAATTTGGCATGCCAAATTCAGACGTTCACACATTGTAGCATACTGTAGCAATTTCGTTTGTATTTGTGAAATATTATCCAAATATTGATTAATTAGACTCAAAAGATTCGTCTCACAAAGTACAATAAAACTGCATTAGTTTTTTTATTTCATCTATATTTAAGATCTATATATGTCTTAGATATTTTGATGTGAAGTGGGGAATAGGAATTCTGCATAGTGAAATTTAGGAGTGAAATCTGGAATCTAAACGAGCCCTCCGTAGTCGCACAGTTCAAGGCAACGTGCGATCTGCGCCATCGGCAGGCCGCTGTCAGAGCGGCGGTCCCGTCAGGCCGTCACGCAGCACCGAAAAAAAGCCCAGCCCAAGGATCACATAACAACAGCCATCAGAGTCAGTAAGTAGAGGATTATACTACTGGACTGCAACAGAACGAGAGAATTTTCAGCCGGAGAGGCGGAAGGCCGACGACCGACGATGGGGTCTCGCGCTCGCATCGTCTCCCTCCTCCTCGTCTTCCTCTTCGCGCGCGCCGCCGACCCGATCGCCGCCGCCGCCGCCGCCGCCGACAAGAGGCACCTCACGACTGACGAGCGGTGGATGAACCAGCGCCTCGACCACTTCTCACCCACCGTGAGTCAACTCCTCCCTCTCCGGTTCCATCACAGTCGCGCGCGCGGTTATCTGAAGCGAGACAAGAAGCATTCCCGAAACGATCCCTGCGCTGCGCGCACGGCGCACCCATACTGCGGCGCCTTGGCTCACGCCGGCCATCGGGCCACGGCTTTGATTTTCAGGACCACCGGCAGTTCAAGCTGCGCTACTACGAGTTCCTCGACTACCACCGCGCCCCCGGCGGCCCGGTGTTCCTGCGCATCTGCGGCGAGTACACCTGCGACGGCATCCCCAACGACTACCTGGCCGTGAGTTGCAACCCGCACCGCACCCTATCTCACACTGTCACACATTACACCTGGACAACTGCATCCGCGTGGCCGTGTTCCTTCTCGTGCTGACGAACCGCCTGGTCCACGTGCTCAGGTGCTCGCCAAGAAGTTCGGCGCCGCGGTGGTGGCGCCGGAGCACCGGTACTACGGGAAGAGCTCCCCCTTCAAGGAGCTCACCACCGAGAACCTGAGGTTCCTGTCGTCCAAGCAGGCCCTCTTCGACTTGGCCGTCTTCCGGCAGTACTATCAGGTATTCAGGTTTGCATTGACATTGTGTTGTTTGCCTGATTCAGCAATCAGCACCTAGTGCTTCAAGTACTGCAATGATCGTGATTCGTGAGCCTTTTTCTGTTTTCCTTTTTTTTTTGTTCCTCTCTCTTTATAGGAATCTTTGAATGCCCGGTACAACCGATCATCAGGGTACGACAATCCCTGGTTCGTCATCGGGATCTCCTACCCCGGCGCTCTCAGCGCCTGGTTCAGGCTCAAGTTCCCCCATTTGACATGTGGGAGCCTCGCGAGCTCAGGGGTGGTTCTTGCAGTGTACAACTACACCGACTTTGACAAGCAGGTTGATAGTGCGGGCATAGGTGGAGATGGCGCATACTAATTCTATCTGCTTTATGTACTTCTACCCAAATCAGGTTGGCTTTATTATGTAGGTTGGAGAGTCAGCTGGCCCTGAGTGCAAGGCTGTCCTTCAGGAAATAACTGAACTTGTTGATGAACAGCTCCGGTTGGACAGTCAGTCAGTGAAGGCTCTGTTTGGAGCACAGACGGTAAATCTTATTGTGCATAACAAGTTGATGATGATGCCAGTTTTACATAGTTCCAACTCCCTGATGATATTATATTTTACTCTGCGTGCAGTTGAAAAATGATGGTGATTTCCTCTTCTTCCTAGCAGATGCTGCAGCTACAACGGTATGCATAATATTTTTCTATCTGTTGCTTCTGTTGAAAAGCGAGCATCTTTTGTGGTTGTTTGAGAGCCAATGTTATTTTGCAGTTCCAATATGGGAATCCAGATGCCTTGTGCCCTCCGATAATAAAGGCAAAGAAGAACGGGAAAAACTTAGTGGTACATGTCCCTTCTTCTATAATTGTATACTTGATATCTTCCGTAATATCTTGCTGGAGCGAGCAAGAAAAATAACTACATATATTAATCTTCTATATACAAATTGCCTTACTAGTTCAATGCCCCCAATTGTGCCACAAGAGAGGAATAGGCAAAGTACTTTAATCTATGAAGATGGTAAACAGTTATATATATTGAGTGAAAATTATGCAGGCAACCGGTCCATGTACGACCAAACACATTATATATTTTTTTCCTATTATTTCTCCTCCCTTTAGAGCTGCTTTTTTTATCCTCCATTTTACTGGTTTTGCAGGAAGCATATGCTCAGTTTGTGAAAGATTTTTACATTAAAAAAATGGAGACGCCACCATCTTCGTATGATCAAGAATATTTGAAGGAAACAACTCCAGATGATTCTGGTAAATGATGTTCTACTTGTTTTCTTTAACAAAAAGAAAGGAAAAGAAAAGAAACTGTGCTTGCATCTAAGAGCGAGTGAATACCATGACAGCTCTTGTTTGGTATTCAAATCTATGTACCTGCAGGTACTTATTCATGTTACAATTTCTTTTAGGTTCTAGGCTCTGGTGGTTCCAAGTTTGCAGTGAGGTTGCCTACTTTCAAGTGGCACCCAAAAATGATAGCGTTCGTTCTCCAAGGGTCAATACGAAGTAATATTTCCTATCCTTCTTCTGAGTGTTTTGACTTCTAACATATCGATCAAGTTTTACATGTTCTGATATTCCAAACTGTGTTACAATAACTTCACAGTTTTACATGTCTGGGTCATAGTAAATGGATTGGAGTAGCACGAACATACTGACTACTATGTACTTTTCTTTAGTCATCTCAATCAACTATACTATATAGACCTTACACGTTTTAAACTTCCAGGTACCATTTGGACCTATGCAAAAATGTTTTTGGGGAAGGCGTTTATCCTGATGTGTTCATGACGAACTTGTATTATGGAGGCACAGGAATTGCTGGTTTGTCTCTCTAGCTCGCTTTGATTGTCTGTTGTGTGACATCAAAGTGACCACGAGAAGCTCTTTTGACTTTACAATCTAGTCTTTTCTCTGATGCGTCATCAAATATGTACAGCTTCTAAAATTGTGTTTACAAATGGCTCCCAAGACCCATGGCGTCATGCCTCCAAGCAGAAATCATCGAAAGACAGTCAGTCCTCCAGAACTCTTTATGGTGTTCATTGTTCCAGATCCATTAGCCATACAAATCCCAACGACTTATTTCGTCCTGTGTAAGTAATTTTTTTTAGATAGTGGCTCTGTGTACTGATGGATGTTCCACAACACATGCAGTGCCATCGTACCTAATGAAATGCAGTAATTGCGGACATGGAACTGATTTGAGGGGCTGTCCACAATCGCCTTTCAGGACTGAAGGTAATTTAAAAAAAATGTTCCATAAAGCTTTGCTGTGATTGCAATACAATATTGACCTTGAGCACCAGGAGTCCAGGATGATACAATAATCTACTTTCTTTCTGTCTGCTACAGTCATATAGTGTATTAGTGTTGGCAGAGTAATTTACATGAGTTTTATACTTAACCTCTTGATTTATCACCCAGTTTAGATGAGAATGAGAATGCTCACTCGTTATGCACTGATCAGGGGACTCTTCAAATTGCTCATCTCCCGCAGCAGTCAATACAGTAAGACAGAGGATCGCCAAGCACATTGACCTGTGGCTGAAGCAATGCGATAAACCATCAGTAGGGTATGGGTTTCTGCCTCTCGGCTACATTCTGGTGGGAGTGCAGTCCATGTAACTCAAAGTTGGCAACTTGTGACTTCTGATCATGTGCTGCTTTCTATTGACGCAGGGTATGGTAACCACGGTTTAGTGGTCGTTGCACTGTGAAAGTGTGGAAAGAGGTTGAATGTCCTGGAGTGGCTTGTGTTGGGAATTGTCCTGGAGTAAGCTTGTGTCGAACTAGTAGTTACCTTGGACTACGGCTATGTGCATTGTCAAAAGCAGATGTTTTCTAGGTGGAGGAATAAAACAATAACGCAGCTTGGCAGCTTCGATATCATGCATATGGCCGATTTTGGAATGCAGATGACAGGACACATAGGAGCTACTAGTTCGGACAAGTTGGGTAGATCAGGGAATCAGCCACATAAACTCCAGAGGTCCGTTATGTGCACTCCAGAGGTCCGTTATGTGCTAAGCGACATGCCGACATGGTTAACATATACTAGAGCACCTGGTGCCTGCCTACATCTCGCTCCCTCTTTTAATAATGAGGAGGTAAGTGAGCTGAACGGTACGGTTCACTTGCCGTTACGCTTGCTTGATAGCGCATAATTCCTTGCCGTATGCTGTTCTTGACGCCGTATAGGCCCGTAGCTCAAATTTCCACAAGAAAAATGAGCATGTGATCCCTATCTTTCCTGTCGCACGCTATGTATCCTTGTATTGATAAGATAAGATTCAATGTGAACAATGATGAACAGATCCGTGTGCATATTAATATGAAGCATGGACGGCGAGACATTTCGTTTTTATTTACTTTTGATTTGATGTTATTATTATAGAACCCATATTTCCTTAGGGAGCAAGAAAATATTGATCTGTACTAGTCCATTAGTCAGTGCTCTCACATATGCACATATGCTAGAACCTTATGAGACACTGAATGCTAATTTTAATATGACGGCTTATAAAAATTAGTTATATTAATTTATAAGTTTTTTCTCTTTGTTTACTTTTTAACTTAATAGACACATAGATACTCTGTAATCTATATCTAGTTGTGATAAACTTATCACTTCTTTATATATTTTTCTCCATTCATCCTTATTTCTTTTCCCTTGCATAACACCTTCATGTATCTCAGTATACATTTAGTTAGAAACTTTGTTTAAATTATGATGACTTATGTGCTATGAATATTAGTATTTTTTTATAAAAAATTGTATACCATATCTTTTTTTTTTTAGAATTACACAAGTAACACTCACCCTACAAACACACATACGCAAAGTGGCATGAGCACCTCCGAAAGACTTTGCCCACATCTCGAGATTGACGAAGTCACCATTGACGATATTGAATTATTCATAATATATCATATTAGAATTTATAGGTAGATTTATATGATACTTTTGTTTAGTTCTTACAGGTGAATAATCTATATACAAACTACAAGATATTATTATATCATGTTTCATAATGGCATATACGGGTAATTTGAATGTAAACATAGGGGATGCTTTGCATTATTTTTCATAATGATAGAGATGGACATGTATAAAAAGATATTATGAGGTCATTTAAAATTCTCTTTCATACTAGCAGACATGGTTAATTAATTAATTTAGATACAAATTTGTAGGTTATTTTAAATTATCTTTTATAATGACTTATGTGAGTAATTTAGATGCAGATACATGGGTTATTTTATCATAATGACAGAGGTGGGTAATTTATATACAAAATTTGGGGCTTATCTAAATTATCTTCATAAGGAAGATGTCGTTAATTTAGATACAAAACTAAGGGACTATTTTAAATTGTCTTTCACAATGGTATAGGTGGGTAATTTAGAATACAAATTACTAGGATTATAAATTATCTTTCATAAATGATAGAGTGGTAATTTTATATACAAATTTAGGGTATTTAATGATATTTTATAAATGCAAAATGGGGTTAATTTAGACAAAAAAATCATGTGTATTCTTAAAAAAAATTCAACACTGGTAACTTAGATGTATGTTGAAGCAGATATTTTAAATTATCTTTTGTAATGATAAATATGAGCAATTTATAGATAAATTCAGGGTGTTATTTTGCATTATCTTTCATATAGTAGAAGTGAATGATTTATTTGCAAAATTAGGGTTTACTTTAAGTATTCTTTATAATGGAAAATGTGTTTTTTTATAGTTATAGAACATAATAGTAGATTCAATGGTTATTATTGACGATGATGGATTATAGAATACCAAATTAAATGCAAATTGTTTTTGGGTACGGTGAGAATTTCTATGATTTATCATTTTTTTCTAGCATGTTTGGTGAAAATTGACATGGAGGCTCTATTAGAACCTCTAATTAGTAAATTTACTCCCTCCAATCTAGTTTATAAGGCATTTCATGTATGTAGCACTCAAACTTTATGAACTCTGACCAATAATTTGGCTGACATTTTTAACTATTATAGTACAAGCTTGATACTATTAGATTGTATTCAAATGTACTATAAGATCATGGGTATAAACGATATAATATAACACAAATAAATGGCCAAAGTATAATTTAGGAGACCATGGCATTGTCAGACTACAATTTGTAAACTGAACCGGAGAGAAAAATAAGATATTAAGATAGTGTTAGCAAAACAGCTTATATGAACTCTGTATTTAACCTCTTGATTAAGGGCCTGTTTGATACAAGAACTAACTACTAGCTAGATAAAAATTTACAAAAATTAGCCCTAATTAATGTATCCAAACACAAGGGCTAATAAGTGGACTAATATTTCTAGCCAAGTCTTCAAGGAGTTGTTAGCCAACTTTAACTAATAATTTGATTTGATTCTTAACTTAATTAGTAATTAGCCTTAGCTTATGCAAATAGGTTATTAGCGCGCAATCCAGATGATCTATCACATGTTTGACATTTATCAGGGGACTCCTCAAACTGCTCATCCCCAGCTTCTGTGAAATTGTGAATAGTGAGAGAGTACTAGATCGCCAGGCACATTGACCTGTCTGTGAGATCGCCAAACATTTATCAGGGGACTCCTCAAACTGCTCATCCCCAGCTTCTGTGAAATTGTGAATAGTGAGAGAGTACTAGATCGCCAGGCACATTGACCTGTCTATCGGTATGACAGTGCCAATTAACTCGCCATGAACTACAACTAGCACGAGTACAATGTGATGCAGTCCGGCCAATTTACTCCAGCTTCCAACACCGTGCCGTTCATTGTTTCCATTGACCTTGAGGCAGGGTGAGCTACAATTGCGTCAAGGAGTAATGGAGATCTCTGCACCTGCAGCTGCAGATCCTGGCGTAAAGTGTCGCCGATCGGAGAATCAGCTACATGACCCGCAGCAATCAATCATCATGCGGATCTCGGGAAACGCAGGATGCTGGCCTGTTTGATTCGTCGCAGAGACTCGCAGGCCTGTTTGATTCGTCGCAGAGACTCGCAGTGGAGTTGCAGCTGTACTGCCGCTCGAGTTATAACCAAGACCCGCCAGACCACGCTCGAGTTATTAAGACCCGCGAGACCGGTGTGTCTGCTATATTTGCTTCGATGGTCCTCCGTTTTCTTTACGTGTAACGGTACTCCCTCAAATAAATCAACAAACAGCGGTAGATGGACTTCATTATCGTCTCTAGTGGAGTAGGACGGAGTACTACTTTTTGCGTGGTAGGCAGATCGGCGATCGGCGACCTTGGTTTTTATGGAATGCTACGTCAAGTCTCTTGTATTGGTTCACATAACGTCTGTTCGTGTCTCAACAGCTATGGCAAGATTCCTTCTTTGCCATACCAATTCTATCGCACGGCCACGATTCTTCTTTAAACACGATGAAAATAAATAGTCTTACTTTAAACATATATCTCAATAAAATTTCATGCTTGTCCTGCATTGGTGCGGCTATTCGTGATACAGCAAGAATTAATTATGTGAAACGCTACGCAAAAAAACATGCACGACTTATATCTCTGTATTTTTTTTCTTGCTTGCTTCTGCATTGGTGACGACTATTCGTGATACTCGGCGAGAATCCCGTGAAACGCTCCACGGAACACATTGTCTATAATTTAATAGTTAGAGCATCTCCAAGAGTTATGCATTTGGACTTGACATTTACTAATTTGCATAAAACTCTTAAAAACCTCTCCAATGGTTATACATTTAGCCTTTGCATTTTCATTAACTTGGCATTTGGAGGGGGAGACTTGGCATATGTGCCAAGCCCCTCGCACTTGGCATTTGTCGCATGCGCTACCTCCGACGTCCCCGCGCGGGACTCTCATACCACATCCCTCCACCCACGCTGCCTATTTTGGGTAATTGCCAAGTCAAAATTTTAAAACGGTTGGAGATGTCCTCTTTTATTCCTTTGCATTTTGTTTTGAGAGTTGGCAAATGACTACAAATGCTTAAGCAAAAATGCAAAACCCTTGGAGATGCTCTTAGTGTTTTATATCCATTGTCTATTATTAGTACATAATTAGTAAAATTTCTATATTTTTATCTATTATTAGTATACAGTTAGTATAATTTTTAGCCTTGTAATATTGTTTAGCTCCCCCTGGTCGATTTGTGGATCCGCCACTGCGTATATGCACCCCGGCCATCACATACTATGTTTCGTTTCTCAAGAGCTTGGCAAGATTCCTTACCATACCCCTAATCTAGCATGGCAATGATTTATTTCTGTCGTTGCAGCCTCATGGTGGGTTCATCATTGACTCTATGAATACAAACGTTCAAATCCCATGCCCCAACGACAATCAATATTGGACAAAGGGAGTAATTCAAAATAATGGACTAGATTATATGACATATCTTAGCAATTGCCTTGCTTTGTTTCTATGATGGTGTTCACTATACATGGTGCCGAGGGAGAATCCCATCAAACGCTACGCGGAAAACACGCATTAGAGAAACGCTTTTCAGTTCCAAACAATTCATTTGACGTGAAGTAATCAGTGACTACCACTACAATGCCTGTGTGTTGGTGGGTAATGCACTTCACCAACCAAATGTACTAAGAATCCGACAAAATAGTCTAATATACTCTTCAAGCAAACACTCCCTATCCTAACCGAACAGTAGAGGAGGACTACCAGGCGAGAATCACGTCAAACGCTCGCGAAAAACACACATTAGAGAAACACCTTTCGGTTACAAGGCAAGCTTTCACCGACAATTCATTCACGTGAAGTAATCAATGTCTGCCATGAAACCACTTGCATTAAGTATTGGTGGGTAACACATTTCACCTACCAAACGTACTAAGAACTGAACAAAATAGTCCAATATACTCTTCAACCGAACACTGCCTTTCCCAACCAAATGCCGTGGAGAATGGCTACCTGGCGAGAATCCCAGCAAACGTTGTGCAGAAAACATGCATTATAGAAACACTTTTTGGTTCCAAGACAAGCTTTCAACGACAAATTCATTTGATGTGAAGTAGTCAGTGGCTACCATGACACCGTTTTGCATTGAGTGTGTTCTTCACCAACCAAATGTACTAAGAACACAAAATAGTATAATATACTCTACAACCAAATACCATCTCTCCTATCCAAACACTAGAGAATGGCTACTTGGCGAGAAGAGCCCGTCAATCGCTACGCGGAAAACACGTATTGGAGTAACGTCTTTCGGTTACGAGGCAAGTTTTGAACGACAATTCATTTTCAGTGAAGTAATCATTGACTACCATGACACTGTTTCCGTTAAGTGTTGGTGACTATCATTGACTACCAGACGAAATAGTCCAATATACTACCCTTCAACTAACTCACGATGAAACGCTGGAAATGGCTATGGTGACTCGTGACTCGTGGTGTGCTTCGCATGGGACATGGGAGCAAACCGAACGAGGGGCCAAAGCAGTAATGTCCAAACTCCAAAACTCTGCCCTGCCCTGTAGTATACCTACTCCGTACACCCTACCCTAGTACGAGTAGTACTCCGTACGTGATGCAGTGGGCCAGGGATGGTGCTGCTGCCTGCTGCGTCGTCGTCGAATGCTGCTTATCGATTGATCGATCACTGTCTCCTGGGGAACGAGTCCGTCCGCAACAGCTGACTGACGTGCCACGACGTGCTTGGATGCGCGGTGCGCGCGCGTCAAAAGTACCAGGTTTTGTGTCGTCGTCGTGCCCGCTGTGCCACACCAGGGCCGCCGCACTTTCCCAAGTTTCCTTCTGCGGTTCTTTGGCCGAGTGAATTACTGCATTTTCTTACTGTACGCACCCGGATTAACATATTTTTCCCGATCAAGTACCGTGTGCTTTTCCGATGTGTATCTTTTTAGTGTGTTTTAATCACCTGTGCTGCTTTTAGACGGATTACGTGGTCTTCTCTTGCTCATCCGTCCACATCGTCGGCACGCTAGAAACCAAGGGACCCTTCGCTATCACCACTAGCTAAAAGGGCCGTAACTGCGTGATCAGAATCCTGGTGCACGTCACGTTGTTTATTTTAAGCAGGCAGGCTTAGCCAGCTTCGCACTCAACTGTCCATAAAACAGGAGTAAACAGCCATTGGTTTCAAGTTTTTTCTCTAAAAAAAATTGGTTTCAAGGAGACCAAATGTATGTAGTACACAAACAGTACTTGGTGCACTAATCGCCAGTGCACCGGACTACTGCCGGAGCATAGTAGCCGTTGGAACATGGGACGAGTCAGAGCACACACGGGCACAGGGGCCAGCACCAGCACGTGCAGAAAAGGCAGGCTAGGTCAGGTCAGACTCAGACACAATGGCGAAGCATGTCAGGCCGCAACCGCAAGGATCGTTGGGCTTCTGTTCTGTCAATCACGTGCCGAACAAGAGATCCACAACGCTCGCCCTTGGCCACACGTTGGACTGCCACTGGCTCATCGCGTCCCACCCCACCCCACACTCTGTCCCGACCGCCGCGCAGCTATCTTCGGCCGGTCGTGGCCGGATCGCGCGCGCGCGCGAACCGAAGCGACAAGGCCGTGACCGTGAGCCGTCCCCGCCGGCCCACCGCAACGAGCACGAACCCACGCGCCGACGCCCACGGCGCCCCGCGTTCCGCAGAAACCGGAGAACGTACGGGCGCCAGAATTCGCCGGGAACCGCGGTGATACGAAGGCCAAACAAAAACGACCCAACTCCGCAGTTGCCACAGGTCAAAAGGTGCGCGCACCCACGATGCCACGCACGGCACCACCGGCGCGGCCACCGCCTCCTCGACCGATCACTCCGTGAGCCGCGGCGGGGGCGATCCCAATAACTGCAGCGACCAACCACGCACGCCACCCCGCAACACACGTCTCTGGCTGGTCTCCTCCGGGTCCGGGCCCGGCCTATCCCGTCCCCGCGCGCTCGTCCAATCGCCGAGCCGCGCGCGCCGCGCCCGCCGGAAAGAGGAAAAGCTCGCGGCCCCGCCACGCCCACGCCTTTTTCTCTGCTCCGTGCGCCTGCCTGCCGTGCCGGTGCCGGTGGCCGGTGCGGTGCGCCCCTCGCATCCCAACCCGGCCGGACCGACCCAAAAACCACCCAGACGGCCCCGCCCGCCGCGATTTTTTACTCTTCCCCTGTTTACGCTAGCCCGCCAGCTCGCCCGTTTGCCCACGCCTTCCCACTTCCAGCTTCCTTCCGCCTCGCCCGCCCCTCGCTCGCTCGGTGTCATCTCTTTCTCTCCCTCTGCCTGCCCACCTCTCCCCGCTCGCTCGCAGTCGTACACCAACCACCTCATTTCCGGGGCCGCGAGGCGAGACGCCGCGACGGCGGCGAGGGTGGAGGACGAGCTAGGGTTAGGGTTTTTGCTGCTGATCCATGGACGGGGGCACGACGGGCCTCGGCGCCGAGGTGCTCTCCCCGGGCGAGGCCGAGTGGCCCCCGGAGCTCCGCCTCCCGCCGCTGCCTCCCGCGCCGGGGTCCGCCACGCGCAGGGCCGCGCCCCACCTGAACCACCTGCCGCCGCAGCCGCCGCCTCCTCCTCCGCCGCCGCCGCCGAAGGAGGAACCGTCGTCTCCGCCGCGCCACGCGCACGGGGAGGGTTTTGACGACCAGCACTTCCTCGGATCGATGATGGGCCCCGCGGCCCCGCCGCCCCACCACCACCCCCACCACCACCAGCCGCCCCCGCCCGCTCCCGCCGCGCCACCGGTGAAGAGGAAGCGAGGGAGGCCGCCGAAGAACAGGGACGGCGCGGCGGCGCCCGCGCCCGAGAAGCCCGCGAAGCCCGCCAACAAGAAGGACGAGGAGGTGGTCTGCTTCATCTGCTTCGACGGGGGTAACCTCGTGGTCTGCGACCGGAGGTGGGTGTTTGTGCATGTGTGTGTGTGCGCGCATGTGCGCGAGATTAGCTGTTGGGTTACGTACGTACGGAACGGTAATGCGGCTTCCGCTTGATTGATTGCGCGTGCTGATGATGAGCTTCGCCTTGCGTTCAGGGGCTGCCCGAAGGTATACCATCCTGCGTGCATCAAGCGAGACGAAACCTTCTTCCGTGCTCGGGGCAAGTGGGACTGCGGTGAGCTATTGTCTTGTGGACTGCATCTTCTCAGTGTTTAATGTCAACTCATTTCTTGAATGAGAAGATACGAAGTAATTAATACTACAAATATTAATGCTTAAGTAGTGGATGTTATTTATAGCAGTTTTGCATACCATAACTTTTGAGGTAATGCAAGCCAAGAGCTGTAGAACAAATAGGAAATGTTTGAAATAAATAAGTAGAGAAACATTCAGGCAGAAACAGATGGTAATTAATGCATATGCTTCCATATTAAATAATTTGTCAGTTATGGTAATCTTGCCATCTCATTTAACTCCAGCATGCAAATGTTTCAGTGTTACTATGTAATATATGTTGAATTGTTAGAAGAGGACAAAATAAGCAGTATAGCTCTTGCAGTGTGATTTGTTGGAGATTTATGTTTATAAGACCGAGCCAAAAGGTATTTATTTGTACTTGGATTGACATAGGCTAGAAGAATGTGTCCTTTGGCATTATATGGTATCTGGATAGGACAAAATTACCTTGTTGTGATGATTTATGATGGATAAATATCGCTATGCAGCATGTAGGAGTTGTTATTGTTACAATTGAAATGTGATGGTTTCATATGCACTTATTTCTTGATGCCACACATGTCAGGTTGGCACATATGCAGCAGCTGTGAAAAGGCAGTACAGTACATGTGTTATACTTGTACGTACTCTGTCTGCAAGGGATGTGTCAAACAAGGCAAATTCTTTGGCGTCAGAGGGAGCAAGGGCTTCTGCGACACATGTTATGGTACTATATTGTTGATAGAATCCAAAGAGGATGGTGCAAAGGTACCCAACTTTTAACTCTTATTTGTGCTTTTCACGTCTTCAGCTAGAGAAGCGTCTTTTACACAAAGATATGTATAGAAATAAAGTTAGGTGCTGTTCTCAGTAAAGAAGTAACAATAATTGAATAAATATCGCTATTGGTCCCAAGCTTTACTTAAGCTTCATTTGGATATCCATACTTTTAAAATTTCTCGATTGAGCCTTCAACCTTCAGGAAAGGTTTAAATAAATATTTTCAGCCAGCAAGTTGACATGGCATCAAGAAGTCATAAATTGGCACCACAAGTCATGAGACAGCGAGTCCATAAGTTGTGCTAATGTCAGAAGACAAGTCTTGATAATTGATAAGGGATAATTTGGCATACACTGTGATTTAATTTCCAATTTATATTTTTCCACAGCGAATTTCTTATCTTGCTACTGAGCCATGGTTTTGTGTTAAGATCCCTTGTTATTCTGCATCTTTTACACTATTTTCAATTGTCATATCAAACACCATGTCTTTCCTCAGGTTTTTACATTAGTGTTTCAAAATTTGCTACGGCGTATTGTGCATATACTGTTGGTACCTTTTTAGTTGATTTATCCAGTGTATTAGCTTTAAGTTTTTGGTACGGGGGGGTCTTGGCTTCAATTTACTGTTCAAAAACAGTTTTAGATTCAAGGAATGTTGGATAATGTTCGTTGAGTAAAAAAACTGGCGTCACCTTTAAAACTAAAAATGTCATAATATTTTTAGTAACTCATGCCTTAACCAAATAGACACTGATCCTGATACATGGCACAACTATATTGGCTGGTCAATCTTGTAAGCTTTTGCTTTTGGCAAACACCTGCTTGAAACCAGTTGTACTACTTTGTTGACATACAAATACCTTGAAAAAAATTAATGGTTCCATCCTAGGTCTGTTGGTGATCCTATTTCGCCATTTCAGGTTGGTGTTGATTTTGATGATCAAAATAGCTGGGAGTATCTTTTCAAGTTATATTGGTTGGATCTTAAAGGGAAGCATTCACTAACGATTGAAGAGCTAAAAAACGCCAAGACCCATTGGACTGTTCCTTCTACTGCTGGTAGGAGAGAGAAAGAGGAGTCATCTGATGATCTATATGATGCAAGCAATGATCAAGATTCTACTTTTGACATTTCCTCGAAGAAACGGAGACAGAGTAACTCTTCAGGAAAAAGAGGACGAAAACGTAAAATAGACGGTGGCATTACTTCAAGGAAGTGTGGGATCTCAATTAACAGTTCTGGAAGCTTACCAAATGGATCAACAGGTGAAGGGATGTCCTTGCCAGGTGACACAAAATGGGCATCATCTGAGCTATTGGATTTCATTGGACACATGAGAAATGGTGATAGTTCTTATATTTCCCAGTTTGATGTCCAGGTTCTTTTGCTTGAATATGTAAAGCAAAACAACCTC
Source organism: Themeda triandra (assembly GCA_018135685.1). Classification (NCBI taxonomy): domain Eukaryota; kingdom Viridiplantae; phylum Streptophyta; class Magnoliopsida; order Poales; family Poaceae; genus Themeda; species Themeda triandra. The sequence goes on along the minus strand of JAENPR010000405.1, from coordinate 127,889 downwards.
CGTGATCCTCGCAAAAAAAGTCAGATTATCTGTGATGCAAGGCTTAGCAATTTGTTTAGAAAACCACGTGTCGCTCATGTCGAGATGCCAAAGCTTTTGGAAATGCATTATCTTGTGAAACCGGCTCCAACATTGAATGCAGATAGTCAAAGAGCAGTTGATTCAAATTCAGCTCAAGTAAACAATGGAGGATATAATGAGTTGACCGATAAGTTAGGTTCTGATAAGAGGAGGAAGACTCATAAGAAGATTGAAAGAGAACTGACAATTAATCCAGAGGATTATGCAGCCATTGACATGCACAATATCAACCTAATTTACTTGCGTCGCAGCGTGATGGAGGATCTTATTGATGAGGTTGCTGCATTCTCTGACAAAATTGCTGGCGCTTTTGTGAGGATAAGAATCTCTGGTCTTGGCAATAAGCAAGATATGTACCGACTGGTGAAAGTTCTTGGTAAGATTACTAATACTACAGAGTATAGACCTGCGATGCTAAATACTTATACTACCTGGGTTTAATTCTATATGTAGGTACACATAAAGTTGCTGAGCGATATACTGTCGGTAAGAAGACAACAGATTATGCTCTTGAGATATCTAATTTAGAAAAAAAAGAGATTATCACAATGGATACCATCTCAAATCAGGATTTCACAGAGGTAATATAAAACAGCACTTTTTTTTTTTAATTTGTGGGGTTATAAGACAGCAATTCTATGATCATGCATCCAAGGATATGTAGTGCAGACATTTCAATTCTAGTACTGTAGAATGAACCTTCCTGACTCTGATATATATTGTATATATTGGTTCCCCTTTGTTATTACTAAAAATATCCAGATTGTTTTACAGCTCAATTTGTGATTTTTTTAATACAAAAAATATCATACTTAGGTTTTCTGTTGGCAATGTTTTTTTAGCACTTATGTTTACTTTAACGTTCACTTCAGCAATGAGAATCATTACTCCCGACTGAGAATATACCTTGTATTCTTCGCTAAAATTAGGGTAAAGTCAATTTGGATCTTAAATCTTAATACAATTAAAATCACAACAGCTCAGTGAGAGATTAGTGTTGAATCTCATCATATACAGTTCATATGTTTTTCAAACACAGCTGTACAAAATCTAATATCAGTTATTACATTCGATCTGGTAAAATGCAGTATGCTGCCTGTTTCCTTGGCCTATTAATTTGTTCTTGTTTTTGGCTAAATACCATTATGATGCGGTATCGTATCCCATAATAAATATATTGTGCTCACTCCGTCCCCTCTATCTGTCGTTCTCAGTTTCTCACTAAAATGTATTCAACTTTGTCCAGGTATATACAAGAAAATATTAACATTGGTAGATATCTAACGTACAGTTTTTTGCTTGGCCTTTCGGGGGTACTCCGATATTGTTTCATTTCATGGTATATAATTAGCATCATTAGATAGATCATTGAATCTATTTTCATAATAAACTTATTTGGAGATACAAATGTTGCCAATAGTTTCTACAAACCTAGTCAAACTTAAGAAAGTTTTACCAGCACAAATGCCATAGCGACAAATAAAAAGAGAGAGGTAGTATACATGTTGAACTGTTTTTTTCACCATTTTAATTTAGCTAGCTATTTAAATGCTTAGTTCTCATTATTGCCCTATTGAATCTATTATATACATGTTGGACTGTGTTTTCGTCATTTTAATTAACTAGCTATTTACACTGTACATTTGCATGTATTGTGTAGGAGGAATGCAAGCGCCTACGACAAAGTATGAAGTTTGGTCTAACTGCCCGGTTAAAAGTGGTACTGCTATGATTCAATATATGATGACACATCTGATTCCCAAGTCTTATTACATAGTCTGATATCTCCTCTTTCCTTTTAATCAATCAGGGAGATGTCTATGAGAAAGCTAAAATCTTCCAATCTCTGCGATTTAAAGATGTAAGCAAAATCTTTTAAAGGAACATTTGCCGGCTAGTTGTTGTTGTTGTTGTTGTTGTTGAACATTTGCCGCTTGCTGAGTTTTGATTACTTTAGAATTCCTCTAGCTTTACTTATAACCTGACATGCTTTGTTAAATCTTTTCCAGTGGTTGGAAAATGAGAAACAGAGGCTGAGCCATCTTCGTGATCGTGCTAGTGAAACTGGACGTCGAAAGGAATATCCTTTTTCTCATAATAATGTGTTGCTCTTACATTGTCTTTGTTCCTGTGTGTTAGAGTATATTTGGTAGTTAGCATTATAATTGCCTCCAGGTATGTGTCTTTTTCTCCTAGTCTAGCATTGCAATTGCTTACATTGGACCATCTGTGGTGGAGAATTTTCAAGTTGGGTATTCCCAACAAAAAAGACGTAAACACAAAATTATATGTGATAATATAATTATATAAATATGAGTGCAAATGATTCACATTCTAGATACCACCATAGAGATAATTCATGCTAACTGGTTTGTTATTCATTATTCAAAAAGCAAAACTCTATTAGGATCTACATGAAACTAAACATTCGTGTGCTGCATGGTAGACTAAACATTATAGGCCGTATGTGGCCTTACATCATGTTGGGTGCTAGCACTACTTGCCAGTAGACCGCTCCTTTGCTCACAAATCGGTTATTCTTATACTATTGGCTGTCGCTTAGGCGCTGCGTCGGTAGCAGGCCTAACCTAGGGTTTTGATTTTGATTCGGTTATTCTTATACCAGCTTTGAGGACGTGTTTGGATGTTGCCACCAGCTTGTACTACCAATTTGCGTCTATCTACTGGTGGCAGCGTGGTTGTTTGGAACTTTGGATTGGCACCAGGGGGCTGTTTGCTTCATACCTTGGAAAACGCGCCTGGCCCAGGCAGCGACGCCAGGCATTCGATTTCCAACGCTTGGGGTTGGATCTGCTTGCCTGGCTGCAGCTCCCAGGTGAGGGCACAAACGAAACATGCCTCAAGTGCGCCCACACTAGACAAAAACAAAGAAGCATTGGCACACAGCTAAATTAGACGACCAAGTCCTTCGCCAATGCTTGGTCAACCAATATGTTGGGTAAGTGGACAGAAGCTTCCAAATACGCCTAGAGTCATGTATTGTATTTTGATGACAAGGCTGTTGACATAGGTCACCTCATAAGGAAGAGGGTGGCCAACATGCTAATGCAGGAGTGCGGGACTAGAAAGAGAGTAGCTAGAGCTTGCTGGGCTGCTCAGGAACTGAAAAATCATTTTTGGTCAAACACAAAACTATGTATTTACATGCATACATTTTACATATACATGGCCTTTCGCAAAATAAGTTGGGTATTCCTGGTAATACCCAGGAATCACGCTGCCTCTGCCTCTGCCTCTGCCCATGTGGACCATTTATTTTGGATACATTATCCCTTGGCCTTTTCTTACACCACCTGGGATGCCTAGTTCTGTGTGCTCGATGGAGAGAACATTGCAATAGCGTCATTAGAACTGTTATTTGGTATTTTGGTAAAGAATTGATCCATAAGGATATACTATTCAAGCAAAGTTGACATATAAATCTTCAATTGTTCCTATTAGAGGTTCTAAAGTTTCAGTGAGATTGCTTGAAATACTTTATAGGTTTTCAAGGTACCTTAGGTTTCATATAAATTTTCTTTTTCTTTTGTTCTCTTTTGTGCCTTTGGAGTGGCCTTATTGATTTTTAATTTTGTTGAAGAGCTGAAATCTTGTCATCCTCGAATTCTGAGTGTTGAGAAATGAACTTCTGCACCTAATTTTTTCACCTAGTGTTAGAGAAGATTCTCCATCAAAGCAGCTTTTATGGTTCGTATTTTGTTGCATTGATGTGACACATCTGTGAAATTTCAAAGATTTATGCTATGGTCTTCTTTTTATTACCATAATATCTGAATCTTGTTAGGGAAAATTGTTATCAGCAGGGGTTCCTTTCTTTGTTTATCTTCAAATTTATTGAGTAGCCTCAGGTGTCTTAAAGGTCCCACTTAGCCTACATCAATAATGATATCAATATTTATGATCCTTAACTATATCATACATTGAGAGAGTGTGTAGAAAAGTTGCAGCTTCTGAACACTCCTGAAGAAAAAGAACGCATGATTAATGAAGTTCCAGAAGTACATGTTGATCCCCGTATGCATCCAAATTATGAATCTGCTGAAGAACCAGATTATAAGAAAGCTGGTACTGAATTTACCTGAACTGTTAATATTCTATAATGATGTGTTCAGTTATATTGAACTTTTGCGAACTTGCTTGCTGATTTGTATGCAGTTGATTGGACCATGCATCGGAATGGACCAGATCAATTATTTCCAGGAACAAAAGGGACAGAACTGAATTCAGTGGAGAATCATACACAAAAGAGTCTAGATGCAAGTGGTCACATTAGCAATCTACCTACAGAGGATGTGGACCATAGATCAGGTGCAGGAAGTAAAATTAATTTAAACAACATGGCACCTGAGCCTGCATCACTTGGAGTTTTATCTAATGACACTGAGCCGGAAAAAGTTTGGCACTATAAGGACCCTAATGGAAATGTTCAGGGCCCATTTACTCTTTTGCAGTTATCCAGATGGGCAAGTTTTTTCCCACGCGACCTGAGAATATGGCTTACATTTGAGAGTGAGGAGAACTCACTACTGTTGACTGAGGTGCTCCCAAAGCAGCAGACAGATTTTATCCAGCCATCAGCAGTTACTACCAATGATAAATCGATATGGGCAGGCTCTGGTCAGGATAGAATTAACTCAAATGCAAATAATTCTTCCTCCCCTATGGGTTATAACATGGTCTATTCTTCTGCATTATCTAGCTCATCTGCTAAGCCTCTGGGTGGAACTTCGCCATCACGATCTCTGAAAGATGCCCATGCTTTGCATGAGGTGCAGAATCAGGTTAACTATTCATCCACAATTCTATCTTCAGCTGGTTCATCTGTACCACCCGGTTCTCATGATGAAAGGGTCTCAAGAGACAGGGTTGGTGAATGGAATAATAGTCAGGACAATGGTGGTATTTGGAGTCCAACCATGAATCATAGTCAGAAGAGTAATGCGCAGCAGCATCCTGATGGTTGCACTGGGAAGGACCAAATGCGAACTGAATCTAAATGTAGTTCACGTGTCTCAGTTCTTACTCCACAACAATCTGAGAGAGACCCTGCCACTTCTCTTAGTACTACAAGTTGTCCGGAGTTCAAAGCCATGTGCCAGCAGGAAGGTTCTTCATGGAGTTCAGCTACAAATGCTGGAGCTCATGACCTTCAGTTATCTATTGCTTTAGCAAAGCCAGAGGCCTGTTCTCCATCAAATCCTGTTGAAGACAGAGATTCGAGTTCTGCTTCTGCTGTGTCTTGTCAGTCAGGGGCTCCTGCCTGCATTCCCAAACCAGATCCAACATCTACATCTAATTCAAGGAAGATAGAGGCAACCATGGATCAGTGTAAAACACACCAGCCTGACACATCAGGTGAATCGTTTGATCGGCCTCCTGAACCTAAAAGTGGCTTACACTTTTCCTTGAAAACTCAAGATCTTGAGTCTGAGTACCCTAGTCCTATACCAAAACTGGAGGGGAAGGAGACTTCTGTGAACCAGTCAGGATCAACATCAGTAGCACATGAGAATATAGCTACAAAGACATGTGTCCGCGCACCTACAGGTAAAATTGATAGCTTGCAACCACTTAAGGAAAGATCATGTCCAACAGATAGGAACTCAATCACTCAATTAGAACATCTGTTTGAAGAGAATGCGATAAAGAGAAATAACGAAGTGGTCAATCCTGTATCTGATGCTGAAGGCATTGCTGTATCAGATGTGCTGGAATCATTAACAGAACAAGATTGTCCTTTACAAAATTTTGTGCCAGCTTCAGCTGAGGAAGAACAACCGCAATGCTCTAGTCCTATTGCATTGTCCCCTTGGGGCGAACCAAGTTACTATCAAGGTGAAGCTGTTGATTCTGCTCTTTGGGGCGTCCAAGATGACCCTGGTAATGACATGTGGTCAATGCCTTCACCAACACCTGCTCTCCAGACTTCATCAGGTTAAGATGCCTATCTTTTTCTGTCTTTGCTTCCTTCGCAACTTTTAGTCTAACAAAAATTTTCTACAGGTCTTCGAGCTGATGGAAAAGACGCTTCATGCATCATAGAGGAGGCGAGAGCAGACCAAGGAGATAGTGCTTTTGTCGAAACATTACCAACACAAGGGGAGAAAAAGATAGAACATGCAAACTCAAGTGCCTCAGGTTCTTTAGTGCCAGAACAGGTAATGTTAATTGTATATCTAACTGGTGTAAGATTCCAACTTGATTCTTCTCTTGACAAGAGGAAAAACCTACTAACACAATGTTGTAGCTAACATATTGTTTCTGACACTTTTAGGTAAAACCAAAAGCAGGCACTGCATCAGGTCCATCTCTAGATGGCAGCACAAAAGCTTTGGGTTTGCAACCTCCGGGCTCATCTCTAGAGGGGAGTGCAAAAGCTTCGGGATGGAAACCACCAGCCTTATCACTTGCAGGGATTGATAATGCTGCATGTTCACAAGTATCGTGTCCGACACAAGGGGGCACAAAATCTCCAGGTTGGCCGCGAAGTTCATCCCCGGATGGGAGCAGAAATACCGCAGCTTGGCGACGGTCAAGTACACCAGAGGGGAGCGGAAAAGCTCATGGCTGGCAACGATCTGGTTCTTTTACCCAAGGGGGTACAAAAGCCTCTGGTTCTTCAACAGATCGAAGTGCAAAAGTTGATGGCTGGCAACGAACAAGTTCATCTCCAGAGGGAAGCAGAAAAGCTTCAGGCCGGCATTCATCAGGCCGTGAGAGCTCAAAGGTCGCATCCGGTGCCAGCGAACACCGTAAATCGTCTTCGAGTCACCAAGCGACGACACCAACAGGGAGGCACTCTTCGGCAAAGAGACAGGGAAGCAGTGACAAGGGTGCTGCTGGTTGGGAAGAGGCTCTAGGAAACTCTTTGGATGCATCAAAGAGACAACAGGGAAACAGCGACAAGAATGCAGTCTGGGGAGAGGCTCTCGGAAGCAACAGGAGCTGGCATCCATCGTCTGGTAACCCCAGTCGGGGCAGCCTGGGGAATCACCAACATGACAGGCATTTTCACAGCAGTGATTCGCGGCGGGGTGGCTCAAACTACCCGAGGAGGTCTGACCATCGTCATGACCATGGAAATGGTGGTTCGTCAAGACCCTCGTCAAGAGGGCAGTCCCAGAGGGGGGTATGTAAATACTACGAGAATGGCCACTGTTGGAAGGGCTCGAAATGCCAGTACCTGCACCACCGGTGATTGCCATTGCCGTGGGAGAGGAACGCCCGATTGCCTGGTCGCTCTCACATTTTTGTATAGCAGCATATTGTTTTGTCGTAGTCGGTATAGGAGAACGCTTATTAACCGTGTCGGCATCACTAAGCTGGTAGTAGTACATATCCTTCAGAGGAGCATGGCTAAACTAGGATTTAAAGATTCTCCGGTTTTTCTGGTGTAGTGATGCCCCCTTTTGTTCCGTCAAACGGAGTTGTGGGCATCTACGAACATGGATTTTCTCCCTAGGTCAGGGTGTTGTGCAATGGTAAGAATGCCTACAGAAGAGCTGCATGTACGAATGAATACGGAAGAGCGGCCACCGGTAGGCGGCGACATGCCGTCGTCGTACCGTACTGACGCAGCACCGGCAGCCAAGCACTCTTGGCCGAACCTGCACGGCGCTTTATACGATTGCTGCCTCGTCGTGTCGCTAGCGCCACATGCGCGCCATCGTTCGGCTGAAAGTCACTCCCGCGCCGCGCGGCGCGCGTGCCGGCACGGTCATGTCCACGATGTGCAGCGGCGCCGCTCTGTCACCTTGACCTCCACGGCAGCCGTGTACCACTGGCCATCCGGCCAACTCCTGTGGAGGGAACCTTTTTTTTTTTTTGAAAGATCCAGCAAACCGGCGTTATATTAATAAGAAAGGAAATAGAGTTGCAATCTTACATGCGCGAGAGGTGCTATCTCATATTGCAGACTGCCATATGAGATATGAAACATCTAAGCTAATTACTCACATTATTTAGATCAAACCTCTGAGGCCCTAACACGTAGAACGCTAACATGTTCACGGAACCTCCATCTCCGGCGTGCTCATCTCTGCTGCCGCCACCGCCAAGGCCTTGGCCAACTTCTTGTTGCCCAAGCGTGCTGCCTTCCTGATCTTGTCCACGGCCTTATCAGACAGGTTCTGCCCGTACAAATCAAGATACGCTGTGGCCGCAACATCCGGTGGCTCCGCCGGAGCCTCCATGAACTGCAGCTCGCGCATTAGCTTCTGTTGGACGGCGATGAAACGTCCATCCGCCTCCTGCGAAAGGCAGACTCTGCCCGGCATTTTTGGCGACTAAATCTTCACAGGCGAATGAGTTTTGTTTCTACAATTCGTAAGAGAAAAAAAAAACACAATACACCACAGCAAATTCCAGAGGCACTTCAGCAGAACATTCCTTTATTTACTAGTCTATCGCTAAATTCAGACTAGCTGTAGCTGCCGGCTGTGCAAACTCTGAAACACAGTATGTAAGCCCACCCATGGGCATTGCACGGCGCTCTTATTTTGTGCAGGGATGGAACACAGGGTAGTAAGTGTTTAGCTCAAGATGGTCGAGGATTTTCTCGAGAAGCGACAGGTACGAAGAGTGCCCTTCAACGAGCTCTGTAACGTCAACCTGTGTGTTCAGCAGTGATTCATTCAAGTAAAACGGGTGCAGGTAGAGACAAGCTTGTTGATGTTACTGAACAGGTTAGATGCCAGCACTTACGTTCTCTACTCCAGGGACATGTACGTCCTGGATGCCGGCCAAACCTTGTGTGAACAGGCTGAGTCAGATAGAACATTTTGTCAGCGTATAACATCTTGCAAGCTGGATGTCCGAAATACTGGAAGCATGGGTGGATGTGTACCTAGCGCGGAAAGTGATGCCGAGAATCCAGTCATTCGTGGAGTAAACGTTCACAAACCTTCCGGCGACCATCTGCAATGAGGCAATGCCATGCGGTTATGCTAGCAGCAACGGTGGTTGCTTTGCTTCAGGGAGCAACCAGTGTCCCGAAATCTACATGAGAACCAAGTTTGTCACAGCTGGTGCTCAGATTCATCATACCTTCCTGGCAGGCTCCCACATCTCACCTTGAACTGAAACCGGCGCACCTATGAGCACGGCCCTCTCAACGATTCCCACTGTCAATCACAAACACGTCAGTAGAATGAACTCCAACAATTAACTTCCCAATGTGCAGACAACTGTTTATACCGTTATTTCCCAATTGCGCTAACTCCTGCAGGCACTTGAAAACAACACGAGCTCCTAGCGAAAACCCGACCAGAGTGACAGGCCTGAAATCATTTTGGTGCCGGGGGGCCAACATTAGCTCCATAGAGAAAAGAAAGTTTACTGAAGAAAGTGCTGTGCATTGTAGGCAGAAGAACCTGCTTCCTTGCAATCCCTTGAGCAGAACGTCAGCAAGCATTTTGCCAGCTTTATCTGACCTGGATGCATCTACCAGGTTAATCAAGCAGAAGCATGCACTAGATCTATCTAGTGAACAGATCAGCTATCCTGTTAGAGGAGGCTAAATTTAAGAAAGAACCAAAATCTCAAAGTGCTTAGCTGCTTATAGTAGAGCTCTTAAATTTCAATAGTGGCATTTTACACAACTCAAAACAATGTACATCGTGTACAAAAATAAGAACCAGAAAATGCTAGCTAACTAGAGTTTGTAGTGCTACCTGTCAATAGCAACAGACCATTTGCTGTCGATAAAGTCTGCAGCAGACACCAAGGTAGCAGGCCAGGCAAATGCTGAAATAATACCACCTAACACAGTCTGCATTGCACCTTCCCTCATCAACTCAATTGCTAATCCTACAGTTATAACCAGATTGTCTCAATTAATGATGGAATGGTGCAATGCGAATTCTGAGTTCAGGTGAAAATTACTTGAGGCTAGCCAATCCTGTATTGCAGTGCTAACGCCAATTACATGCTTAGACTCCCACTGCAGAATGTACCTGCATATCAGTAAAAAAATTCAGCTATGCTCTAGTTATACAAGGCAATCTTAAAATAAAAAAAAGCACTGCAAACTGTTTGAGAAACTCACTTCTATCCATGTTATCTGAAGTCTTTATTCAATATGCATTATGTTTGATATGATTTCTTTTCTTTTTTCATTTCTGTAAATATGGAACTGCACAAGAAATGCAATATTCACCATCGAACTGCTAAAGAAACAGGTACCTTTCTAAGTTAGTTTTCCATCCTTCCCAAGGCTTTGAATAATCGTCCTCAGAAAAAACAAATCCAGAAACAAAGATGCCAACTGCTAGGCGCTGAAAGAAAACAAAAACCAGTAACGAATATCTGATCATATGTTTGTCCTGATTCCTGAAAGACAAGAACTTGCTTTGTGCCCTTTTAGACCATTTGAGCATCAAGCAAGTCACTGCACATAGGAGAACAAAAACTCACACCCTGGTTATGGTTCTGGCCGATGTTCTTGAACTCAAATTCTTTCACATCTCCGATTCTTGTGGCCATTTTTGTCCCAGTCAACCCAGCTCCAGCAGCTGATTTCAAAAGATAATGATTTAGGCGCTATGGACTCATGATCAGAGACTTCTGAATTTAGTGCCAGTTGATAGATGCATAGAGCATTTCCTGTTTCTTCACTTATTCCTAATTTCAACTGGTTCACTACTATTACTACTACTATGATGGTGACTACTACATTTTCACCAACAATCAGTAAGTGGTACGAAACATAGGATAAGAATCAAGAAAAAGAAATAATGTGAATGAAATTAAGTGTCACCAGAGTAGTAATAGTCAGGCAACATTTTGTTTGGCTCACCTCCAAACGATGCTGCAACTGCTACAGAGCCAGCAGTGTGTCCAGCAGCAGTAGCTATGGCAGCAAAACCGCTAGCACCTATAATAGGCACAAGTGTATGCAATGCTGGAACTAGAGCAGTGAACCCTGCAGCAATTGCTGGGGCTGCAAAGCCTGTCAGATTAATGCCAAAAATTCAGCAAAGTCGACCACATATATAGTGTCCAAACTTATCAAGAACGATCTGACATTTCAAATGAATCCTGCTATATACGAACTCATGTGGATCCAATCCATACCCCCAGATATAGCCATCAATGTTCCTCCTGTCAGCGCGGCTGCGCCGATGATCCCGCCACGCTTCAATTTCTCCCATCTGCTTTTGGGTGACGAATTCTCACGTGACCGTTCTTCCTCCTTTGCTGCAGCCATAGCAGAGCAAGCAACCATTATCTCGACGGCTTCCTACAATAATGCCAAGATACCCAATCACAAAACCATACTCGATTCTCCACTGGATTGAAAGCATGGTGCAATGGACGACGAACCATCTTGTTCCACGTGACGTCGAGCCAGGTGGCGAGCAGGCGGAGCGCGACGCGGTGGCGGGCGTCGTAGCCCTTGGTGACTCGCGGGGACCCCATGCCCTCCTCGGCCATGTTCACGTCGGCGACGCACGCGGAGAGGAGCATGTACAGCACCGCCATCTTCCGGTAGCCCTTGGTACGCGTCGACGCGTCGGCGTCGTCGGAGCCGTGGAGGCTCTCCGGTCTGATGAGCGCCTCGGCCGCGGATTCGACGCCGCTCTCCAGGCCCATGGCCATCGCGTCCACGGCCTTGGCGAGCGCCAGCTCGTGATCGGATCGCTCGGACCGGGCCTTCTCGTCGTCGTCTTCGTCCTCGAACACTTTACGGAGGAACTGCATCCGATCCACGGCAAGAGGACGACGCTAAGACGAGGTGAATTGAAGATGAAAATCTTTGGCATCTTAGTTTGCAATTGGTGCGTACGTACGGCGCCAATGTGGTGCTTGGGGTCAGAGGACGCGGCCGTCTTCTCCACCCCGACCCAGGCCTTGGGGTCGATCTCAAGGAACCTACAAGAAACGGTGTCACGTATCGTCATGCGCGCATTTGATGGAGAAGAATGCCAGCATGTTCGGCCTGAAATGCAATGCATGACCGATTGACAGCATCTTTGGCATTGATCGTCGTCACCTGAGCACGGGGCGGAGGAGGCCGCGGGACTCGTGTGTCCAGAGGTCGCGGGCGTCGGGTTCGACGGCGGTGGACGCGTCGGGGTGGGGCTCGTCGTCGAGGCCGTGGGAGCCCAGGAGGACGGTCTGGTGCGTCTGCGCCTGGCGGAGCGCGAGCGCCAGGAGCGCCCCCGCCGCGTACCGCTGCGTCTGGCCCAGCGTCGACGACGTAGCCATCGCCGCAGCACAGCCTGGGAGCCCCCGGCCGGCGCGTGTGCGGTGGGATGGGAGGACAGGGCTCCGGGGCCGGGGTGCGCGAGTGACTGACTGGTGGTGCCTCGGTTCGGCGAGGGCGAGGCGAGGCTGGGCGGCGTCGATCGATCACAGGAACCGTGACGGCTCTGCTCGCCCGCGGGCGCCACGGCCGCGGTGCAGTGCGTTTCGGTTCGGTCGGTACGGACCGAGACGTGCCATGGTGCGCGGTGAACTCGGTATTTTCTCGTGGGCCGGCCGACTGGTTGGGCTGGTCCAGATTCAGTGGGCTTTTTCCAGAGGCGCCGGCTATCTTTGGGCTATACTCAGCCCACGGTTTAATTGATCCACCATGCCCCTGTCCATCCCAAATCCCCAACTCTAGTTTTCCTCTAAAAAAATCGTCAACCCTGCTCCTATTGTTTTCTTTTTATATTTTGGAACATATTAATTCCGGAGATGCTAGTTTCATAAAAAAAAAATCCCGATGCCGACATTTTTTTTGTGACTAATCCCGATGCCGACTTGTGCTGACTATATATGTAGCAAGAGTTGTCTTAGAGGAAGTATAATAATGCCTACTCAGCAGGCTGCAAGGAGTCCATGTCATCAAAAATCTTAGGTGGAGGAGAATCTTAGGTGGAGGAGAGAGAAGGGAGGAGAGAGAATCAAGCGAGCGCTAAACTTACCGTCGGCTGGAGCACAAACTACAATGACATACGCCTGCTTGCAGCTAGCTTGGGCAGGCGGAAAGCCTCTCCCCTCTCTTTATGAAGCTGCTAGGCATTGAATGTAGGGCCATGTTTAGATTCCCGATTCGGGAGCTCCCGAATCGCTACAGTGCACCCCTTAGCACTGTAGCGATTTTGTTTTTATTTGCTAATAATTGTCCAAATTTTGATTAATTAGTCTCAAAATGTTCGTATCGTAAAGTACAATAAAACTGTGCAATTAGTTTTTGATTTCATCTACATTTAGTACTCCATGCATATGTAAACATTTTGATGTGATGGGGAATAGGAATTCTGCATAGTGGAATTTGGGAGTAAAATCTGGAATCTAAACAAGGCCTAGAACTTCCTTTACAGCTCATTTACCGGTTGCTTGCAGCCTAGGGCCTTGTTTGGATGCACCCTCAATTTCAAGTTTTTTCACTCTCTCTCCATCATATCAATCTTTATACCTATACATAGAGCAGTAAATATAGATAAAAAAATAACAAATTGCACAATTTAGTTTACATCACGAGACGAATCTTTTGAACCTAGTTAGTCTATGATTGGACAATATTTGCCAAATACAAACGAAAGTGCTACAGTTAGAAATTTTCTAACATTTTGGCAACCAAACGAGGCCTAGCTATTATACGAAGCAAGCTAGTACTTACGTGGCACTGCTCTTGCAATCCGCTGTCGGCGTTTCTCTTGCTCTACGCGTATCGCGGGTGATTCAAATCAAACTTGAACAAGTACAAACGGATCGCTTTCTCACCAACCGCAAGCCAGCCCCGTCAGCACCTACCACATTTCTCTGGTCCCGCAGAAATACGGGTAAAATCCGGCTCGCGAAAAATTTCTATGGTCCCTCGTGTATCGGGCCTGGCCTGTCCAAGTCCATATGGTTCGATCGCGACACTCAAAAGAGTCAGAGAATCAACAGTCAGCGGTGTCACAAAAAGGATATGGATCGCAAATTAATGTTGGAACTTGGAACTGGCCCATGCTCTCCTGCAATGGATATATCCATATTTGAATTGATCGAACACGACAGGTAAACTCAACAGCGGCAATGTCTACGCCCCCTTCCAAATTATGCATGCACTCTGGCCCACTAGACGAAGTTGTGCACTGTGCAACTGTCCTAACTCATGCACCACACTGTCCTGTCGGAGTACTCCTACTCTCCTAGACATGTGCGTCGCGCAAACGCGCACACGCCATCATGCCGGCTCGCGCTTGTGGGGTTCGTGCATGGCGGCGACGTGCCGCGCCCAGCAGCCCAAACCGTCTGACAAGTGACAATCCCCTGCGACTGCGAGGTGCGCCATGCCACCATGCACCGCGTGCGTTCTCCCCTCATGGACCTGACGGCCCTTGGTTAGCGCCATGCCACCACCGCCGTCACACCCGTACATAACAACAAAAGAAATGCTGATTCGTCCAGAAGACGCATCGTAGGGAGGACATTTGTACAGTAATGTGGAAAACTGGCCGGACGTCGTGTTGGTTGGGTGCCGATCACACTTTCTGGGCATGCGCCCTGCGGGGCGGCGTGACGTAGCCATGATCAGGACGCCCCGATGCGCTCACATTTTTGCACGCACATCAACTTTTTTTTTTCGTAGACGCGGCAGCACCGGCACCGTAAATTCTGCGAGAACGAATGCCGGTGGGGAACTTGCGGTGACGGCCTCTGCTGGATGTTTCCATCACGTCTTTTTTTCGTCCAGGCCTTTCACACTTGCTGCAGCTCATGGCGCGGACCAGCGCCTCTGTTCTTGGCCGTCAAAAGGTCGGCCGCAAAACTAAAGTCCTGCTGGGCGCAGAGCTTGGTGGCCATTTGCCCATTTGTCTGGTGCTGGTTCCTGGCTTCCTGCTACCGTGTAGAGAGAGAGAGAGAGAGAGAGAGAGAGAGAGAGAGAGAGAGAGAGATTTGAAAGGCTAGTGCAGCGTCGGCCGTCGGCTGTTAAATCAGCAGATCAGGGTTGGTGGCATCGTGACCGGCCGGATCAATATTTTTGTGCGGATGATGATATATATTTTGTTGTGATAGAAGAATACTATATCATATGATTGATAGCAGAGAAAATCAATATAGAAAAATACTGTATGTGTCGCTCAAACCAACAAATAAGATAAGTTTATTTGTTGGTTTGAGCGACACATACAGGTAACGGGTAATTTCTTCATCGATCCAGACGTAAAGGCCATTTCATCATCGAGAGTTCCAGACGTAGGACTTCTGTATTAAACAATGCCCAACAGCCCAAGCTGTTCTCTATTCCATCATTTTCAGAAATCTATGGTAAAAAGCTCCCGGATCCGGCGTGTGACGTCGCGCGTGCGGCAGCCACACGTACCGGTACACGGGTGACGCACAGCACGAACTGATATCGCCGTCGACGGCGAT
The DNA here is from genome assembly GCA_018135685.1 of Themeda triandra. Taxonomy (NCBI): domain Eukaryota; kingdom Viridiplantae; phylum Streptophyta; class Magnoliopsida; order Poales; family Poaceae; genus Themeda; species Themeda triandra. Next base: position 112,436 of record JAENPR010000405.1, on the reverse strand, counting down.
CACTGGGGCCGACCGCCGACGAGCTGGACCCCGAACGCAGCGGTCACATCGCGGCCGGTGACCAAACCAAACGGTATCTGTTACTCCTATATTGCAGACGAAGAACTAGATACCTTTCCGCGCCCCCCAGAATATAATTGCCCTTCGCTTTCAGCCGGTAAATGTAGAGATCAGCTCATCTTCTGCGCCCTTTTCGCCCTGCAATCAACAAATATTTCTGCAGATATATGTAACGTCTCTGTCCACTCTATTGTGTATGCTTTGTCCACCACAATTAACAATATAACATAATTCCTCAACCGGGGATAAATTGGAGGTAGGTAAGGATCTTACGCACTGTTTACCCACTGTCTACCCGTTGTTCGTGTTCGCCGTCCACACCGGTGAGGTCTTAGGCACCGTGGCCTTTTCAGCTCATGGTTTCTACGGTTGATAAGCCGAATGATGCTACTTTATTGTGAGAAAAAAACCCACTATAGTATAACTAATAAGTTCTGTTCCGTACAATAATTATTAGTGAATCCATTGCCCGACCTTTTCTAATTGGTCAAGATGTAGCGATAACATAATTTTGGGTTGCCGGTAACGGCATTCTTGCATATAAACATCTCTTCTTCTAATGGAAATGGAATGATACGCACTCTCATGCGTATACAAGAAAAAAAAAAGACCTTTTCTTATTGATTGAAATGTAAATTTTGAAACTAATTAGTTAATGTGTCCTTATTACCTTCTTGCTGCTAGAGTTAGGAAGATCTAGATAGTAGGATTACTACTTAGAATCAGTAGGATATCTTTATGCACCATTTTTTTTTTCGAACATCCCAACTAAGATTCGAGAATCGACTAATCGAGAGTGATTCGCAAAGACAATATGGGTTTCATTTCAATTTTTTTTTGGACGTTGATGTTTAACCCATGATGAATTTGATCACCTCAAGCACTAGAATCTAGCAGTTTCCACCAATGCCGTAGAGCAGTCCTTATCACTAGGTTTACCACTAATAAAGCCAAAAGGCTCAAATCTATCATGTTGCTGCTGACAACCAATTACTTCAATCTCTTCAACACACAGGGAATATTTTTGTAAGGAAGTAGAATGAGCATCGCCTTTCGTCAGGATTAGATCAGCTCTACAGTATATAGTGAGAGACCAGTTCAGAAATGCTTTAGTCTCATCTATGCGTGAGGAATGATTGATGCAAGAATTGAAATCTTTCTAGTTGAGTTCATATTGTTGTAGATATATATGAATAGAGATTTCAGTTATTGTCATGGAGATATATTGGGTGCAAACCACACCCTCTTGATGCAATCGTGAATTTTTTTTTTCCAAAATGGTTCATACATAGATTTACGTTGTAGCAAAAGTTGGCAAACAAAGTCAATCTAGAAAAATATGGAAATGACAAAGAAATTTTGTCTTCCAGTGTAAATGCACATGAAATTTGTTACTTTTGTGTGGACTTTTACACAATAATTTTACCTCTCAACTTTTGTTACAACGTACATCTATCTCCTATATACGAAACACGCACCATTCTCAGGCCAGAGAGCGTGGCCACGTCACCCGCGTTTCTCGGCCATCCGATCGGGCGCCCGGACGGCCCAGATCGAGCGTGCCCAGGCCATTTCCATAAGAACCCTCGAACTCTAGCGAAATACAACCCACCGTCCATCCTCCTCTCTTAGGAAATCTTTCAGAAAGGCCCTTGATCTTTTTGAAAATAGCACCCGCGGTCCAACTTCCTCTCAGGCCCCCTTCATGGGCCGGCAAGCTGAAATAATGTAAAAATTATAACAAATCAAATAAAAATCAAATAAATTGTTGAACTCTACATAACTAGCACTACACTTTAAAAATATAACATACTATATTTTATTGTAATGTTATAGCCTTTTATATTTGTCAAGTGAATTTATTACTTATCTAAACAAGCTGAAATAAAATTATAACTCAAATAAGAATAAAAACAAACCAATTTTTTTGAACTCTACATAACTAGCAATACACTCTAAACATATAACATACCATATTTTATTGTAATGACATTGCTATAAATGCATATCTAGATTTCTTAGAGTTTTCTAAAAATAATTAAAAGACTTAGTTTATTTATTCAAATTGCTAAGAAATTTTTAGCGTAGCATATCCATACCAAGTATAAAATAAAATGACCTGTTATTATATACAAATAACTTTCTCTCTCTTAATAAATACTTTTCATATTTGTTTCTCCATAATAAATATAGCCAAAAAAATATGATAGCTCTTGAATTCACATCACAAGAAATAATTATTTGCGGTGCAAAAATGTCACGGGTCCTAATGGCCATAAGCGGCAACGCCGCAGACATTTCTAGTGAATGAACTATACATGTGCATCATTTCATAACTTTTGGAAACCTCTAGATAGGTTTTTTGGAAGAATTTTTCATGATTACACTGTGAGGGTGATTTGCACCTAATATCATATTGTCATCTCGTATTTCAGATTGATCGTTAGCCTACGATGGAGAGCAAGATTGTCTCTCTAAAGATATAGAAAAGTATTGGAGGTTGGAGGTGAAAAACACATTTCCTACATCACAAACGCCTGGAAAATTTCCATGCTCCAGGCGACGGTGCCCACGCGACGTGAGTCTGTGCATGCAGCTCCACCCGCGCCGTCTTCATTAAAAAAGGATAACTTGACAGAGTCAGTCTGACTCCAACTATCTCGGCCTTGTTTTGTACATGCGGGCATGCACATTTGTTGGACAGAGGCAGGAACAAAGTGAGACAGATCTGGATCGTTGGATGAACATCCAACGGTTAAGATCAATCGCCTGGGAAAAAAAGAAAAAAATCAGGCGCCTGTAGGATAGCAAATCCCTTTTTATTTTTTTCAAGCTAGGTATCCCACCATTCTCGTCCGGTCATATTTTCCCTAGCGAATCCTGCACCGTATCTGTGTGTTTTCCAATTTAGCTAAGCTGATGTTGTAAAACTCTGCATTTTTAAAGGACTTTCTATTTTACATAATGGCTAAACCTTATAATTTAGCATCTAATTTTACTAAGTCTCTTGGAGTTGCTCTAAGAACATCATTGTTATCGTAGGCCAAGGAGATATAGACATGGATGATGGATAAGCTTGCTGTAACTAATCTAGATCTCGTGGCCGATGCAGCGATGCTTGGTTGTTGGATTACTGGAGCTATTCATCTGTGCAAGTAACACGAAGCTGTCCGCTACCTAGAGCCAATGTTACCTCCAATTTCTGCTCGTCTGATTTCCTTTATATATTTCATATGTGTTTGCTTTATTATCTGATGGCTAACTACAGGTGTTGTGTTATGTAGTGTTGAGTACGTTGTGAATATTCTGTGTTTATGGATGTACAATTGGGTGAGCCGAGATGTGGTGGACAAGCAAAGGTCAAACGAGGAGTCTGTGCACGATGACATAAGAGAAGAGAGAAAGCCTAACAAGAAGACTTGCCTTGTCTCACAGTAGATCACTAAGAGCAACTCTAATGAAAATGTGAAACGCTCGATGCTAGTTGGAGTGCTCTTGGTTGATTAAATTCTTCTGGCGCACCTAGAAGTTGAGGGTGATGCATGAGACTATGAGAGGCTTGTTAGCACGTGAACCAGTCACCAAAAGATTCATCTTAGTGAGGACGTAGGTTGCCAGCAAGCAACCAACCTCTCGAGGATAAACCTATGTCATCTCTTGCGCTAATTGTTTACAATTCTACACTTGTGCATATCATCATTTGTGTAGTTAGCTTGTGTAATTGTTGTTAATTTGAGTAACTTTCTAGTTTTAGCTAGCTCTTGTTTAGTAGCTAGAGTAGCTACATTATGTGCTTTGCTGGTTTAGCTCAACTAGAGCAGTCGCTAGCCTCTTGGTTCCTTGTGCACCAGTGGTAGAGCTAAACTTGATACTAGAATTGTTTAGAAGGTTTGCTTTGAGGTGGTGTCGTCTAGGAAAAGTAGTGGCCATTTGGATCTAATTAACCAGTTTGCTCTAGTGTGTTGTATTTGTAGAAAAATTTCAATAGATTATTTACCCTCGCTACTTGACCCTTACGTAGCCTACCATCACTCATCTGTTCAGTGAGAAAATTCTGAGGCTCCTATTCATACCCTTTTGGCTTGTTCTGGTCCTTTGTTTTTTTTTCGAAAGAAGCGACAAAAGTTTTGTCGCTATTTTATATTAGACGAATAAAGAAAAAGGGAACTGTACAAGACAACTGTACAAGACAACTCTACATAGTAAACTTTTTGTCATTTCCACCTTTTCGCGTCATTGTTTATGGTATATGTGGACAATCATGGACATCAAGTAAAGATGCTCTAAATTAAAAACAAATGGGGGACATACATAACTTTGTGTATATACAGTACAAAGGGGCGAAAGAAGTATTTATTAAATTTCACATGAAAACTCACGGAATCTGTGACTGGCATATATATTTTTTATAAAATTGATTTGAATTCTTACAGCCACAACTTGGATCATTTTACTTTTTTTTTTTGATTAGGTATCATTTTACTTCCTTGCCTAGGCATGCACAACTAGCCATGAGAATACACCCTTATTATCACACCCTACAGCATCGATCAGGCACGGTTTCCATGAAGGGTCCAGAAAAATATATAATAATAAACAGAAAAAAAAAGACGACAGAGAAATCCACCAAACTCCTAACTCCCCCCACTCCAGTTCCAGTCCGCAGGGATCGACGAACACCAAAGTACAAACTCCAAACGCATGCTTGCGTACCGACAGTCGCCGCGCGCACGCCGTCGTCGTCGTCGATCAGTACAAGGGGCAGTTGAGCCGGGGCGTGGGCACGGCGTAGAGCCTCGTGGCGCGCGGCGCGGTGAGGCCGAAGATGTCGCCCATGTCCATCTCCGAGGGCTTCATCCCGTCGGGCAGGGACCAGTTGAAGCCGTGCGCGAGCTGCGCCACGGCGAACTCCAGCGCGTACAGCCCCAGCGCCGTGCCAGGGCAGGACCGGCGGCCGGACCCGAACGGCAGGAACTCGAAGCAGCCGCCCTTGAAGTCCAGCGCCGCCGCCTCGCCCTCCGGCGCGAACCGCGAGGGCCGGAACACGTCGGGGTCCTTCCACGACCCCGCGTGGCGGCCGATGGCCCAGGAGTTGATCATGACGCGGGATCCCTTGGGCACGGAGTAGCCGCGCACGACGCAGTCCTCGGCGGTCTCGTGGAGGAGCAGCGGGATCGGCGGGTGCAGCCGTAGCGTCTCCTTGACCACGCACTTGAGGAAGGGCAGCTTGTCGAGGTCTGATTCGTTGACGCTGCGGTCCAGGCCCACCACGTCAGCGAGCTCCTGCTGCAAGCGGCGGAGGTCGTCGGGGCTGTGCATCATCTCCGCCATCGCCCACTCGATCGCCGACGCCACCGTCTCCGTCCCGCCAAACATCACGTCCTGTGTGCATAGTAAAGTATACTTCATCCATCAATTCTTGTGTCGATCATAAGGGTTTAATCGCAATGAGATACCCGTATAAAAAATAATCACAATGAGATACTCTCTCCGTTCCAAATTGTAGTTCACTTTGAAGTACTAATCTTTATGATATTTTTTATTCTCTAACATGAGCGTCTATGTGACGCCACCACATGATCAGCATGCACTCGTGCTATAGTTGTGTCCATGACGGAAGCTCGATAATTACATGCATTCTAGGTCGTATGACAACTATATATTAAACCAGAGATTATCGGCGATGGCCGGGTTGATTGTCAAGTGGTGGAGTGCTTTACCAGTTCAAATCAAAAGTTATTACAAAATCGTGATGGTTTTTACTACTCTCATCATCACATATTCGTTGTACGGGGAGTATTATTTTACCTTGGAACTGAAGAAAACAAAAGCGGTTGGTGCAAGATAGGGGAGGGTTGTAGTCAGAAAATGATACATGATGCAAGTTTTTTACTACTTTGGAAGGTGACATGCACCAAACCACCAAGAGTGGGCAGAGCTTATCTGCTAGTAGCTATATTACGACTCGTACAATAACCCAGTCTTCTTTAATTAAAGAAAATGCAGCAAAAGGTGGCATGCATGGTCTCCAATGGTTGGCTCAAACTCGGAAGCTTAGCCTAGAATACGTGCAAAAGTTGGGCGCCGTCCAAACTTTGTACGACAATCGACTTCCGTCATGCGTAAAATTGGACTAGACAACGTTAGTGCGTTGGTGATATAGAAAAATCCATCAACGCAAATATGAACAGTAGTACTAGTGAGACACTCAGCATGGCCAGAGGCCACATATATATGTTATAAGTCTATCGTTATATATAACCTCTACGTTTGTATGAACCAAAAAGAGGAAACGTGTCTAATATATCATACATATACCGACCGTGCACCGAATTGCGGCGCTAGTACGTCTCGCTAGTCATATCACGAGTCCGTCTCCAGACACCAATGCCAGGAGGACACACGCATACAAAGTACACCTACCGGCCGGTTGAAAAGGGTGCACATATATAGCGACCCTAGCTACGAGAGTGTTAATTTTTCCTGGATGTTTTTTTTTTGGAAGAATCATGTGGCTCCTACTGGTTTCTGGATGTTGAATGTGCAAACTACTAGTACTAGGTCAGCGGACAATAATATTGAACAATAATATATAGCCGTACAGAAAAATATCCTGGCAAAAGAATTAATATGTATGTATATACGTGGATCATCGTGACAGACTGACAGTGGTTGTTGGTGCCGTACGTCTGCACGTACGTACGTACGTACGTATAGCTAGCTGTGTAGAGAAGCGGAGTACGTGAATTATTCAAAAGAAGAAGAGGTTGTAGAATATTGGGTTACGCGTGGCCTGACTTTGAGATCGTCGTCAGCTTGCTAACATCTCTAAGCTCCGCGGCGGGTGTAAAGAGAGATATAACTGTTCCACACATATGCAGGAACAACAAGACAACAACACACTGTCACCAGCTACAACTAGAAGGCAATATGTTATTTTGGCTGGTTGTCAAACAATATTAGTACACGTCAAACACTAGGTAGTACTTTACGGTTTTCTTCTTGCAAGCTGTTTTGATTCACTGCCACGATTATGACTTGCCATTCTTTTGCCTCACGCCCTCACCGTTCATATGTACTGCTACTACATATTATAATATATCTTTGTTTAATTAGCAATAATCGCGCCTGCAAAGATGTGAGAGGAAATAACTGCTAGCTAGCATTAGTCAGGCAAACGCGCCCGTTACTGTCAATAGATAGGGAGTACAGCAGCAATCGCTTGCCTTTGTGCACACATCTTTCGCGCTGTCATTTTGCATGCATGGTCTGGCAATTGATCAACACCTACTATTCAGAGTAAATAATTGATTTAATTTAATTCACAGACAAAAATCCATCTACCCCCCAACCCAGCACTTGTAGTAATTTAATGCATACTGTTGATAGACCATTATACGTAGTGATATTTTTAGCAACAATATATATATTTTACCGAATCACACCTACACGACACATGCCATTTATAGATATACTCTGTATCTCAGGATATATATGTAGTTTCGACGAGAAGTTGGAATACTCTCAATCACAATGAGTATTCCAACTTCTCGTTAAAACGAAAAATCGTTCCATCTCATGCCATTTCTAATAAGCGCAAGAAATGAGTCGACGAACGGACGACGTTGGCCGATAGATGGCCGGACGTAAACTGGCGTGATTAGCTAGCGTGACAGCAGGAAGTCAGAGAGGATGACGTGTATACGTACCATGATAATGGCCTTAATGTTGTCGCGCGTGAGCCGGAGCTTCTGCAGGTCGTCACCGTCGGCGGCGGCGGTCTTCATCTTGGGCTGGTTGGCCTCGGCGAAGAAGGCGAGCATGTCGTCGACCATGTCGGCGTCGGCGGCGTCGGGGCTCTTCCCGCGCCTCACGTGCTCGTCGATGATCTTGTCGATGAACCGGTCCAGCGCGGCGCGGGCGGCGCGGAGCCTGCGGTTGATCCCCTGCAGGTCCATCCAGCTCAGCCACGGCAGGAAGTCGCCGATGTTGAAGGCGCCGAACAGCTTGGAGAACTCCTGCAGGATGGCGATGAACTCCTCTTGGTCCTCGCCGTCGACGGTGCCGAACGCGGCCCGGAACGTCACGTTCTTGGTCAGGTTGAAGATGAGCTCGCCCAGGTTCACCGCCTCGCCGCCTTTGCTGGACGCCACGGCGCGGACCAGCGCCTCGCACTCGTCGCGCACCGCCACCCACGTCTCGGCGCGCCGCCGGCTGAAGAGCTTTATCACGCAAAGCTTGCGCATCTGGCGCCAGAAGGGACCGTAGTGCGCGAACGCCATGTCGGCGCGGTCGTACGTCAGGTAGGTGATGGCGATGGTCGCCGGGCGGTTCGAGAACACGCCGTCCTGCGCCTGCAGCACCTCGCGCGCGTACTCGGGCGTGGACACCGCGAACGCGTGCAGCTTGCCGAGCCGGAGGTGAAGCAGGCCGCCGTACTTCTCGGCCAGCGCCGCCAGCCCCCGGTGGGTCAGCTGGTCCATCATCGCCATGTTGCCCACGATCGGCAGCGGCTTCGGGCCAGGCGGCAGCGGCGCTTTGCCCCGGCGGCGCAGCTGCTGCAGGAGTACGAGCGCCAGCGTGCCCAGGAACACCCAGCCCAGAGGATCTTGGAGCCACTCCATGGCGATCTTGGCCACGGCCGCCATGATCGATCGGCAGCTAGTACTTCTTTTTTTTTTCCTTCCTTTTTTTCCCGTTTGAGTTTTAGACTGTGGACTTGTGGTGTGGTGGTAGAGCGCTCTTGGAGTAGAGCTGAGGAGAAATGGGGGAGGTGCACGGCTTATATATAGCCGGGGGAGTAGGTGAGGACTGGGGGCCGACTGACCGAGGACGAAGACAGATTGGGTTGAGAACTTCAGATAATTGTGGGCTAATGGTGACCATTACGATCTCTTTTAATACATTTTTATTTGTTCCTTTTGTTTTTCGTTTCAAACAGGGTTATGGCTCGCCTGCTAGGATCTTGAGAAAGGGATGGAGTAGGAATATTCACACCAACTCCAAGAGACTTTCTATATCTTTTTTTACTAATGGTTAGAGATAGAGGTTTTGGTGAAAAAACAAAACTTTCGAACAACAACATTAATTGGCTATACATCCTCTATTCTAGAATTCTCGCTAGCCAAAGATAAAGAGCAAGAGTGACTATCTAATACGAACAAGATATATAAAAAAAACTATAGGAGGGTAAAAAAGATATAGAAAGTGATTAACTGGTGGATCCTAGTGTCTCAAAATTAGAAGAGGAGGTGAGTTCACGCACATGAAACTGCCAAAATAAGTGTTGGGTTTGAAGCACATAGCTAGGATGGAATTCATACTAGGCACAAATAGAAAAGGCTTAATTTACACTTAGAATGCTACTCAAACACATAATAACCAGAGAAATGATACAGAGGCACTGCTTTAGCTATAAAAATCGTATAAAATATATAGCAAATTGAAAATATGTCAAACTAATTTTGATAAAAAATCTAGCCAGATTATTTCAAAATATATTTCTAGTAATAATATTCGTAGACATATTGATGGTCAAGTTCAAGACGCGTTGATTGCATACATCCAAAACAACAGTTGTTGTGACTGCTGGAAATATTACTGTACTATTGGATTGAGAACTTCAGACAGGTGTGGGCTAATGGTGATAGGAATACGATCACTTTTAATACATTTTTATTATTCTTTTTGTATGGTTCGCCAATAGGATCCTGAGAAAGGGATGGAGTAGGAATATTCATTGCAAGTTCAAGAGACTGTCCATATCTTTTTACTAAGGGAAAAAGTATATTTTGGTCCCTTAACTATCGCGAAAGTTCACTTTTAGTCCATGAACTTCAAACCGGATAAAACACATCCCTCGACTTTTCAAACCGTGCAAATTTCGTCCCTGACCGGTTATGATTGGTTTTGAAGGCGGTTTTGTCTTTTTCCTTTTTATTTATTTTAGTCGAATCTTTGAAAAATCATAATAAATCACATAAAAATCATAAAATAAAAATTCCAAGTTTCTTAGAGCATCTTCAAGGGCTTTGCATTTTCAGCTTTGCATTTGAGGGTATTTGCAAAGTCCCAAATGAATTTGCAAAGTTCCCAAAGGGAGGATTTCCAACCGTTTTGCATTTTCATCAAGTCCTCACGCCATTGTTTCCCGAAATTTTTTCCTTGCGCCATTCCTTCGGTGGACCGGCAAAAATATTTGGCGCGCATTCAGTCTTCGCGCCTTCCGTCCTTTCGTTCGCCCGCTCGCCCGCCAGATCGCCAGAAGGTCGGCCGCTCACCCAGGCCGCCAGTCGCCCAGGTCGCCCAGACCGTCGTCGTTCCTGGTCGCCAGGTCGCGTGCGTCGTCCTTCGACGTTCGCGTGCGTCGTCGTTCCCGTGCGTTCCTGAAGACTGTACGTGCTGGAGGAGGGAGATCGCGCGCTGAGACCTTGTGGCGGCGGAGGAAGAGTCTTTGATGAAACTTCGATATCTTGTGGCGGCGGCGGAGGGAGGGAGGGGTCGCGCGAGAGGAAGATCGCGTCTTCGATGAAACTTGGCGGCGGCGGAGGGAGGGGTCGCGCGAGAGGAAGATCGCGCGCGTATGCAGATCGCGTGTAGGGAGGGGTCGCGCGGGAAGAGTTTTGCGCGCCGAGTCGAGGGGTCTCCCCGCGCGCGCGATGCCTACGTGGCCGGCCGATTTCCTCGCGAGGCCCAGATGCAAAGCCTTGAGGAGGTTTGCATATATGCAAAGTCTCAACCTCTATTTGCAAAGTTTATCAAATTACAAACCTCATTTGTAAAACCATTGGAGGGGTGTTTTCTAGCCTTTTTTGCAAATTGGGCAATGCAAAGTCTATTTGCAAAGCCCTTGGAGATGCTCTTAGACTCTAGATAAGTAGATCTGCATAGTGAACGTATAATATGATATACTTTAAAACAAAGTTTTTGTTGTAAGTTTTGATTTATACTTTTTTATAATTAATTAGAATAATTCATAATCGTAGTTTCTATTGTCCAATTGTAGTAAAATTTATATGGTGGGCTAATTATTATATACTTGAGCTGGAGTAAAAATTTCATACTCATTGGATCATATATAACCTAGTTATAGATTTATTTAGGTTTATGTTTGCTAAATCTAAATAAATCTATACCTAACTTATACATCATCTACTGAGTATGAAATTTTTATCATTGTTCAGACATATAACAATAAATCTACTATAAAAATTTCAATACAATGGGACCAGAAACCGTAGCTATGAATTATTCTAATTAATTCCTACTATAAAAGAGTGAAATAATTGAGGGGTGATTTTACTCTTCCTATAATGCCGTTCGATCGGCACCGTGCTATAGAGCCCTCCATCGTCGAGATCTTATTCTCTCTCATTAACAGTTGTTCGATCTAGATGTCGTGACATATGAGCCCTCCATTATCGTGATCAACTCCACCTAAACTAATATTCAATCTCAAACACGTGTCACGGTACGTCTATAAGCCTCGCCGCCACCACCGTAGGAAAAGGGGAAAAAAAACGTAGGCCTTTCCGTCTCGCCGCTACCGCCGCCATGCCGTCGTCCTCGTCATCAACGATCAGGGCAGCCTCCTCGTGCCATCATGCATGATGCATACAGCCATGAACCAAGCCGGGAAGGCGCCCTGATCAGCCAACTGCCAACACCATCTTCGTTAAGTACTACGCTACCCACCAATATTTTCTCCCCTTTGTAGCCTCCGTGTATAAGGAATAAATAGCTGATGATTATGTTACTTTAGGTCAAAAAACATGCAACATTGATAGCATCAATCTAACCATCCAACACGACATCTCACAACTGGCTGGCAGATCTTGTTGCCATTCTTGGTCCTCTGCATGGCACCGCAACGTTGTCACTGATCCTTCTGGTAGCAAGCTGCTGCACGGGATAGAGGGCGTGGAGCAAGAACATGACACTGAAATTGTATCTGGTGATTTTGAAGGATCGGCATGGGAGCCTCCTACCTATTTTTTTGGTATTTTATATATAGGAGCAAAAAGCACGAGTACAACAGAGATACAACAGGGGGAGAAAGGATTACAAGGCAACCAATGCCCAAAGAGAAAAAAGGAACAAGCTGTTAATAACTGAAATTCTCATGGAATAACTTGAGTTCTTCTGCTATTTTCCTTTTGGCCTTGATGCAAACCAGACCAATTTCATCTTTGAATTCTCTTTTCCAGATTGATAGATTGAAGCTCTTGCCATCGAAAAATGCTGCATTTCTTGTCTTCCATATGATCCAAACAGGCAGTGATTACTATCTCTCTGAAAATTTTTCTGTCAAAGGCAATCCTAGCAGCACATACCATATCAAGGGGTGGTAGATTAGTATCCCAGTGGATGTTGATTGCATTCCAGCAAAGAGTGCTTATTGGGCAGGCAAAGAACAGATGGAAACAAGATTCTTCAGTAGAGTTGCAGAGTGGACAGTTATAGTTATTGAGTTGCCTATTCTTTCTTTTCAGGATATCTCTGGTATTGAGTCTATCTATCAGTAAGAGCCAGAAGAAAAATTTGTGCTTCCCTAGGTTTCCAGCATTCCACAGCCACTTGAAAAGAGGTGAGGCCGGCTGACTTCCTCTCATTAGTTTGTATACTTTGGTGGATGAATAAGTGGAATTTCCCCAGCAATAAATCCACTTATCTTCATCATCTGGATTCAGCTGCAGATTTTGAATTTCAGTGTTTAGACAGCCCAGCTGGTTGCTTGCTTCGGTGGACAGTGGCTGGAAGAATACGGTTTCAGCATCCTTCTCTAATAAAAACTTGATCGAGCTCTTAGGTTTCCTGGCAAAGCTGAAAAGTAAAGTTCAGGATATTTGATCTTACAGAGATTGTCTGTCCATCTGTCATCCCACAGCATGATAGAGTTTCCTTTTTTGGCCCGTATTCGACTCCCTGGTGCTCCTCGTCTCCTGGAACGTGTGGAAGGAACGTAACAATCGTGTGTTCCAGAGATCGCCAAGGTCGGTCGTGCAGGTCGTTCAGGCGATCGTCGCTGAGGGAAGTGACTGGGCGTCAGCTGGCTACGGGCCTCTGCAGGCTTTGGCTATCTTTTGGTCGCAAAATGGGTTTACAATGTAATCATAGGCTAAGGACCCAGTAGTTTAGGCCAGTGTGCTTGAGTCGCTAGCTTGATCAAGGTGTCTTACTGAGATCGGCCGGACGACTTCGTGTTTGTAACAAAACTTTTCCTCCCTCTTAATGAAAAACGGGTGAAGTCCCGATCGCGAAAAAATTTGGTACGTGTGTTCGTGGTCGAACGGCCGGAGGACGTCTTAAGCGTGTCTTCAACGACGGCGATCTCTCATGGCTCGAGAACAGGTTTGGCAGTATAGCTAGCTACTCAAAACTAAACTAAACATAGGTGCTGCACAATTATATAATTTAATATATCAATAATAGCAAGGCTGAATGCAGATAAAGTATTTGCTCTTTTACACTTTCTATTGTCCTATTCAGAGTATGCCTTTCTGTTATTTATGTTGGGTCATAGAACTGAGATTTTGCTGATGCCAACAAGCACAAGTGTACCATTTACAAAAATCAAAGTAACTATTTTGTGGTGAAGCTTCGCCTAAAGCAGGATAGAGAGATATTATAGGTAACATGAATCATTTAGGCTAATTGATTGTCGATACTTTGATCTCCTGGGCTCCACGAAATGTAAGTGAATACCAATTTACCTATAAAATAGAAAGCAAACAAAAAAAGTAATATATGGCTTAGGAATAAGCCATATATTACTTCTCAAGGGCACTATATTTATTTGAGTTTATTAGAATAAGTTTTCTTCTCAAGAAAATTAATTGTTATATGTCCATTATTTATGAATTTGTTCCCATAATGTGTCATATATGCATTACTATTTCTTGAATTGAAAAACTATTAGTATTTTTCTTTTCACGTAAACTTTTTAATAGACATGTGCGGCACATGCATTTTGTAGAAAAACATAAATCTAAAGTTACATCAAAAACTTTGTTTTAAAGCATACCATATTATATATTCACTATGTAGATCTACTTATCTAGAGTCCAAGAAAGTTAGATTTTTCATTTATGATTTTTATATGATTTACTATAATTTTTGAAATATTCAGCCAAAATAATAATAAAAAAAGATAAAACCGCCTTCAAAACCACTCATAACCAGGCTAAAAAGTTGAGGACGAAATTTGCATGATTTAAAAAGTTGAGGGATATGTTTTGTTCGGTTGAGGGGACCGAAAGTAGACTTTTCCTTTTACTAATGGTTACAGATAGAGATTTTGGTAAAAAAAAACAAAACTTTCCAACAACTTCGTTAATTGGCTGTACATCCTCTATTCTAGAATTCTCGCGAGTGATTATCTAATACACATAAGATATAGAAAAATTATAGGAGGGTAAAAAAGATATAGAAAGTGATTAGCGGGTGGATCCTAGTGTCTCAAAATTAGAAGAGGAGGCGAGTTCACGCACTTGGAACTGCCAAAATAAAGTGCTGGGTTTGAAGCACGTAGCTAGGATGGAATCCATACTAGGCACAAATAGAAAAGGGTTAATTTACAAAAAAAAAAAAAAAAATCTTAGAATGCTACTCAAACCTATAATAACCAGAGAAATGACCACAGAGGCACTACTTTAGCTATGAAAATTGTATATTGAAATATATAGCAAATTAAAAATATATCAAACTAATTTTGATGAAACATCTAGCCAGACTATTTCAAAAATATTTTGAATAATAATATTCGTAGACATATTGATGGTCAAGTTCAAGACGTGTTGACTGCATACATCCAAAACAACAGTTGTGATTGCTGGAAATATTATTGTACTATTAATTAAGTAGCCAACTTGACATCTTGTTTTTTCCAGCTATTTGCTATGCGTCTTATGTTTTCCAGCTATTTATTCCAACCAGCTTGAGTTATGTATGAGCATCAGCATATCTTGGATTTTTATGCAGCTAATGTTGCATGCACTACATGGGTCAAGGCCAAAGGTTTATTTGGGAGAAATGAAGATTATGTTAACATAATTGGGGATAGGAGTAGGATCTCATTTTCTACATTTTTGTTCTCTTATTTTCTTTTGAAATTGGAATATTGGTATACCTTCCCTTATCATGAGAAAGTGGTGGAGTTGGAGTGGTTATACAATTGACGCTTAGAAAAAGGGATATTAACTGTAGCGAACTATGGATTCACTAGAGCATTATTGGTAGGTTTTTCCCTAGGTCTTTTTGAATGCATGAACTTCACAAGGATCATACATAAACCTTACATGAATCTATTCGATTTTATGGAAAAAGAATTGCAGGAATAGGAAAAGTTCATGTGTTACAAACATGGCCTTAACATCAACCTTTTTCTTCGATTTTTACTGAGTAAATAGCTAGTATTTAGAGAATTAATGAGGAGATGGGCTCCTTATGTCTGAAAATTAAAGGGGTGGCAGGGTATGGGTGGGGGATCTTGAATTTGAACCCATAGCTATAAGCTTGTTTGTGCCGTGTGACTATTAGGTTCAAAACATGTAGCTTAGATGGAATCTGATAAGTATAAACAGAAATGATTAATTTAAGACAATGATTTCAGAGAATCCCTTTTTCCTATAAGAAGCAAAATATTTTTTTTGCAACTAGGCACAAATTGAAAGGCTCAATTTAAGAAAAACAATTAAAAAAATCCCACTCCTTCCCATAACAAAAAGAATGAATCTGTTTTATTTATATGGCGAAATGATTAGGAAGACATTATTTTGACTATGGATAAGTTTGTACAAATATGTTTAAAATATGTAGAAATTATCATATATTGAAACTAATCTTTGTACACATTTTCAAACATTTTTTTTAAATTTATTCATAAATGTATTGATGGTCAAATTCCAGAAGTTTTTAATTTCACCTATTAATTACAAATAAAAGTTACATGTTATGATTATTAAAAAATAAAACTACCCTTTGTTCCAAATTATAAGTCACTTTGAATCTTTTGATACATCCATTTTGCTATGTAACTACATATAATGATATGTCTAGATCATCACAAAATAGATGAACAAAATAATCAAAATGACTTATAGTTTGAAACAAATGAAGTAACTGCCACCTATATCTCATTTTTTCTGGCTATTTATTCCCACCATCTTGATTTATTATAAGGATACAATATCTGCTTGGATTTTTTGAAAATATTTTAATTTTCCATGCGCTAGATGCAGGATTGAATATTATGCTCAGATAGTTAGGGGTAGGAATAGGTTCTTTGTTTCTACCCTTTTTCATTTGAAATTGGATTATGTTATGCCTTTCCTCATTATGAGTAAATGCAGTAGCTATATTTTGATATCGAGAAGTAGGTGGTAGGGTTTTCTTTTGGCACAGTCTTTTCCTTTGAAATCTAGGGTGTGTAATGTTAGTGATTAGCAAATTAATTAAGGCATAAACTCCTGATGTTAACTACTAGTATATTTAGATCTTGTTTGGATTCATTAGCTAGTAAGAGTTAGCTATTATCAACTGTGATTATTAGTTGGTTTGACCCAACTAGTGACTTACTCCCTCAGTTTCAAATTGTAGTTCACTTTGATTTTTTTGTACATTCATTTTATTATGCATCTAGATATTATATTATGTCTAGATACATAGCAAAATGCATGCACCAAAAAAAAGTGAAAGTAATCTATAATTTGGAACGGAGGAAGTAGTTATTAGTTGGATATTCAAGTGACTATTACCTAGATTATTAGTTGGATCCATTTTGATCTAAAAAAGCTAATCCCTCCATTTCAAACTATAAATTATTTAGATTTTTGTAGATAAATTAGCTAGACTTAGAGCATCTCCAACAGTTGGCCATTTGGGTTATGCATTCTATAAATTTGCCAAAAATCTTAAAAATTGCTCTCCAACAGTTGACCATTTGACTTATGCATTTTGCCAAACTTGGCATTTGATGGATCAAACTTGGCATTTTTGCATAGGCTCCATGGCTTGGCAATTTTAGAATCCCGTGAATCCCGGACTTGTTGTCCACGCGCGCGCGCCTCCTTTTCCTTTCCGTACGTCGGATTGTCAGCCAAATAGTCTTGATACATCCTCCGGTGCCCGGCTTCTCTATTGCGATGGATGACAATATGACCAGGGACCGAACCACCATGTCTTCCTTTTTTTTTTTGATAACATTTGCACAATTTGAGCAGCTGTGAACATGAAGAAATCGTCATCGTCTGAAGACTCATCATCGAACTGTCTTCGGCGACGTGATCTGGAGGCAAGTCAAAAATGGCAAGTCTTGGTGGGTCCACTATTTTGGAAAATGGCAAGTCAAAAATGCCCAACTATTGGAGATTACCTTTTTTCCCCTTTGGCAAATGGTTTTGAGACTTGGCATTCTCTAACAAATGGCAAAGGAAAAATGGCCAACTGTTGGAGATGTATCTAGATTTAGTGTTTGTCTAGCTGCATTTATTCTCAATTAAACTATTAGATATCAAAACAGGATCTTAATATTAACTAGCCAGCTATACATCTTGTTCTTCCTGGCTATTTATTCTCACTAGCTTGATTTGTATATGAGCATCAGTATATTTTCTTGGATTTTATGCGCTCAATGTAGCAATGGTCTTCTTGGGGCGCCGAAAGGTTCAGTTGGTAGGTGAAACCTAGACACATCTGTGAACCAAACATTACTTGAAATCTTGAATACAGATCGAGGTGCTAGCTCAATTGTCGCCCTGTAACGTTTTTCTTCTACTAGTGCTTATGGGTGCGTCGTGCGTAGGCTTTTCTCGCTGTAACGATTTTTTTCTACTAGTGCTTATGGGTGCGTCGTGCGTAGGCTTTTCTCGCGTACACTCATCAACAACTCAGTACTATACAGGTGTGAGGTTTTTTTTCTCACGACTTCCTTGACGGTAACCCCATTGAAATTACCTTTTGCTGTCAATGGCTCATTGACGACTCGATCAAATCAAACGAGTAGAGATCGGCTTTTCTAGCGTACACTCATCAACAACTCAGTAATATACAGGTGTGAGGTGTAATTGTCCTTTTTCTCACGCCTTCTTGACGGTAACCCCATTGAAATTACCTTTTGTCAATGGCTCATTGACGACTAGATCAAATCAAACGAGTAGAGAGATCGCGCGCGCTTATTACCAAGCGCATGGCCCCGGCCGGCGCTGGCAAAATGACGCGGCGTGCCGGCATGAACGAATTAGTCCAACGATGAGCACACAAGGTTGTCTCTGATCATTCAAAAGAATAAGAATGCTGCAGTTCAACTAAACTCATTCATGCTCGTAGTAGTCAACTAATCCAAGATAGTGAAAAGCTACCAGTTCAGTAGGCCGTACTACACACCAATATATAGATGCGACAGGAAGTACGAATGCTACACTTGATGGCAACAGAATGCCTAAAGAAATGGATCATGAAAACAAACGCATCATATCGATCATTTTGGTTTGTCCATATGGAATGGAGATAACTAGCTATGGCGCTAGCCCATTGGGAAATTTTGTTTGGCCGCCAGCACGCAGCGTGGCGGAGGCAGCCAAAGACGATCAAGTGGTTTGTCCGGCCAGCACAAAAAAACTAGCACGGGTGCTGGGAGAATCCCCGTGCCGGCATGAACGAACTAGTCCAACGATGAGCATACAAGATTGTCTCTGATCATTCAAAAGAATAAGAATGCTGCAGTTCAACTAAACTCATTCATGCTCTCGTAGTAGTCAACTAATCCAAGATAGTGAAAAGCTACCAGTTCAGTAGGCCGTACTACACACCAATATATAGATGCGACAGGAAGTACGAATGCTACACTTGATGGCAACAGAATGCCTAAAGAAATGGATCATGAAAACAAACGCATCATATCGATCATTTTGGTTTGTCCATATGGAATGGAGATAACTAGCTATGGCGCTAGCCCATTGGGAAATTTTGTTTGGCCGCCAGCACGCAGCGTGGCGGAGGCAGCCAAAGACGATCAAGTGGTTTGTCCGGCCAGCACGCAGCGTAAAATTGTTGTATGTAACAGATGACACTTGCCAGCAACTGTCCATGGCTCATGATGAATTGTATTTTGCTGACAGAGTTCATATTGCCAATTGTGATTCAAGAGCTAAGATTTTTTTCTTAAAATAATGTTAACTGACAGCAACCTAGTTGTCAACAATATCTACAGTTCTGTAAAATGGTATTTGCTCCAAAGTTTGATCCAGCTGCCTGGTAAAAAAAAACAGTTCCATACTCCGTTTCTCTACTGTATGAGGCTGTCAGATCTAGTCAGCAAATTTAAAATTGCAGCAAATTAATGTTGTATTGTAGTGACATGTGTTGACATTTGATAAGCAACATGTTGCTAGATTTTTCTTTGAGGACAAGACAGTAACATCTTGCTAGATTTTTCTTTGAGGACAAGACAGTAACATCTTAGAGATGAACCGACATCGATCTTCCCCCACTTGTACATGGTTATTAGAAATGATTTTGACAGTCACATTTTCACTGATGACAGATTGTCATAAGGCCTCTGTGTAGAAAGATAAAGTCACAGATTGCCCGTGCAAAGAAAGAACAAGTGGTAGATTCACTTTTGGCGGTTTTCTTATTAACTATAGCACTGATCTTACGTTTGTGTAAGAAGTGTATAATTAATCTAAAATTGACGTCATTGTTAGCCTTCATTTCAGAACATGTATAGCGCACTGCAGTACAAATCTGCCATTGTCTTGTTCACTATTCCTGACAAAATCTCACGACGCTGTTCAGATCGAAAAAACACGAGAGGCTGCATTTGTGCGTGTACCTGTTCTGCCGTGGATGTTTTAAATAAAAGGTTTGATCAAATATTGCATGCCAGTTCCAAGTTCCAACTTTCAAGGTCCACGGTCTACAGTGTCTCTGTGGTTGCAGTTGCAGTAGACCAACAAGAGAATTATGTATTTGGCACTGAAACAAACCAGTCTTTCTCATTTAGCACTCGAAGATTTGAACTTTCTCACCAAGTTGGAATTTTCTTTTCCTATTTGGCACCACATGCTTTTACAACAAACAATGGCATTCTTGTCATTTTGGCGACCACTTGATATCTTTACTAGCCCAAATGCACGGTAGTGCCATCTAGGGAAGAAAAATTCAACATGGTGCCATATAAGAAAGTTCGAACTTTTGAGTGCCAAATGGGAAAGACTGGTTTGTTTCATTGTTAAATAGATTATTCTCAAATAGTTTTTGAATGACCTGCCTCTATAAATTCAATTTTAAATGAGGTTAGCAATTTCAGCCAAATATACACTAGCTTTAGAAACAATTAGATCTAGAATCTGTCTTAGAAATCGATTTGTCACGACGACTAGATCTAGCTAGTGGCCTCAAAAAATAGGTGTAGCACAATAAAATTCATAACTTTTTCAAATGAAGTCGGATCAAGACAAACTTTAAACTAGAGTTGTATATTTCGAAGAGTCTACAACTTTGCAGTTGCAAAACATTAAATCATGCAAGTTCTATTTGAAGTTCTCACATTTTAAGATTTTGTTTTTTTTTCTAAACGACTTCGATGGATAAATGAACAAAACCAAAGTTATAAGTCTAAAAAATATCTAAAACATTACAGTTGATAACTTCTTCATTTGAAATAAGTTATGGTTTTCCAAAATTCAGTTTGAAGCCTTCGCATTTCGAAATTAATTTTTTTGATTGACCTTCGATGCAGAAACGACAAAATCCAAAAGTAGTAGAAACGATAAAATTTTCATTTGAAATCATTTATTGAGAAACAAATTGTTTAAATTTCTCACATTTTGAAATTCAAAATTTTTAAATATCCTCAGATAAAGAAATGACCAAAACTAAAGTTGTACCACTAGATGATATCTACAACTTTCCAGTTATAGCCTTTTTCCCTTAAATTTACTTAAAGGGTCCCAAATATTTATTTCAATATCCAATAAAGTGGATACAAGTGACTTTGGAGGTACCCATAAGGCTTGATGTTGTGAGTTTGAATCTCACCGGTTGTGCTTTTTTTAAATATAGTTTTAAAGTCTATTTGTGATTTCTAGCAAACCAATTCTATGTACCGATGAACTCTGTCCCGTCTATAGAATCCTATTTGTAGAGATGGGTCTTTATATAGTCGCCTCTACATATCTATTTCTAGATACGACTGGACAATTATCTCATAAGGGCGTCCCCAACAGTGCCAACTCAGCTAGCTTATAGCAATCCATGTCATCATTTTGCTGATGTGGAAGAAAGAGAAGATAGAAAAGAGAAGAGACTATCTCTTATCTCAACGTCTATCTCGCTCAGAAAACGAGGTAATTTGTGGGTCTGGTCATAAAGAGTGAGAGAGGAAGGAGAGAAGATATAGAATAAAATATTATTTACATATGAGGTTCACATGATAAAGTGATAATGACATAGCTGAGCTAGCAGTTGACTAGTTGGTCTATAGATATGCGGGACTCCATATAGGCTTACGAGCCGCTTCAACAGATCCAGGAGGCAGGAGTGAATGGGATTGGGACCACTATGATTGAGGGAAGACATCCCGGAGTTCCAAGAGTTCCAAGTTAGGAATACTTACTTTGTCAGTTGTCACATTTTCTTTAGTTAGGCCTTGTTTAGATTGGGCCAAAATTGCAATTTTTTCTAACTTTTTGAATTTGGAATCTAAACGGGTAGGTTGGAAAAATTTGGGCTATCAAAGTTGGAGAATCTAAACGGTGGAAAAAATTTGGGCCCAGCCTGGTGAAAAAAGAGAAAAAAAGGGTACAGCTTTGTCACACTTTCGTCCCGTCTCTGATCGATGAAAACAATGAAACATAGAGTACACGCTAGTACAGCAGTACGTGAACGGTGGTGTTGGATGAACGGCCTTGATAGGCGATGCCCTTCCAACCAGTGGTGGAATTTGGACAATGCTTAATGCTTAATGCTTAGAGAGGGTCAACTACTACTACTCATCAACAGTGGTGTGCGGTGTGCCATAGCATCCACGCATGTGCACTACTAGGTCTTTTTGCACTGCTTGTTGAATAAAGCAAACATGCCGTGAGTATACACGAGAGCACGCATACTTTCTACTCTCACACAAAAGATACACTATAGCACTTTAGTTGTACTGCCATATATGGTTCGGTCGACCAAACATACAAAGCAGATAAACAAAGGAAGATGCTACTTCAAGCATTTCCAAATCTTTGAATGAAGATGAGCTACCAAACCTGAAATTCACCGTCCACGGGCCAGCAGCCATGGCTAGAAAAGGCCATGCAAGCATGACGTGGCTACAGCCAGTTTGTTACGGGATGCTGACGTTGCTACAGCAGGGCTGGCAGCAGGGAGATCGATCTGGTTCGTCATCTCAGCCACCAGAAACGGACTTGACGTTTAGCTAGAACGGCCGTGAAAACTGCCTGCTTGCTTGCTTCAGGCTTCAGGTTCAGGGTATGGCTGTGCACTGATTTCTAGATGCAGCTGGTCATCGATCGATAACTATCATCGTCCAGTCTGAGGTAATCAAAAAATAATTTAAGGGCTGGAGAAAATGCTAACGCCTTTGGCTATGCTTTCTCTGACTTTATGAATTTGTTGATTGTTGAATCGATCGCACGTACTACGTCGTTTGGTTGTGTTCCTGCCTTTCTGGGCGTGTTTCTCTTTAGTTATACGTACAAGCCCAGTGTAACCAAGACACAAACTTAACCTCTGTCTAGAAAATTTGGCACGTGTTTGTTTGTCTATTACTTGTTTATAGGCCAAAGTTTGTCCACCTCTGAAAAAAGATTGGCAGGTGTAAATAATATCAACTAAACCACATTTCAAATTTTCAATTTGTTCTCACCAATGTAGTAGTTGATATGATTTTGTTTACAAAACAAAACCCCAAATGGCTACTCCGTATGTTTCAATCAAAAATCATAAATGGCATGTGGATCCTACATGTCATGCTAACATCAGAAAACATCGCATGGCTATGATCCAAACAACAAATTTTTGACTTTGGCCAAATTTTGGCACGCCTTTATTTGAACCAAACAACAAACAACAAAGTTTTATCCACGCTTTGGCGCAGCTCATGTTTGGCCTATAGCCAAAGTTTGGCTTGCTTTGCTAGAGGCAGCAACCGCCTGACGATATGATGATGCCAAATCTAGGCTGCCGCTTTTGTGGTTTAGGAAGAAGAACGGATGCTCCAATTTGATTGGGATTTTATGGAAATATAAGAAGCTCAACAACTGTTCAAAGGACTAACTAGCCATCTAATCAATGGCATCTATCATCGTTTATTTCTGTTTGACAATCATGTGCTACCAGTTGATCGGTTGACGATATGAAACTGACATGTGAGACGTTGTTTTAGAAGTACTATTCATCACCTTTTTTTTTTTAGAAGGACAACAAAGTTTTATGGATTTTGACCATCTCACATACGCATTGTAAGAGAATAAGAGCAAGTAAAAGCTTTTCCTATGTAGTTTTTAAGCTGATTAGTTGGTGGTTTTGAGTTACATATTGAGTATGAGATTCTACATTGATATCACATTCTTATTTCTTTATTTCTTTTAAATTTAGTAAATTGTAGTGTGTACGGTCTAGCTGGTTATAGAGTCTAGATTTTTATTTTAAATAAAACTTTCTTCAAAGAGTGTAGTTTTTTTTCTTAACACGTTGTTGACAATCAAAAGTGTCCAAAATGCACAATGTACTTCTCCATCATGTTTTTATCGTCAAGACGGCCAAAAAACATACTTGGATCATTGCATTTGCACCCTAGCGAAGAAAACGGTTTTTTAGGGAGTCGACTTAGCTAACTCCCAAAATCGGCTAAACCGACTTCCCAACTTTTCAAATGTAATAATGGACTTTATCATTGTACTCCTCTCATCGAGCTAATAAAAAACATATGTGAATCGCCTCATTTAGAATCCGGATGAATTAATTATGAATTATATATTTTTTTTTGTCGAAATTCACGGTGCCAAGTCAGCTTAGCTGACTTCCCTTGTTTTCAGCCCCAAATTAATACTCTTTGGGCTCGTAGAACCCGTCCTAGGTGACTCACAATTCACCTTAGTCGACTTTGTCAGGTCCAGACACGATTTGAAAAGTGTTTCGACTCTTTGAGGGATAAGATCACCCCACCTTATAAATATAAGGTCCACATCCGATTGAGGCGATAAACACACACAATAGTAAAAAAACAATATATAACTTCTCTTTAATTTCCCTCGGCTTCTTCTCATTCTTCGTCGATGCTGCATGGACGACGGATCGATGACGGCAAGGCCCTAGCGTGGTCAGGCCATCTAGGACATTCCATAGCCGCTGCACAACCCCGATGGAGTCCATCCCTTCTGGGCGTGTGAGGTTTTGGGTCTTAAAAGACCTTCCTGACGTGTCTTATATATCGCGCGCTCCTGGCGAGGCCTCTCCGGCAATGTATCCTACATTTCATATTCATCACTGAAGGCATGTGGTCGAATACAGATATACCCTAGGCGCCGGTCAGTCTAAAAAATCGGCTAGGCACTACACGAACAGTTTAGCTCCTTATCGGTGTGGTGACTTAAGTAAGCGCCATCACGCACAGCTTTGATAAAATACTAGTATCAAGGGCGCGCGCATTCGCGCGCCCGTGTCCCCGTGCAGTAGCCAATTTGAGAAATGTTGTGAGAAGCAGCTAGATAATGTGGATTGGTCTGGTCATCTTCATGCAGCCGCTTGCTGGTAGCCTTCCACTGCAATGTAAGAATCAGAGATAAAATAGAGTATTCAATGAGTCACTAATGTAAACTAATCTGGAGAAAAAGAAAACCAAAGATATAAATCATAAATTCATTCACTTTATTTGGTCAGTGGGGAGTGGATGATGTGTTTTTCGCTGAGATGCTGATCCAGCTAGCCTTGCCAGCTTCGACGGCGTTGATCTTTTAGCATGAAACATTCAGAAAACAAGGTTCAGATTCTAGAGGAACAAACATTCATTGTAATGCTTCCCACTTAGCAGCCAACATAAAAATCTAGAAGAAAATATCTTATATCAGTCCCAATTTAAAATATGGTCGCAATTCATTTGGTAAGGTAAATATATTTCATAAACAGAGAAAATGAAGAGGTCAACACTCTGCCATAACCTAGAGAAATAAAGAGTTTTATATGATTTTCAGTGATATTTGCTAATTATCTGCCTTGTTTTGCTTCAGTAAAAAAAATACATATAATTAGAGTCTATTTGAATGAACTTTGCTATCAACATATGGAAACAACATGTGCTTGGGATAAATAACTATTTCAGGAAAATCAAGATCAACGATACATATGTAGAATGCTTGATCAAGGAACCTCAGATCCGAAAATAAGGACAGACCTTGCAGGTATGTAAGTTGCAGTCACTTAATTGTACGTAGTTGTAGAAATCAAAGTTCTAGGTTGTCATCTTAACTAACCTGCAGAAAGGACAGTGGTAGGGAAGAACCTGAGTCATTGGGATCTGATTGCTTCTGCAAAAGAAATTTCATCTGTTGACCGAGTGCAATTAGAAAAGACTTAGATTTGCTATTTAGACATTCATATAACTGATTGTAGCGGTTGTGAATAGCTAGGTACCAAAATTTTTGAGAAATAAGGCCCTGGCAAATGTTCCTTTGGCTAATCCATTTACATGTTAATGGCCAAGGAAACCGAGCCATAGAGTAAGGTTGCTAAGAAAGGATTTACTCCTAAATATGATTGAGCAACGAATATTAACTTAATATGTTCCTTTTGACCATAGTATATGACGGATTTTACATTTAGTAAATCTCAAATCTCTATTGCCTAGGCAACAAAGGTCACATCACCTCAAAAATGTTTTGACATATGTAGTTTTATTACTGTATAAGTAGCAGGAGAATATAATTAGTTTCAAGGCTATTTTTAGAAATGTGAAAAAGAGTAATAATAACATAAGAATAAGATATTTACGAATCTGTGAGCTGCATAGACAATAAGAAATAAGCATAATAGGTTAATGAAATAGGCATGATAGGATGAGTGACAATCCTCTTCACCAATTATAAACTAAAAAATAGATAAACAAACAAAATAATTAATCCAACCTAGAGGTAGAGGAAGAGGATGAAGGAGAGAAATTATGAATTCAACCTGGGTAGAGGAAGGGATGAAGGGAGATGTACCTTCACCTGGTTTCCCATAGCACCTCATACCTAGGGTTTCCTGTTGCAAGGCAACATCATAGAGGAGAGGAAGAAGACGGCGCGAGGAACGCCGCGAGGAGAGGAGGCCACCACCCCTCCGCCCCCACCGTCGTTGTGCGCTCCCGTCGCCGTTGCCCACCGAAGCTTTGGGATGTCGTCGCGCTCCATTATCGCCTCGTGTCGTCAGCCGGCAGCACGGCCATGGAGAGAAGCGAGAGGGGGAGGAGGAGGCCAGCCCATGCCGGCGGCGACGATGGGGAGCGGCGGCGTTGGAGGAGGCGAGAGGGAGCGGCGCCGCTGGAGGAGGCGAGCGCGCTATAGGAGGCGGCGCATGGGTGTCACGGTCGGGGCGAGGAAGAAGTGAATGAGGAGTTACGGGAGATATTTTTCTTCCCCAAAGAGAAGTAGAAGCTGCTTGTATATTTGAGTCTCTAGATTCGAAGTAGAAGCTGAAGAAGAAAGCTAGAAGCTGGAGAAGACAAAGAAAAGGGTGAGAAGCAGCTTCCAGCTTCTAGCTTCTTATCAAATCTAGGCCACACAATGGAGATCGGATGGCCAGAAAAATTGAGGTGACGTGGCTCAACCCTCCTTCCTGGAAGCTGTCGGGCTTTATATTGTTTTAACTAGTTTTTTCTATATCGAAACGCAAGGTATCTTTCTTAACACACAACGGTTGTCATAGACAATGATACGCATGAAACTAGTATACGACCTGTACGTACGTACAGGACAAATTTACCAACCGATGATCTCGACTGCTAGCTAGCTAGAGTCTACGGAACGGGATGCATACCACCTACTGCGTACACTGCCATGCCACTGATGCGACCTCTTGTTCTATCCAGTTGCCTTCTAGTCAAAGCATGCACTGTTCGAGTGAGGAAACGAAAACGACGATCTATTATACTCCGTTCCATGGTTGTTGTGAGTATTATTATGCATATACAGCAGTCCAATGGTTGACTGCCCGATCGAGATCGAGATCGAGAGGAATGGAAAATCGACATGGGTGCTCGGCAGAGGCCTCTGACAAGTGAACCTGAGCGGGCTGCGTGCATATTCACCAGACCCAGACGCCATACCAGACTCGAGAGGGATTCCGATAAGCTATGCGCGACAAGCTAGCGCAAAGCGCACCCTTTTTTTCGCGAACTTCACTGTCTCAAGCTGGATCGAGCGGACCAAAACTCACGCCGTTGCCGCGGTCATGGAGTCAACAGAGGAACATTATCGGTAACACACCTACTCCAAGTATTCTTCTTTTGTCTTATATAAGAAAAAGAAATCTTGGTTAGTGAAGCTGCTCTGCTTGATCTATATAGCTAATAGTTACCTGCTAATAATTAACTAATTTTGGATATAAACATGTGAACTATTTATGAGCAGTTAAACTATATATTAGTCCAGTTTCCATTTCAAAAAAACTAATGGTCTAGCTAATTATTGGCTT
The DNA here is from genome assembly GCA_018135685.1 of Themeda triandra. NCBI lineage: Eukaryota > Viridiplantae > Streptophyta > Magnoliopsida > Poales > Poaceae > Themeda > Themeda triandra. The sequence continues at coordinate 84,695 of JAENPR010000405.1, read as the reverse complement.
TTTTAAGAAAATACCCAGCTAACAACTATCATATATACTAGTTGGACCAAGCAGCCAGCTAATAACCCCTAATAGTTACTCCGTACTTAGTTAGCTAGTTAGTTAATACTCTCTCGCTTTAAATTATAAGTCATTTTGACTTTTTTGGTTATTTTAAAATGGAGAAAGTAGCTCATAACTAATAGTAGCTAGCTAGTTACCTATTAATAATTAGCTCAACAGATTGAAATATGTCAACCTAATACTAATAGTCTAGCTAATTATTAGCTAATACCTTGCTAACGACTATCTTATAAGTTGAACCAAGCCATAACAACTAATAGTTCAATAGCTAGTTAATAGCCCATAGCTGATATTAGCTACCTAACTTTTTTAGCTGTTTTTAGATGGTGGCTTAAGTTCAACTAATAAGATAGTTGTTAATTATTCGGGTACTAGAGCACTAGGCTATTAGTTAAGGCCTTGTTTAGATCACCAAATTGGTGGTCACCAAATGCACTGTAGCGTCATAAATGCGCACTGTAGCATTTCATTTGTATTTGATAAAAATTGTCTAAACTTTGACTAATTAAGCTCAAAATATTCGTCTCGCAAAGTATAACAAAACTGTGTAATTAGTTTTTGATTTTATTTATATTTAGTACTCTATATATGTGCCGGCATTTCGATTTGACGGAAAATCTTCCTTTTGCATAGTGAAATTTAGGGGAGAATTCTGGCAACTAAACAAGGCCTAACAATTTTCTAGACTATTAATTGAGTCCATTTGAAGCTAAACAGCTAATAATTAGCAAGTACTCCATATATTCCAAATTATAAGTCTCTTTGATTTTTTTACCCATTTTATTATGCATCTAAACATATTAATATGTCTAGATACATAGCAAAATAGGTAAACCAAAAAAGTCAAAGCGACATATAATCCCTCTGTCTTGTAATATAATAGAGTACAATGTGGCTATTCTCGAGACAAAATAAAAGAGAGGACAAGAGACGCACATACCCCTTACTTAACATTCTAATCTATTAAAATTTAATCTATTGTATATGATTAAAGGGTGCAATCTAAGTTTCCTTATGAAAATATGGTAAGCACTTATGATGGAGGGAGTAAGTTTATTAATTATTTTTATTTAAAAAAATGCTATCTTATTGTTCTCCAGTTGCACTGTATTTGGGAACATCTCACAAAGATCGAGGGGACACCCCACAAAGGTCAAAATGCACTTTATTTCAGGATGCAGGGAGTATAATTTAGAATGGAGTGAGTAATTATAAGTTCTATAGATTAAATAGAGATCCTAATACGACCTAAGCTAGTGTTGTAATCTGAGTAGCCTTTGGGGCTTGGGCCCAGGCTAGGCATACTAGTGGATAAGACAAATGAATCTAAAGATACTCCCAGTGCCACCTTAATGAATGATGAGGATCACGATCATCCCTAATAGGGAAGCCTTTTAAAAAAATAAAACAGATTTAGACCTTTTTTAGATTGTAAATTCTTTTACGAAAGTACTATAGCACTTTTGTTTGTATGTGATAATTTTTGTCCAACTATGGTCTAACTAGACTCAAAAGATTCGCTCACAAATTAGAGGCAAACTGTACAATTACTTAATTTTTTACCTATATTTAATACTCCATACACACGCCTAAAAATTTGATGTGATGGAGAGAGTGAAAAGATTTAAAATTTAAGGCATCTAAACAAGGCCTTGGTGTTGGTGGACGTAGCCACGTAGGAAATGATGGAGCACACCCACAGCAGCTTGCATCGTCATTACCACGTAATCGTGGCATCAATTTCCAAAGACACAACTTGAAGCAACCCCCGGCCCGCAGCCTCCAGCCGGCCCCCTCTCGTCCGCCTCCGGTGTGCTCGCCGGAGCGGAGGGAGAGGGGCCCGTCCTCGGTTGATAGCAGGTAGTAGCTAGTAGTTGTTTCTTCCTTTACATCAGTGCCTATATGGCCATGTCCCTCCGTGGTAAGAGCTACCTCAAGGGAGCTGCTGTCGTCCTCATCGTCGCCGAGGTTCTCTTCGGCTTCGTCGCCGGCGTCGTCGCTGTTGAGGTTAGTACCAATAAAATTAACTCGCCCCCTCAGGCAGTTCCATCTCACTCCATCTCCATCGACATCTGCTTGAGTTTCCATGTCGCTGTCCCCGATCCGGCTGCGATTGAGGTCGATTTGAGGGTTGTATCCATGATTCGGATTCCCGTTTCGGTGGATTTGGACCTTGGTGCGGTCTCTCTCTTCTTCCTTTCTCTAGACGTGCCATCCGCCTCCTCCAAGGCTCCAACTGTGCCCAATCGCCCGCTTCATCCCCTCCACGGCTGTCTCCGGTCCTCTGGATCTCTTCTGCAGCAAGGTGGCTCCTCTCCTGGAGTTTGTTCGACGACGCCGCCTCCCCCTGGGACCCCGGTTTGTGCCGCATCTTCAACCATCGGCGTCAACTCCGACCAAATCCTTCAGTCGCCGACGTGCACTTTCTCCGTTGACTCGACCGGCCCACCTTCAACCGACGCTTTGCGCGGTCTTTCCGCCCGGGTGCACGCGTTCTTGACGCCCTGCGACCCCCCGCCGGCGGCTTCATCGTCATCAACGCCATGGACAGCTTCGTCCTCTCCAGATCCAGGGTATCAATGTAAAATGGTCTTCTTTTGAGGACTTGTTTGTAACCGGACTGTGATAATACAATATATGTGTTATTTGTCAAAAAAAAGGCTGAAGTTTAATTTTCAGTTTGAAAACAGCTAAAACCGGACGTCATTCTACACTTACCTTTGTTCACACCACAGACACTAATACATAGCAGCAGTAGTTTTACTTCTGTACTTAGCTTTATAGCACGAACTGCTATGGGTCACAGGCGGCCTAAAAATTAGCCAGTAGTCTAATGACATTAATAAGCTAAATACATACTGTTCATGGACTAATAAGTGCTAATAGCAGGAACCACAAATTAGTCCCACTAGATTATATTAGCCTGTGTTTAGCTAAAATTCAGGAGTAAAATTTTGGACCTGTGTATCCAAACGTCCCATATATCTCCCTCTCACCGGCTGCCACTTCTGCCAAACCATCCGGTGAGTTAGGAACAAAATGCTGAAGGTATATTCAAAGGCAAAAGCTTTTGCATAAACCGGATTACTTAGAATATTACGATGTCACATCAAGAGCATGCAGTCGCAGCACAACGATCCTTCACCAATGAGATGAGTTGACCGTACCCCTTTTTTGTAAAAATATCCGAAGAATCGCTAGTGGATGAGCTCATGAACTCCAGGCCCGGCGGCCGGGGGCAACGGATACTGCTTGGTGGCTTGGCACAAGCGTAGCACATCAGCAACTCGGCATACAAAATACATGGGACCCTGAAATGCATTGGCCAGAAAGCTGTCCCTCGCCTATTCTTCCGCTAATTTTATTAGACAGTGCTGAAGAATGATGGCCTGTCGTCCTGGATTTACCAATTCATGCATCATTGGCGCTTCCACTTCACTATCACATATCAAATCCAATGGGGTGGGGTAGCTTCTTTCCAATAATTTTTACTTTGTCTCTTTGATTGTGTTCTGCCATTGCGTGGCTCTGTATTCAGCATGACGCATATATGACTTCTACACACACAAGAAAAAAAAAACTCTACATCACTCTGCAATTATTCTAATTGTAGTCCATTCCACGTCAATAGTGCAAAAGTTCCAGCCGTTTAAATTTTCTCCGCCTGCTTGTTCTTTTTTTATTGTCATTATAGACCAAGAAGGTTTCTCCACCACTCCACTTATCTTCAAAATCTCAACAACCCCTGCAAAACTTGTTTAACTGTGCGTGTCTGGATCCACGTTGATGAAATGTACCGAAGTGTTATCGCCGTGTTGTTGAAACCAATCCAATAACAACCGATATTGTCGATGTCATGTACAATTTCTCTTCTCCTTAATGAAATTTGGGCGTAGACCCGATCACGGAAAGAAAGAAACCAATCCGATGAAAAGGCTCAAATTAATTTCTTTTAACATCAAAACTGGCGTGTAACTTGTCTGATTCGTATTAACATTTAAAGAGTTTAAGGTCTAGATAAAAAACAAGTGATGAAAAGCAATAGAGCTATAGACGTATCTACCGGACTTCTAGTCTAGATAAGCTAGCACTTGAATCTTCATCCTGCCTTTGCAACTAGCTCGATCAATATGCGAAGGACTTTTCTTCTGGATTTTTTTTTTTTTTTTTTTTGCTTTTCGTTCTTTAATTGGGCCTTATTTAGTTTCCCCAAATTGGGGCTTGCCAATTTGGCATCTGCACTGTAGCACACTGTAGTATTTCATTTGTATTTGTAAAATATTGTCCAAATATTGACTAATTAGTCTTAAAAGATTTGTCTCAAAAGTACAATTAAACTGTGTAATTAGTTTTTAATTTTATCTAAGGCCTTGTTTAGTTCCCCCAAATTGGGGGTTGCCAATTTGGCAATCGATCAGCGTACTATAGCGTTTCGTTTGTATTTGTGAAATATTATCCAAATATTGACTAATTAGGCTCAAAAGATTCGTCTCGTAAAGTACAACTAAACTGTGCAATTAGTTTTTAATTTCATCTAAATTTAATACTCCATACATTCGCCGGCATTTTGATGTGATGTGGAATCTTTCACTGTACCAAATTGGGGGTTGCCAATTTAGGGGAACTAAACAAGGCCTAAATTTAGTACACCATGCATGTGCCGACATTTTGATGTGATGGGGAATCTTGTACTATGCCAAATTGGCAACCACCAATTTGGTGGAACTAAACAAGGCCCATTTTGGCGTGGAGCCCACGAGTGTGTCTACCTTTCGTTGGCCGTCGTGTACTTTTTCCAGGGAGGTATAGCAAGTCAGCCGCAAGCCAAGAAAAGTTGGGGAGATCACAAATTCGTTTGGAACAACGGCAATGTGCAAAGATATGTAAAGATTTTTCGTCTTGGATCCTGTTGGCAGTCCACAGGAAGTTTTAAAAGGCAGACAAGGTGAAAATTTTCACATTTGGGTGAAGCCCAAACGTGTCCTTTTATGTCGGTGAGTATGGACCCAATGGATTGAACTAGGTAAGAGCTGAAAGTGATGTGTAGTCACCATGGTTTGCTAACTTCCATACGATGGAGTCTAGTGTGCTTACTTTTGCAGATCTTCTAAACGCTTGGTGCCCATTTTCTCTTGGTGCTATGCCCTCAAGCCAAGCCAAGTCCCAAAATTTGTTGTTTTTTTTTTCAACTCCCAAGTGATTTTTTTTTGACCGAAAAGACGGGGGGAGGGGGTTCCCATTTTCTCTTGGTGCTATGCCCTCAAGCCAAGCCAAGTCCCAAAATTTGTTGGTTTTTTTCATCTCCCAAGTGAATTTTTTTTTGACCGAAAAGGATGGGGGGGGGTTCCCCCATCCCAAGTGAAAAATTAGTTTCCACCTCAAACACCCTTAGAGTAGACGTACATAGATATATATGTGTAGATTGAAGAAGTAATATAGCGCAACTAACCTTTTTTTCAGCGTATTTACCAACTATCATGGTGACCCTGGAGCCTAAAAGAAGGTGGCAGCCCACCTATCTGAAAGGTGCATGCACCGGAGTGGAATCCGGAGGCATCTGGGTATGTTTAAAAGCATGTCAGCACAAAAAGAGAATCCTTAGGCATTGCTTCCCACGGTAGCAAAATGGATGGCCAAACCAACATCATCATCAACCATCAGTTCATCACTGTCATTTGCTTCTTGTGCTTAACCTGTGATGTTATGCCTTGCAGTTGCAGGTATAAGAAAGCACCGGAGACGTGTCGGGGTGTCGCAGCAAAGCATGTCTGGTCATGGGTTCTTTCTCAAGAAAAGGTAAAGCAGTTGTTGTTCTGCAGAGAATAGGAAGGTTTAACAACATGTGGGGTTCCTTCTCTACTAGATCGAGTGAGAAGGGCCTTGTGGCATCTCCGCATTGTTTTGATTCTCAAAGAGTGAAACTGCTAATCTGTTGGTTGTTCATAGAGGTCGATCTGTCTGGTGCACCGGGGGTTTATTGGAAATGGTGTGATTATTTTTACAGGAATCTTTAGTCCTGACGTATATTTCCAATAGTTGCTTCATACAGAAACTTATCTGAAGGCGATGCTGAAAAGAGAGGGCGGCCCAGTCCTGGATGCAAAAGTTGAATGTGAAACGAGGTCCCATAAAACCGAGTGCTGACTGCCAGGGCAGGGTTTCCGTCTGAAAAACACAGTTGGGCGAAATTTTCAAATTTCAACAACCAATGTGAAGAGACGACAAATATTGGAGGAAATATATAATGTTGAAACTTGGAGGTAGCAATTGACCTCGTGGTACCAGTAATTCAAGTACAGCTGAAAAGAAGTCAAAGATAGCAGAATTCTCAGCAACAACCATTGATTGGAGCAACCATATGTTGTAACCAGTAAGACATCGATAATAAGAGGGGAAACCCAAAAGGCAAACAATCAGAAAGAGGTCTAACTGATGATGAAATCACGTATCTCAATGTTTTATGACTATCATGCGTGGATTCATGACATCAGTTTGTTGATTCTTTTTCAAGAACGTGTTCCACAACGTATTTCATTAAGAGGAAAGCATTACACGGCACTAAGCTTACCTTTGGTGAGGTATCCTGAGTAGGCAGTTTTGTTGATTGGCCAAACCAAAAAGGCTCCAATGCTCTTTGATGGACCAGTCCACAAGAAACAGAAATGCACATGTGCACACTCATCCGTCTAGACTGCTTTGGAGCTGACAGACTCAACGGCTTATTAAGAAATCAAAAAAGATTTTTAAGTCATCTTAGAAAAGTTCACCTTTGTGGCTAAAAAGTTGCATATTTCTAGTAGTGTTCTTAGGACAATATGGATGTTAAGCATGACTCTGCACCAGTCAGTCTCAGTGAAACATCAACAAACAGAACTGTTCAACGAAGTAACAAAAAGCATGGACAGTCCAATGGATGGTCCTCTGATGTGATTTGAAGGACAAGATGGAAGAGGTATATGGACAACATCGAAAGTCGTCCATGTTCATGTGCTAAGATTTGAAGGGGCCCATTCCAGAATATGGAAGGAAGAGAAATACGGTGTTTCACCAATCTTATTTGGGTAGGTCAGATGTATGCATCAATTAGGTTATTTCATGTTTTAGTCTGTCACCAAATTGAACGTAGTGACAGATTTTTTTTAATGGCGTTGCCGACTTTGATTTGCATGAGAGAAAAATAATCACACATAAAGTATCTTGTGCCTATTTCATTGTTCAGTTGATTAGACCTGAAACCATAATTTACTGGTCGACACTACGATCTTTGGATCTACAAGATGGTTTCGACAAATGGTCCTACATTTGGAACTCTAAACTTCAAAAGCATGCATATATGCATCTCATTGGTACAAGATAAGTCCATCCTGTTTTAATTGGCTTTGGAAATCCTGCTGTCAAAATAAAAGGATTTTTTTTTCTTCTCAAAAGATCGGCTTAGCACCAGAGAACTTCTAAAAAGGAAAAAAATGGTGACTACAACTGTGCTCTCTTTAATCAGGCTCCAGAAAAATCTCTGGTTCACCTGTTCTTGGCTTGTCCCTCCTCAACTGCATGCTGGGCAACTCTTGGCCTCTTCATTCAGTAACCATCAGATCCTTTCGGAACTTTGACTTCGTTCATGAATCAACTGCAGCTTCCTTTTTTATAGAGATAATTGTGACGATGAGTTGGTCCATCTGGACTGTCAGAAATGATGCCATTCAGACAACTGCCACCTTCAGTTCAGCACTGCAAGTCCATCTTCACAAGAGAATTTGCTCAAGTTATTCTTCGAGCAAAGAGCATTTTAACCCATTGGTTTACTCAATGGCTAGATGCATATGTTTAATTTTACATATTTTCTTTTGTAACCTTCTTTGTTTCTTGATCCACTTTGTAAGAACTTCCCTGTTTTTTTTTTTCAAAGTTCAATAAAAGCACAGTAGGGGAGCACCCCTCCTGTTTCCCTTAAAACTAAACACTAGCATTGCATTCCAATTAGTTTGTCTAAAATTTTACATGGTCACTCCAGAGTCCGGCGTCCAGACAACACGAAAAACAAGAATATAGAGTTTTATGCCACTGCTATCCTCGGCCATATGAAGATCCCTTGGATGCCATTGGTCTTCTCTTCTGTTGACCCCTAAATGTAGATCCAGATCCAACAAATCTTCTGCCTGAGCTGTTTCTAGGGCGTTCTTCAAATGATTCTTCAGATTTTACAAACCGCCTAGCATTTCCTTCTTCTGGTCTTGAAAATGTTGAAAATCTCCTAGCATTTTCAGTAACTTGTTGTTTCTTTTTCATCTTGCTGGTGCTAGGCCTATACAGAATAACAGAGCGACCAATTTGGTCAACAGCGATGGATCCTGTTGACTCCTCAAGTTGAAGTATCACATCAGGTAGCTCCCCAGGGCAGTTCCCATGAATTTTTAGCTGTTATAGCATAGAAATCTTGGTGAGAAAAACCTAACAGCTGTGAATGGAGTGCAGATGGAAATGTAAACTAAAGCAATAAAGAGCCCAAGATACGTTGAATCTTGCAGTCTTATTGTATTCTTGCATGTGAATTGGAACAGAGCAAATTTCAACTTATCACAAGTGTCAGACTATCAGGCACCAATAAATACAGAGTTACCCGATTCCAAAAATGTGTTTTCCACACTTGGGCAAGTCAGAGTACAGCATTTTTTTTAGACTGTATTATGCCTATTTCATTTTTCATGACAAACTTGAATGCTATGATTTTTCTATCTAACTGCATATGACTAACAGATCATATTTCTTCACGAGGACCCTGCTTCTTGTAAGTTGTTGATACTTGATACAAAGATTGATAATTGGGTGGAATGTCCGTACACAAACACAAATTAGCCCATCACGTTATCACAACAATCCATGGCCCACAATGTTCAATTTATTTCTCATTCTAACCAATTAAACAAAATAGAAGCCTCAACATTGGATAATTGGACTACCCTATTTAAGAAATTAGGGTTAGCAATACCAACTCCTTAATCTAGCATTCATGAATAATAATCAGTGGAGTCCTTAGTTAATTATAGAATATTCTAGCATCATATTTATGAGTGTACATTGGTCATGAGTGTCGACTCATATTATCAAGTTTAGTGGGATCAACTGATATGGTTAAGTTGCTTCTCATTCCAACTAAACCAAGAACTTAATGAAGCTATACAAAAGAAAAGGGTTACAGGATTTTGACAGGAATGCATAAAGGAATAAGGACTGATGCTTACTGCAACAATCAGTCTCACAGTTTCATACACAAGAGTGACCTCCAAGCCAGCTTCTCTGGTCAACTAAATTGCTGAGGAGGAAGAAAAGCGAGTGCAGGAAAGAGGAGGAAAGTAAAATGGAAGGTGACTGGCAGTCCCCTGAGAATTGCAGGGTTAGAGTTCATACTTGTTGCTACTCATGTGGATAAAAGGTTTGCCAATTTTTTTATTTTTCATTGCCTATTTAGCTTCTAACATTTGTGCCTTTTGTGTATAAACAAAAAACCAACTAATCACGCCTAAGTTTCATAGACCTTCCTTCTTCAACCAAACTCCCAGCCGACTTCAACCAGCCAGCTTGGCTGTATCAGCAGAACAATGGCGCCAGAACCCTATCCAAGTATCCATACGATACTACAGCCATGCTTGGAACTGGACAATGTCATTTGTCATGTGGCAACAATGAACTAAGAAGTCTTACAATGGTCTCACTTCATTTTTCTTTATCCGATGTATATATATTTCAGGATGTGGTCTATTATCATGTACTGAAGCTGAAACAACACGCAATTCCTTGTAGAAAAAACCACATGACCACATGCATCATGGATTTGGCAATGGGAGAGAGCTCGGCGAGGGCAAATGGGGGCATACCTTTAGGAGCTCGTTGGACTCGAGGTTGTCACTGAAGGCGGAGACGAGGTTGGGCGTGACGCCGCTCTTGCCGACCTGCTGCGACTTGAGCTTCTTGCCGAGGCCGTGCGCGTACGAGGCCAGCTCCTTCCGCTCCTTCACGCTCAGCTTCGGCCGCGGCAGCCGCGGGAGCACGAACGACCTGGGCGCCTCCGCCTCCGCCTCAGCCTCGTGCTCGGAGGTTCCTCCTCCCGACTCCTCCTCCGCGTCCGGCACGCCTGCAACCTCGGCCACGGCCGTGGAGGCGGATGCAGAGGCAGAGGCGGAGCCGTGGTCCAGGAGGAGAAAAGGCGATGGGAGGTGAAGAGACGGAGGCGAGGGGGCGGGAGACGAGAGGAAGGTGCGGAGCGGAGGTGGTAGGAGAGACGGGCGAGAGGAAGGCGGAGGAGGGTTACCGCCGCCGCCGCCGCCGCCGCCGCCATGGTTGCTCAACGGGATGCCGCGGCGCGGAGGCAGGGGGATAAGCAAGCAAGAGCAACAAGACGCGGAAGGGGATAATGAATTAAGGATACGGCCCACCAGTCAGTGACCAATAGGGTTTAAATCGATTATACAATTCAAAACACAGCTGCCTCAAAAATGTACTACAATTTGGAACGGAGTATTAGTGAACAGAAATTCCGATTCACACTGGAGTGAGCTTGCATTTGAACTGCTACCAATAATTCATAAAATTTTGTCTACTTTGTAGGCTTGTAGCGCATTGTCTTGACAATCTTGGCATCTCAGGGCAACCTGGCGAATTGAGCATACTTCTGCTTATAGTGAACGTACCTAATGCATAGTAAGGATGAAATGGCACTGGCATAAAGTATACGATTTCAATGTGAATGATAAATAATTGGTGCTTGATTTTCATTTTTGTTGTATGCTTAGAACAAAAGGAAGGTATATATTGACAGGATAACTGAAGAATGAATATAAGCATTGATGTTCACTTCCTGCCACATGAATTTGAACAATGCAGACGGCCAGGCAGGAACAAGCCATCCAACAGGCAGCTTTCAGCAAAATTACAGATCTTCTCTGAAGATAACAGGCATAATACACATTGTACAACCCGGGGATATATTATGGCTCAGCGGAAGTCTTAGAAAACTTGGGCGACTTTACTTGCAAGCACACGCTCTCGTTTCTCGATGTAGTCGTAGGGGAACCAGCCAGCCTTCCCTCTGCATTCACCTTCAGCCCATCCATTGTTCGACACCTGATCAGAAAAGTTATTTATGTGAATTCAGTAATTAAGTTTGAGTACAGTGTGATTGAGGCACTCATGCAATGAGCAATCAATCTGTGTGAAGATGACTGCAGCAGGTATGTAACATGAGCAATTAGTAAAGTTTCTAAATTGTCCTTGTGCCTGGGCTAAGCTAAGGAACAAGTACTGTCACATGTGAGAAAGCACTACCTTTCGGACCACTATGTAGTCACCAGCTGAAAGGTTGAGCTCGGTATCACTCTCTGCTCTATATGACTGGATTGCCTGCGAAAGGAAAATGACAATAAAAATCAAGAGCTACCTCCAAGCAGCTACAAACTTGTGGAATTTGATGAAACAAATTACCTCAGCCAAGAAAAACTCCACAGTCTCAACCAATTCTGCAACTGTATTCCTCATGAATATACCATTGACTTCTTCATATGCAGGCGGTGGAGGCATGGAACTCTCAACCACCGGAGGAGGTGCTCCTTCAATTCTTTGGCGCTCAGATACCATCTAGAAAAAATAAGAAAGTTCAATCAGGATAACAGAACCAACCAGTTTTTCTTGAAGTTGTTGAGTTTCTTTAGCACAAGCATGGAAAGGATGCAATGTGAAACCATCAGTACCTCTCTCTCAAGTTGATCAAGAATTTGTAGGACCTTTTGGTGATAGTTTCTCTCTGACTCAACCTTCAATTGAGTCAAAAAGTGTTATGAGATGCAATAGACAATTTCAAGACAAACAAAAAAAATCAGGTGGTCCAAATCATCCAACTTGACAAATAATGTACCAATGCAATAAGACGCTGCAGTGTCAGTCTTTGCTGTTGGGCTTCGACGGCAGTCATTGCTGCAACAGCTTCTTTGCCCAAAACCCCCATATTTGATTTCAACTCCTGCAGCTTTGACTCAGCTGCTTCTAGCCTTGCAACCATATCACTATTTCCAGATGCTTCTCTTAGTTTTATTTGGCGTTTTGAAACTTCAATAGCCTGCAGAACTCAAAAACCAACCTTTTTTCAGTTTATTACAGGAACAAAAGAAAAGAACTATATAAGTATATAGCATGGCTAACTGACTTCAAGTATAGAACAAACAAAAAAACTTTGGGAACAAAATGGGAAACACAGGTGACTGAGCAATAATTATAGCATAAGTGCACCAAAAAAAGAAAAGTGTGATGATGATGTGCCTGGATGGAAAGAAATAGCTTCTATTAATGGCTTATGTGACTTGACCTGAGTTTGAATCGAATAGGGTAGTGCCCAAAGTACCTCATAAAAAGCAAGGATGCACTCATGCATCAGGGATGGCACTAGTCAAATCCTAAAATTATATGCCTCTATCTATTCTAAAAGTTTTATCAGTTACCTATGAGAAATGTAATGGGCGGCAGGGAAGGAGGCAAGGATGGCGGGCTGCTTGCAGGCGGAGACAGCAGACGCGGCCGCGTGGCGTCAGAGACAGCAGGCGCAGCCTCATGGCGGCGCAGATGGCAGCCGGGAGGAAGCTAGTGATGGCGGAGAAGGGAGGAGGCGGGCGGCGGCGGAGATGCAAGGGAGGTGGGCGGAAAGCAGAGTCCATGAGTCAAGAAGATAAGGTTGATGCGTGCACCTGGGAAGGAAAGGTGGGCTGGGCTGGTGTGCACCTGGGAGTGAAAGGCAGGCTGGGCTTTTGGGGGGCTTTTCTGTTTAACTTTCAGTCCACTGTCCCCTGTTTTTTCTTTTATTTAAGGTAATATATGTATATGTGTAGAACACCTAGAAAACACCTGGACAACGCCTAGGCGTGATTAGGCACCGCCTCTTTTTGACCATTGCAAATTACCCTTACCATGTATATTTGAGTCAGTAAGAGTCATGTAACATACTGCTTGGTACCAGAAATAAAAAGTAGCAATGGATGGTCTCTCATTAGTAAAGAGACAGAAAGACAAAAGGCAAAGGAAAACTTATTCTGCAATAGTGTAATACATATGGAAATGACCTGTGCTTCAGCTTCTTGACGAATTCTGTCGTATCTTTGGGCGAGGTGGCGAGCATCCTCCAAAGGAGCACCCATAACCATAGCCCTCAGTGGTTCTGCAACCTGTTAACAGTTTGCATTACTTATATCAAATTTTCTTCGGGTTTGATTTTAAGAAAAAAAAACACAGTATGAGAGGATATTATGACACTCATGGTAAAATTTTGAACATAAGAGCGAGAAATTGAGAAAAGATCCTCAAACTGGCACTTCCAATCCACTTCAGTATTTAACTGTTGACTGGCATTTCAATCCACTTCAACCATTTAACTGTTGCAAGTTCTAGATACACTTACATATAACATGAACAATTTGGAAGCTATTTAATAGTACAGATCAAAGCAACATACGTCACAAAGATACAAAAAAAGGGATGAGCATTGATATCCTATCAGTAGATGATGAAGATACAAAAAAGAGATGAGCCAATGGAAATGCTTGCGTTTTATTCTATATTAACTGATGATTAGTCCAACAAAAAAAAAGCTATACATGAAAGCCTTGTGTCATTTCCCAGGTCTACTATGTAATACATTTAGAATTATTTCCAAGCATAACACGGAAAACATATATAGCTCATATTCAATAATCCAGTGCATTCATAATTACGGATATAAATGCAACAATGGGCAATACCTGTGTGCCAAAGGCTTTCAGCAGGTTACCCCTTTCCTTTTCCATCATGGACCGTGCCTTAGCGAAACTTAATGCCGCCTTCGACAGTGTGCTTCCGCTGGTACAAGTGTTCTCAGTGCCATACTTCTTGCCGTCCTCACATAACTTGTTCCCTGTATAACACAAAGCACATTATACATTAACAATTCCAAAATTCAAATTCATGTGTTCAATGAAAGAGACAAGGGAGTTCAGCTGTCTACCGATCTCGACTTGCTTCGACCCCGTGACGATGTATCCCTCGACACCCCGAACAATATCCCTTTGGAAGTGCTGGTGGGAGGAACGACAAGGCGGCACATTATGTAAGCAGATCCAGACCCTAGACGGAGTTTATTCAAGTAGTAAGCAAGCAAGGACCCGCGACGAGGGGGATCATCCGCCATTTACCTTGGCGGCGCGCGTGGAGATGTAGAGCTTCTCGAGCTTGGAGTGCTGCTGCGCCTCGGTCTCGTCCGCGAACACGCCGTCCGCGCCGTACCCGCCCCCGAACTGCTTCATCACCGCCTGCGAAACAGGGCACGGGCGGCGGCGGGCCGCGAGCACGGAGGCGGCATCAGTGATCAATAACAACCTAGGGTATGACAGCCGGATCTCGGAGTTGCCCCGTTAAACGGGGAGGAGGGAGGAAGGGTGGGCAGTGCGAGCCGCGGAGATCTTGAGAAGGGGCGGCGTGGCGCGCTCACCTGCTGCTGCCGAGCGACCTGCTCCCGGAGCTTGGAGGCCTGCTTCCGGATGGCCTCCATTGGACGGCGGCGATCGAGAAGGTCTGGTCGGTGGGAGACGGAGTTGGGGTGGGAATGGAGCGGGACGGGGGCGATGAGAGATCTGAATCAGGGAGGAGGAAGGAAGGAGAGATGGCGTCACCGCGTCAGGGTCAGGCGGTCAGCCTCCGCTCCGGTCCGGCGTTCTTTCTCTTTCTCTCTTTTTTTTTTTTTTTTTTGAAGCGACGGCTCGAGAGTTCGGACGACAGACAGGTGGGTACTGTGTCAGATTCTCAGATGCTGCCCGAGCGCCCACTTCGCGTGAATGTTGCAATGGTACTGTACTGCCGTTCCTGCGCCTGCACCCGGTACGGTGCACATCTTGCCCGTATGTTTGGGGCTGTTTGGTTGCTACATGCATCCCGGGATGCAGCGACCCGGTGTTTGGTTGCCTGGACGTCGCTCCCAGCCAGGCTCCGCTCGTGCAAAAGCGGCCTCCGGGCCTGGCTCAGAAAGAACGATCGATTCGGCCGTTCCTCCTTAGCCTGGCTCACCTCGTGCTCCCGCGAGCGCGCGCGGCCGCCGAAGTCGTTCCCGCGGAGATGGCGCGAAGCTCCTAGGATTACCTCCCTCTTTCCCGCCATTCTCTGTCTATATATCCTCACTCCCGCCGCCTCCCTCTCTTTTCTTTCTGTCACTCCCAGTCTGCGCCGCCGGTGAGAACTCACTCCCTTCTTCCTCTACTCCGGCCACTTGTTCTTCGATTCGTGGTGTTCTAATGACTCTCCCCTCTCTCGATTCGTTGCAGGTGTCGTGGATCTAACTGTTCTTGCCTCAGGTTAGTTTTTCCCATCTTTTTCCACTGTTGGCACTCGGATTACGAAACCCTAGCTCACCTTTGACTCTTGATCTTCATGCAGGGACACCAGATCCGTGTTCTTGGCTGTTTTTTAGGTATGGATCCGTGTTCATGGTCTCCTGTTCTTTTCTTTTTTATTCACAAGCAGTAAATCATGTGTTTTATGTTCTAATCCCCTCTGCCTTCATGTTTTCTTGCAGATCTGACCTCCCTCACCTCCTCTTGGTCTTCTGGTTGGGCTCCTGCTTTGTCGACGTGGGTATTTTGAACATCTTCTCCCTCTCACCTCTCCCTTAATCTGTACTTTGAGCCCGAGGCTGTGCTATTCATGGTTATTTTACTTAGATACTATGAGCCCGAGGCTGTGCTATTCATGGTTAATTTCTTGAGATACTTTGAGCCCGAGGCTGTGCTATTCATGGTTATTTATGTATGATGCTACACTTGATGTGGCTGAGATTCTTTATCTGAGGCTATACCAAAAACTAGTTCACCTTTGAAAATGAAACTGAGCCTACCACTTCTAAGCTGACCCATGAATGTCAAGGTAGTAGTGCTGGGCTTTGTTTCATTTGCAAAGGTCCTTTTTTTGTGGCCAATGATGATTTCTTGTGATGATGCTTGTTAATTATGCTGAGCTATTTGGCCAAGTCTGTGATGATGTTCAGTTTCTTTTAATTTTCTGAGCTGTTGCCCATAATCTGTTGCACATGCTCAAGTTCATGGATTTCCTGAAAATTGCTTCAAGAAGTACCAAATAGAGGGTGAAGCCATGCTAGCCTTCTATGGTCCTGGAGAAGGTGCCAATCCACAGGAGCTGGCAGGTGAAAATCCTCCTCTGCTACAACCACTCCATGCACCTGTCATTGAACAAGTTGAAGCTCATAAACTTCATTTGTGTCGAATTTTAGGTGTTGTTGTAATAAGTGTAGTTGTTGTTCTGCTAGTTGCTTATTTAATATCGCAGTTGATGTAATTTAGTTCGCTTGCCTGTACTCTTGTATCAAACTAGTGCTAAACCTTGTCATGGGAACTCCAGGTGGAAAGCATACCACGCAAAAGATGTGGTGAATCCACCATATTACATCCAGGCAACCAAACACCATCTCCTCTTGGCCTGGCTGCTGGTGGATGTGAACCAAACACCATCTCGTCTTGGCCTGGCTGCTGGGAGCTGGGCAACCAAACAGCCCCTGCTGCATGCACTCAGCCTGGCCATGGGGAGCCTGGGCAGGGTCATGCGAGCCAGGCTCGGGTGGGAAGGCAACCAAACAGCCCCTTTATGACTGAACTCGATTTCGATGAATCATATTCCATGAATTCAACTCATTCTTGTGAGTTCCTACCATAAATATATGCAATCGTTTTACTATTATGAATCTGTGTGTAAAATTTTGTCAAAATTTAGTATTATAAATTTGTGCAAAACTTATCAAAATTTGATAGTGATGTTGGCAATAAAATCAGGCACAGATATGTCAACAAATATCTCTGGAATGGTCTACAGTATATTTTCAAGTATTTATATATAGTGGCAAACTCAACCCGGCCAACATAGAGAGGGGCTCATCCACCTCTCTTCTGCTTTTCTTCCTCCTTTTGTTCTCCCTCCTTTTTCTTTTTCTTCTACTTAACATTTGTTCAAAATTTGTAAAATAAGCTTAAGGGGACTCCATTGTGATTATAGAGGGGTTGGAGCCCACCCTACACCCCCTAAATCCGCCCTTGCCTAAGGTTCTAGGATTCAACTCTCAAAAAAAAAATCAGAGCCCACTGAATACGAAATTTGGACCGCTACCAACACAAAATTTGAATAAAAAATAAGAAAATTTGAATTTTTTTTGAAAACGATCAGGAATGGCAGTGGGCTTGCAGAGGGTGCACGCGGCGCCGGCGAGGAGCGGAGACGAAGGTGCTAACGGCAGCTGACGGCTCGCAGGAAACCTAGCAACATGAGTCTTTTAGCGTCAAAATCCTAATGGAGGAGCATTCGTGGGTTGTTGTTGGACCATAAAACAGGGCGGAAGTTTTAATGGGGCTGAAATATCTTTTACCAATTTGGGAATGTCTTGGGCCGGGTCGAATTGGACGAATTTCACTTTGTATTTTAGGTTGTTCATATAATAACTTTTTTTTGTTCTTTTCAGTTTCTACTGTAGGATACTTCACATGTTCTTTTTAATTTTTAATATTTGACACGAATGCCATGGAATATCAATCCTTCGAATCTATAATTTTATTCTCCTAAATAATGAGCCTAGAATATTTTATGTGAAGATGTGAACCTTGAATATTGCCCCTATTTCATGTTCTTGCTATAAATTATTCTTGCTTCATAGGAAAAATATTTTTAGCAAAACGTTATCTAAATATATCAAGACATTTCTTAAAAAGTTATTGTAAGAAACAAACACATTAGTATATATGAAATTTAATTTCGATCCATGTCTGTAAACTATGGATTTTTTTTTTGTGAAAATAAACTATGTTTTTTTTAGTTTCATATGAAATTCTTGACACCACAGATTTGCCCTTTTCCAATCACCCACACTACTCATTTCATGTATGATCAGAGGGCTACACGCATCCAACTAATCGGACCGTACAGCTCAGTCGAAAAGACTAGGTCACTAGGACTCTAGGAGTGGTATACACACACGTCATCAGGTCGTTCACTGCTTTTCTTCAGGGGTAGACAATCAAAATGTGTTACAGCGTCGAGTCGCATATCTATACATATTTGCAGAGCGAGAAGTCATCATTTGTAACTCCTCGATACAACAAAGAACGCAAGGTGAAGCTATAGAGGGGAACCCAAAGAATGGCGATACAACACAGAAGGAACAATAAAAGGCACCTTCTTTGCTAAGGAAAAAGAGAAACATATACCACAGGCGATTTTACAAGAGATGCGTGCTTCAGAATGACCTGGCAGAGATACACAGCACAGCGTTAGGAAACTTCATAGGGATAGCGCGTTGGCATCAGACCAACATGCAAGCTGCGAAGTGTTTGGCACCTGAAGCTAGCACGCAGTTCATGTGAAGGTGATTATCCTGTCTGCTATTCTTGTGCGGCACAGAGGGCACTCCGAACAGGCAAGCGAGCAAGGCTTGCACACTGAAAAGGAACACCGTCCGTTAGCAACAAAAAAAAAAAATGTAGTATCAATGTTGAGCAAAAGTGGCACGTAAGCACAGGAGAGTAGGCAGCTTACAGCAAAAATGCCGGCAAGGAAGCAATACTGCAGCGGTTGCAGATTCAAAGCAAACTTTGCAGACATGTGAGTTGCCATCTTTATCGCTCAGGGGATCAGTGTCCTTTTCCTTCATCTCTTGAATTTTAGCCTGCACACAGAAGAAGTTATTAGGTTCGCAAATCATAGGTGGCATGCAGGTTGTAGCTCTTGCTATCATCAGAGGCAACTGTCAGTTAAGAGCTGGGTTGCCACCACCAATTGAAACAGAAAGATGTCTACATCTAATCTAACTACACTAAGATTAGACTCAGGCTTTACAATTCAGCAAAAGAAAGCTACTGAGATAAATATACTCCCTTCTCTACACCAAGTTATGTTAATATTAGTTACAAAGGCACCACTGCAGCACCCATAATCTACTTTCATATTTCCAGAGCCAGCTTTGCATACACTACTTCAAAAACTAGCGAAGCATATGTGTAAACCAAAAGAATGTGTATACCTTCAGACGAACAAGAAGTGGTTCAAACTCCGGACTTCTATGTTCTTCTGTGCTCAGTGACTTAACAGAATCTTCTAAAGCTTGCTTCTCCACTAGAGAAAAATTCTTTTCACCTTTGTTTTCCTTTGTGCCGTTAGTTATATCAGCTAGGTTAACAGTTCGATCATCTACATTCAAATCAGATATGCCTAAAGCCCCTCTTTTCAACTTAGCAACAAGAACCCACATGCCTGCTAGATCGTTTTCCAAAGACAGCTCCTTTTTCTTTGCCTCGTCAAACTTTTTCTTATACTCCTCTTCGAGAAGCTCCTTCTCTGCCAAAGCAGCTTCCAAAGCAGCCTCCCTCTGCCTTCTAGCCTGTAGCTCCATTTTCATGTCCTCTAAATCGAGGCTCCATGTCCCAACCTCATCCCTAGCCCTACTAGTAGTACGACCCTTTCTGCCATGAACCCTTGAATGTGTCATCTCCTGAGCAACTAATAACTCCTTTGCCTGCTTTGCATTTAGTACAGATAGCTTTGTAACTTCTTCAGCCAAATTCTTAAGTTCAACAGCAGCCGAAGATGCCAATTCTTTTGCATATGCAGCTTCCTCACTTAGTTTATGGTTCTGATTGATCAAGTCGCAATGTTCCTCAGTAATTTTCAGATGCTCGAATTTCAGCTTTTCGATTTCAGCTTCCTGCCAAAGTACATGAGCAAAGTTGGTTGACTTAAATGTCAACAAGGTGCATAAAACATAAATAGTTGCTAATAGCCATCTAAAGAACATGCATACAATTTCATCAATTAGATATCCACGAAGGATGTAACAGAAACCATGAATATTCTATGTTGCAGAGTATGCCAAATTGTACAGATAAGTATACTGCGCAAGGGTCTCAAGTACACAAAGTGAAAGAAGAGAATTAGTAAAAGAACCTTTGACTGAAGTTTAGATTTCAAATCAATAGCCTCCTGCTGTGCGCAATCAGTCTCCTGCTCAGGGGATATATCCACTTTTGCTAAGAGTTGTTGCTCAAGGCGAAAAACTTTTTCTTGTAAATCATTGATCTCAGCATTCTGCAATTAGTACAACTTGTTGGATCAAACTTTTGTCATCTTGAAGAATTTAAAATGAAAATACAAGAGAGAGAGAGAGAGAGAGAGAGAGGGGACCTTCTGCTGTAGCTGCTCCTGGAGAACACGATTATCAGCTGACTTTAACTGTCCCAAAAAAGCACAAACAATTGTTAAAACACCATTTCTGGGTATTTGAGTTTGATGGAATTGGAATCACAGTAGCAGTTCAAGAAGATTACCTCCAACTCAAAAGCCTTCTCACCGCACTGAGCAGTTAATTTTGTAATAGTCTGCTCTAACAAAACCAAACGCGTTAGTATTGAAGAGAGAAAAATCGCAGGAACCACTAAAACAGGCATCCATATGCTGGACATATCACCTGCTGCATATCCACCATGGATGCATTAGCAACGGATGCCTCACCACTTTCCATGATTTGTTTTTCCAGGGCTCGCAAATGTCTCCTCTTTTGCTGGATTTCACGCTCTAAATTCTCTATCTGTTATAAGGGCAGATCCAACAGTGTTAAAACAACAAGCTCAAATAATATTTTTATTCATTAAAAGGGAGAGAGAATGATAAGGTTAGCTCTTCAAGAAGAGCTAAGCTCGCACACTTTTTTATGATTCATGTGTCCATGCTCACACGTATTTCTATACTAGCATCAGTAGCATGTCAGGTTACTCCATTTTTATCTTTTTTTGGTAAGTTCATATGAGCTAGCAAGCTGACTCTATCATTGAAGGTGTCCTAAGAACATATGCCAATATTATGAGCAACAGTCCAACACGTGTTGAAACAGAGTGCAGACCCAGTTATGTGGAATGTTATATTTTGCCTGGCATGAAATTGAACACAAAAGGCTTATTCTCATGCATGTCAGAAATTGAACACAAAAGGCTTATATCACTGTTTCCTCTTCAAATGGAATGAGATTTATACTGAGCAGAAGATACATAAACAAAAACAATAATGAAGTGTAAGGGGAATACTTGGTCCTTTGACCCTTCAGGATCATCTATGGACTGTTCGATTAGTCTTTTCAGCGAACTGGTACCAAATGCGACCTCCCCAGCGAGCATCTTAATTTGCTCAATCAGTAGATCCATATGATCTGATGCCGTGAATCCCGCCTGATATTCCATGCATAAAAAGTTATAACAAATAATAATTTACAAATTAGCCTGCTAGCATAGAATAAGATCCCCTTTTTAACATGCATTGTTTGGTCCATTAATTGTCTTGCATAAAACCATATTCAGTAGGAAGTCACAACCAAATTTTATAGAGGCTACCGAGTATTGCACTACAACAGTAGAGAACACCTTACAAAAGGAAACAAATATTGCAAAATTTAGCAGAATGGGTAGGTTATCTACCTGCATTGAATCTGCTGCAGAACCAGTAACTGAAGAATGTTCACTACTGCTAGATCTTAATTGATTGATCTCATCTAAGGAGTCTGGTAGGGGGTCTTTTGTGGTGCCCTCATTTTGGACAAGTGTAGAACTATCTTCTGAAGTGCTTAACTTCTGAAAAATACAAATAATTCATATTTCCAAATGAAACAGAAGCATGAAGGAAGAATATACAAATGTGTAATGGCAGGGCAATTAATACTTACATCTTGCTCGCTGACAGAATTCTGTCGCTGATGACCATCTGTCAATGCAGGAATATTGCTTTTGGTGGAAACAAGTATCAATTTGGTCAAGCGTTGTATCCTGCTCATTAGAGCAGCTTTCGCTTCCTCTTCCTCCTCCAGACGAGACTGCATCTTGACCTGACCCTCCTCCAACTACAAAGATAAAAGAAAGAAAAGTACTTTTCAAACAGTTATCAACTTACCAACTTAAAAAATAATCTAGTCAATTTTCAAGAAGCACATAACAACTTAATGACAGCTTTATTCTGCAGTTATAATAAACAAACAGAATATACCTGCTGACGTAAAATCATAATTTCTTCGTGGCTAGCACCACCAATCATTCCTCTCCTTAGCTGATCGAGTTCTTGCTTTAGAGAGGATATTTCTTTCTGATACTTCTTGATCAATGATTTCTCGTCAATCATCTGGGCAGTCGAGATGATTATGTCTTTAATTTCATTTTCCGGAATAGTGGTACAGGAAATCAGTTTTGTATGCCTAACTATTTACCCGATTGCGAGAAGCGTAAATTTCAACACGTTTTGCTCTGCTTGCAAATTTCAACGTATTATGGGTTTCTTCCATGTTACTTGATGCTGGGGTAATTGTGCAAATTAGCTGCATAATAAAAGTAATTGTGTCAGGAAGTCTCACTGTTTCAATTCAATGCTCTAACAGAAAAAGGGAATGAGTTCCAAAAGGAATGGCTCCCAGAGAGGCAGCAGTAAAAGTTAATACTTACTGAGACATGACCATGGCCACTTAATGATGATTGTAGCAGACGGGTCAGCTTAGAATCACGATAGGGTATATGTGTTGCCCTCCCTTCACTGAGCTTGCCAATGACCTTTGAAAAGAAAACTTTTCAAGTAAATAGAAGTAGCTAAAGATCTTAGGATAGAAACATTAATAAACAAATCTAGCCTCCCCCCACCCCACCCACAATGAAGTCGAAAAGAAATGAAGCTGCAAATGAGCACTTGTGTCCGACAATATAATCAAGCTAACCTCACCACATATTCTAACAGCTAGTTTCCATCCTAAGCTCAGCTTCAATTACGATACAAGTAATGATTAATTATACAATGGTCAATGTCTTCAAAGCTAAGTTGAAATCAAAGCTGCTGATAACAACCGTTGTCACAGGTGATTGCCAATGAGAACTTACTGTTCCAAGAGTTAAAAGGCTCTTGTTAATGTATGACCCTTCCCTTCTTCTTAACCCTGTAGTCTCTGTCTTCGAGCTCTCAGAGCCAGCTAGATCAATCAAATTCTAGAAAATAAAAAATGCGTAAAAATGATATTAGAAATCGGGGGAAACTGAAAAGTGGAAACAGAATGTCTCTTAGGACCAGAACAACGTACGAGCTGTGAATACATGACCCCATCATACTCATCACCACGGGCGCTGCTTTCAATCATCTAAAGAAGAACACAGTTGCTATGGGTCAGATAAAGAAACACAGCATATCACAGATGTGGGGTTTTTCTTTCTCAGACACGCAGGAGAGCAACATATCTTTGTATTAAGAAAAAGGGTGAGAGAAATATATCACAAATGTGGTAAATAAATATGACACGGTGAATCCCGAAACTCAGGAGTATTTGTGGTATAAGAAAAAAAAACAAATGCAATTTTTTTGCAAAACTTCAATAACCACAAATTGCTGAAAAAAAAAATATAAACTCACCAATGTGAAAATAGTATGACTTCGGCTGCTAAATAAATTGAAGTTGTTAGAGCCAACATGTCGATGTTCTGTCATGAGATGTAGTGTTAGTTATGCTGTAAAAAACGAGGTCATGCCAGTTTGATGTACAAATGAAATTATGTCCTATGCTTCAGAAGAAAACAGCATTCAAATAGTTATCAACGAAGCTCTAGATACTAAAAGAACTAGGTAACCAATGAATAACAGCATGGAAAAGGACAAGTCATTGATGATCAATTTAGTATAGTGGTACTTGAGAACTTTAGAAATCAGAGTATAAATAGGTATTATTTTAGTATATACTTCCACAAAATCAACAAGGTTTTAGGCTTTCAAAGAACAATAATTCTGTTTTTTTTTCCAACAAGTTTCACATTGTGGTTGAGAACAGCGTGAGCTTGCCAGTCATAGTTAAGAATATTCAGACAGAGAGTCTATTAGCATATTAGTAATGGATAATGTGCATTTTCTGATTTACATGAGTAGGTAGAAGTAACATGGTATTTAAACAAAACCTAAGATTGTAAGGCAAGGACCAAGAACTTATAAGAGAAGAAAATAATATGGTTCACAGCCAGACTAAAAATTTAGAGAAAGCAGAATAACTAAAAGCGTGTATCTCACTGAAACATGTTTCTGGAGCTTAACCAAACCAATTAGTTGACAGGTTGATAGTAATGTTGAAAGAAGCAATATGATATAGGAACCAACATACTATGTTATGAGATACTAATACACAGTGCTTAATGTCACCTCTAACAGCCACAGCAAAAAAAAAAAAAAAAAAAAAAAAAAAAAAAAAAAAAAAAAAAAAATGACCTGCGGAGGGTAAGACAGCCCTGGTGCACTGAATCAAGAAGAAGACCTTCTCACACAGGTCAAGAAAAAACACGAACCCCTGCCCCACTACCAGGGCCAAACCTTAGACATGTGCTTTGGCGTAGGACAAATGAGGGGATTTTTTTAACCCCAACCTTAAAATTCGCTCCCACGGAGCACAACTCAAGCCACCTAACCAACTCCCCTGAAATCATTTGCTAGTAACATACTAAAAACTGAGAAAGATAATGCAATCACCTTCACCCGCTGCAATAAAAGAAAGAGCGTGTCCTGGAGACAGAACTACTTCTTCTTTTATTCCTTCTACATAGGTTCCCTAGAGAGAGAAAAAAGGAAGCAATCAGATAAGCTCGTAAACAAAATAGTAACTGCAATTGATAAAGCTATGAGCTTTGTTTGCATAAACTAAAGGGTGCAATGTAAATCAACAAAAAAACAACTTAGGAAGGTATGAAAGACAATTTATGATGTAATTCAGAAAAATAATATAATATCAAGCTAATCACTCTCAGAAGTCAGAACCAAATGGCACTCAACTATAAACAATGTCCGTTTTGACTTCACATATCATAAATTTGTACCAATGGAAGGTAACAAACTGCATCAGATAATAATTCTGATTAAAACACTAAGATTATTTTATCTAAGAATAAAAATCGGATCGGTTCTGATATATTGCTACTAAAACATTCAGTTAAAACTATTTGACAATTCACTATATCATTATATCATGAGAATGCAACAAAAGATTCTAGAGATTAACCTGTGCATCCTCCCGCACACGCAAATTTTGGCCAGTAGGATCAAGTAGATCATTTATCACCTGCATTTAGATACCCAGATTGAATATATCCATATGGTACAAGCTGAAAGGGCATAAGAATACAGGTACCCTTGCAATAGAATATGGCATCAATATTTTGCTTAGTCCTCATAGAGTATTTGTACAGCAGAACCGCAGAACAAATATAAATTGTACGTAGTTCAAAATTTTGTAACCAACCAGACAAAAGGGATATATGACTAAGTGGAAGTGTATTCCAGATAGAACTATCAAAAAAGAACCCTTTCGGTCAAGAACTAGGCCAACTAAGATTTCAAGATAAGAACAGATAACGTGAGTTGAACAAAAGGTCGTTGACTAATCAAATAAAGTAAAACCAAAGGATTTCTTGCAATAAATTTATGAAAATGATTTTTTTTTCTTTCAAACTGGTACAAGTAGCATACCTCATTGTAGATTTCAAGGTACGACACACGGAGCAAAAATTCTCTTCCAGGACTCTGTTTATCAAGATAGTAAAAATAAAGGTTGCAGTCAAGTAATAGCCAGAGTAGATGATGTGATGCAGGGTAGAATTGAGCACATAGTACATTTCAGAAAACATTAAGATTTACAAGAAAATAGGATGTTTAAGAATTGTGTATATCATTGAGTCTGCTCGTATGAAACTTTGTACCCACAACTTTCTGGGATACATTGGTCTTCCTCAGGCTGTCACAACCCTTAACCAAATGATTAGGAGTTTCCATTCCTTCTGTTGAATAAAAACTAACCAGAGATTATCTCTTCTACAAAGCCAACTAGGAGTTCACATGAAGCTAATCTGAAGAAAAGACCAGCACACAAGTAAACAGAACAAGACATACAGCTCTAGCTTCATGGGCAACAAAAAAACATTTCCAAGTTGCATAAACACACTACACGCCTTGCTTGGGTGATACATAGCTTCTAAATGATACCATTCAGTATTATGGATGTACACACAGGAATACACAAGCAATGAAGAAGACACAAATGCAGATTTTGGAGCTTTTCTTGTTGACAAGAAGCCAGTGTCCATCCATTTAAACATTTACAGGAAACATGCTCGTTTGAAATAAAGGCATTATGACTTCTGAGTTAGGAAAATAATCATAAAGGATTACTAAGTATTATTCAACAAAAGCATATACTGCCATACATCTTGGATCATGCTGAAGACATCCTTGATGGCTAGTGGGATTATTCCAGGACAGTTCTGGTCACCCTGAAAAAAAAACGAAGGGATCAGAAAAAAATAATGCTGCCTTCAAAATCAGACAACTACATATTTATCAACATTATTCATGAAAATGAATATGTCAAAGTCAACATATTTACCAACATTATTTAGCAATTGTAGAAAATATCTTGAACGGTGCAATGTGCTATAGAGAGGATTCAGGAGCCTGGATCCCAGCAGGAAACATGGACAGACAAACTACATGCTCGTACAGTTATGGCTTTCCGCTTTCCTATGAAACTAGCTTGGCAATTCTTCCAACAGATTTTGAATATGAGAACTTACATGCATTGTGTGGGTCTTCCCACTACTTGTTACGCCATAGGCAAAAACTGTCCCTACAAGTTGGTCAAAGTTGCATTTAGAAATGGCACAGATGCATTGATAAGTTAACAACTCATTATACAAGGTAAACATTAATTCATAACAAATGCTGGTGCCTCAATCAACGGTAGAAATGAATAGTTAGGAAGAAAATGTGCACCATTAGTTCATAATGATAAGAGGAAAATTACATGTTTACATGTGAACGTAAAATTCCCACAATATATGATACAATATGGTATAGGTAAACGAAAAATCACAACAAGAAGTGCTTTCAGATTAATAAGGCATGGCAGCATACCATTTATGCCCTCCATAGCACCTTTTACAACAGGCCGGGCTGCAACATCATAGACAGCCTCAGTGGCTGTCGAAGGCCCAAAGACTCTATCTGAAAAAAAAATAAGCAAATAGTTAAATAGACATTAATTACCAAGTGTCACCAAGTTGATATAGCAGATGAACACAACACGGACTATATGATAATTAATATGCATGTTGAAGTTAAATACTGGATTCAGTCAGATTGATTGGCTGCGATTAGGAACATAAATTATAATGGGCCAAAAAACATCAGTGCAAATGTAGTAACAGCTACAGGGCATAGCCATTGACATAACAAAAACAAATGCTGCTACCATTTTTTTCTCTCCTCTGTTCAGCTCATGCATCAACTTTCCATTTGTGACGATTGCACTTGAGCCTCAGCTCACTCAGCACTATCCACCGTCTCCTGTCCATGTTATGGGATAACCAAAAGGGCCATAGAAATCTGAATAAAGCCTTGTTGATTTTACCAAGTTTTAATGCATTTTGCCACCAGATCACCCTTTTTTTTTTTTTTTTTTTTTTTTTTTTGCAAATGGTCCATCTGTAGCACATTCCGACTCAGTGTTTAATGCTTCTAAAGCCCAGCAGGTGATCATACCTAGAGACTATTGGTTGCTAATATCTCTGTATACTTCCTCAGAGAAATATTTCCATGCATGCAAATCAGTGGTAACTTCAAAGTTTGAACAGCAGCCATGATGCAGCAAGCCAGCAATCAGTGTCTCGGAATTTCGATAAGCTACAGGAATCTGATGTGCCCACTTTGGCGCAGCCATATCTCAGGGTCATGGGCTCATGTCCACACACCAGTAAGCAAAGGAAGGATCTGACCAACCCTATGCTGAACTATGTGTAACTGTGAACAATGGCATCCACTGGATGCATTGTCTGGTTGTCGCACTGACTCATTTCAAGCTGACGTGACATTGGTCAGGAAGTATACTCCAGAGTCCAGACTATTCACTGTACTCAACATGAGTTTAAGTATGTGCACATCCAGCATATTCCTTTGCAAGCAACAAAACGGGCAGAGTCCTAGTAGACCATGGTAACAACTTGCATTCATCTCATCTGTAAACACAACTTCCAGACATGCGTGGCACAGCTTACAAACATTTAAGAAACCAAAACAAGTTGGGCTGCCCGCAGCTGAACCAATACTGCCAACATGAAGTTTGCTTGATCATCCCAGGCAGTCAGAATAACAAAAACTCAGGGGATGCTGTATAACTGACCAATCAAGAACCAGCAGCAAGCATACCTCTACAATATGCTTGAAAGGGGATGGAATGGTGCAAACCTCATAACAATGACTGTTTATTAACTACAGACTTCCACAGAAACAGGAGGCGCTGTTTATTAACTACGGACTTCCACAGAAAAAGGCGCTTTCCAAAATTGCAGACCAGGACCTAAATTTGGTTTCATCATGAATCCCAATCAAAGGCCATGTGTGCTAATTTCAGCTGCGCATTAATTTTTCTAATCCATAACAATTAATTTCGGAAACCCCAAATAATTAAAAAAAAAAACTGCTCAAGGATGAAATTCCAATGCCTAAATTATCCAAATCCCCAATCCCGCCACCTGCATTGCCCAATTGAACGCAGGCGGAGCTGAATGAAGGCTACTCACCATAAGCATAAGCCGTCGCCGGGTTGTACTCGCACCGCACAAGCCGATCCCCATCTGGATACCACGAGATCTCGTCGCCACGCTGGAACTCGCGCTCGCTGCAGCCACACCAAACCCAGCTCAAAAACCAGTTCAAGCACTCCCACAACCCTACTCGCATCCCCCCGCGAGCAGATCCGCGCATTCCCTTCCGAGATCCCCACCTGAGCGGCCGGAAGCGGATGGTGACGGAGATGCTGTCGCCGGATCGGGAGGTGTCCTCGATGACGAGCTCGTCCGCGCTCGGGAACGGCACCGGCGCGAGCGCGGGGGGCGGCGCCGGCGCCTGCGCTGCAGCAGACGAGCTGCGGCGGCCTGGGGTGGTGGACCTCGCGCTGCCCCCGCCCCCGCCGTAGAAGCTGGAGCTGACGGAGGACGGGGACGAGCGCGGAATGAGGCGGCCGGCGGAGCCGTAGTACGAACTCGAGGAGGAGGAGGACGCGGTGGGCGGGCGCCGGTGCCCCGCGGAGAACGGCGAGCTGCTCCGCCGCGAGGACGACGACGACGGCCGCGACGACATCGCGCGGCACGGACGGATCTCCTCTCGCGG
This sequence comes from Themeda triandra, assembly GCA_018135685.1. Lineage (NCBI taxonomy): Eukaryota > Viridiplantae > Streptophyta > Magnoliopsida > Poales > Poaceae > Themeda > Themeda triandra. The sequence continues at coordinate 55,370 of JAENPR010000405.1, read as the reverse complement.
AAGCTTCGCCGCCCCGCTGTCCTCTGCTCTGCTGCTGCGGCGGCACGGGAGGAAGGGAGGGGAAGGTATCGGGAGGTCAGAGGCTTCACATGGCCTGCTCCGAAAGAGGCGAGCGGCCACGGCGTCGCGGGATTTTAAAGCGAGACGACAGGAGGGAGACGAGACACTGCGCTAGCTTCTCCTCCTGCTGCTCGTAGTGCCGTAGGCGGAGGGGAGGTTGGGACCGCCCTGTCCACGTGCCGACGTCAGTTACACTGACGTCTGGGCCCCGCTCAGTCGTGGGGCCCGCGCGCCGGTGGGCTCGGTGGTTTGAACTGGAGGGACGGGTGGGGAAGTGCGCGTGGTGGGCGGGAATAACTGCGGCGTGTCTGGTTTCTTTGCGGAAGAGTTTAAATTTTCCTTGGGAAAAGGGGGGAGTGGGGTCCGTAGGGCAGAGAGGCGACGGGGGCGGCGGTTAAAAAAACGAAAAGGTGGAGGGGTGAACACGAGCGTTGGAAGTGTGGCACCGGCAGTCTGGCTCTGGCACGGCACCCTGCGGCCTGCGCCTTTTCAGCAGACGCAAGCGATCAGCGATCGGCGATCTGCCGCTGCGGTGTCACGGTGTGGCTGTGGCACGCACCACTAGCGACTAGTAGGCACCAGCCGTGGCCGCTCCGGGCGCCATGGCGCGCTGGTTCGAGTAGATCAGAGCTCAAACTAGACGGCAAGCATATATACGATGTACCAAAACAAACTCCCACAGCTCAAGATTATATAGAAATTGAACAATAAAATAAATCAAGCACAAATCAAACATTAATAAGCTGTAAATCTCCAAATCTAGCCGTAATCGAACAAACATTTGAATCCAATTGTCCAAATATGCCATAAATCAATGGTGTCACACAAACATATCACAAATCAACCAGACAAAAAAAAAAACAAATCATACATAGCGAGGTTAGGCTAATAAGCCCTCCTTGCGCGTTGAGGTAGAGAGATAATGCTTTGGTTGGGACACCAGCTACCAACTGAAGTTCCAGGAGGTGAAAAGACTGCAACTTGAAGCTGAAAGACATCTGGTGATGTGAAGAAAGGAGAAGACCAAGGTGACTTGATGTGGTGGCAAGAACTGAAACTGGCAATGGACCTGGAGCAAGCTCGTGATGGTGTTGAAGTGTAGAAGAGTTGAGCTGGGAACATCATTTTGGTTTTCTTGTTGTAGTGCTGTCGGTGTAGTTGCAGTTTCCAGTTTTCAGTTTACTGTTGGCCAGTGGTGCCGTATCGTCGATGTAATAACCTGGTTTGTCCTGGTGGGCACCGGGAGCGAGTAAAAACTGAATTGGCACTGTAAAACACTACGGTCTTTTAATGAAAATTGAAAGGCCGGGGTTAAGGCCCTTGAACTAAAAAAAATGCTTTGGTCTCTTCATCAACTTTCTCGCCTCGACGTTAGCACAGAAGCGGGTGGCGCATGGGAGGCAGGTACACCATGGATCTATAAAAGTATGGTGTAGGAAGGTAGATTCTAAGCGGAGGTTAGTTGAGTCCAAATATGGCTAATATGACTATGACGAAGTCTTTGAGATTCCTTCGGAATAAGAAATGATTACATGGTTAAATAGTCAATATTGTTTAGTACCACTAACCTATCTCTGCTTCCGAGTGACATGTTGCAGATTTAAGTGACCCATGGCTTTAGTACTTAAAAACTGCAATCTATGACCTAAAATTTTATTTAATAAAAATATAACAGGTGAGTTAATAAAGAAGATAGTACAATAAACATAAGAGTTACAAATAACTTTGGAATGAAAAATTTGCAGCAACTAATACTCACTTCATACTCAAAAATCAAGTCGTTTTAGCTATTGACATGGTCTTCACTCTTCACAAATGAAGTCATTTAGCATCCCTTCTCAACGTCCCAGCTCTCATATCGCATATGTCTAAATTTTGTCCAAAACGACTTGATTTTTTTAGTATGGAGAGAGTAGGATATATAACATTTAGAATCAAAATCTGGATTTATGAAGTCTCGGCTCTCAAAACATGTGTTGCAAAAGGTTTTAATTAAATGCACATTGAAGATATACATATAGGTGCCATAAAAAAAGAGAGAGAGAAAGTATTATTATGATAAGAAAACACATATCAATGAGACAATGATTGAAAAGTTCGTCATAACTAGATAGAGACTACAGTATTTCAATAATTTATGTATTAGTTGTAGCTATCAAATACTATGAACATCTCGAGCTTATATCTTCAACCCGTGTGTGGGAGCAGGAGTTATAATGCCTTAATGGACTAGTTCCCATCAAATCAAGTAAAATCTTGAGTGAATTCCGGTGCAAGCATATGCACATGGAACGGGATGAAACGGGCATTAGAACTCGACACACAACGTGGTTGTTGGCGCGTCGTCCTAATGCCAAGACTCAAGCTCTGTTTTTTGTCATAATTCCGAGAACCCGACATAGACATATATGTGGGCTACACGCGATGATGCCATCATGCTAATGCCAATCAGACGCGTGGACGTGTGGCCATTTCCTCACAGCCTCATGTAATCTGTTATCACCTCACATTCTCGCCCAACAAAAACTGTACCGTCACGTGTGCCCACTGAATTCACTGTAACAACTGAACAGGACAATATGCAGACATGAAGCTGAATTCTTGGCACTACGATTTCCACGCGTACTAGCGATGGAAAATTGGGTAAAGAATAATGGATCTTGGGCACATGGTGCCAACCACTGGTTGGTCAAACTCTGCAATCCTCTACCACAGAAAAGAAAAACCCTACTGCAGCATCTGATGGAGAGTTCCTTCCATATAATCCAACCTGCGTCACCCCATTTAAGTAACCTCAAGTATAACACTAAACTAACCTGGTGGGTACCTATGCAATATTGAATTATGCAGTGTAGATCAGGACAACTGCACATCACCAATCATATGAGGCTTCTGAGCTCGCTGCCAACTAGGCCAACACTAGAATCCATCTTTTTCAAACTGACACTGGGACAGAACCATCAGAGTAATGACAGAATCAGCAAGTTTTGTTTAACCCTGAAAGGGAGGAAGCATGCGGCAGTTTTGTCTCTGTACCCACTGAAAATTCCCTTCCACTGATAGATGCATGTTTGTAGGGCGTATGTAGTAGACTTGCAAGCCACATGTTCCCATCAAGCCATAATATATATATGCTGCTGCAGATTAAGAGAATCAACCAATGTGTCATCTTCGCTTCTTCTAAAAATTCAAAATGGTCTGAACAGAGGCAACCGTCAGAATGGATTAAACAAAGGAAAGACATGGGTTACTGCAAGTAAAATTACATTATCTCAAGAATACTGTTCCATGTAGGAATAAGATTCTTCGCACAGGCTTGTGGGTATCCATCACTTTCAGTTTCAGAAGGCCAGGAGAAGAACATGGGGGAAAATAATTGAGTGCCGCACAAGAGATGTGGTGGGCCTTGGAGACCTTGGCTTGGAGCCAGGTAAGGAACGTGCCATGGAGCAGGCCCAGGAGCGGCCCTGGGGCCCAGTTGGAATGTTGGACGGACCAGTGGAAGCGTGGAACAGAGATGAGATCTGAGCTGAGGAGAAAAGACACGCACGGCCGTGCAACAACGTTAATTGCTGCATAAATAACATGGTGTGCCTTGCCGTTGCTGGCGGTCATACATGATTGGTACAGTACTGTATTCTTTTGTATCTGTGACTGTACGTAGGTACTCGTATTGTTTTCCATTATTCATTGCAGTATGTCGAGACTTGCCGGCCCATCCAGTGTCAATTATCTGTTATGTGGGCACACACATTTTATTGCACTTGTAACTGCCTCGTTTCCTTGGTCCCGCCGTTAAATCCTTCGCTGTCTTGTACTCTCTGCTGCAGTCAGTGCAATGCTACCCTGCTCCAGTGCTTCACCGCTCTGTGGCCCTCTTTGCCACTCGTCGCCGATCTCGCTCGCGGTGTGGTGTCAGCGTTGCCATATTGCGGCGGCCCCATGACCGACGAGAGCCCCGAGAACGCTAGTACCGTAACTAATAACATCATCAGCCGTTAATCAAGGTGGATGAAGACATTGAGCACCCGTTCTTCTCTTGCCCTTTTGCGCAACATGGCTCCAAGAAAGGTTTGCAAAAGAAAAAGAGATCCAGGGGATACCTTCCTTTCTTTACAGAAGTCGTGTTTATAGCTGTTAGGTTGATCTCTCATCAAGATGGCCCAACAGCCACTTGGGCCTTGACCTCGCGCCCTGATCGGGGGCGTCCAACCCATAGAAGGGTGATGGCCTCCGTGACATCTTTATAAGAGGAGGTAGGGACCACTGGCTCAAGGTACGAGGTTCACCTGTTGGAAATAAAAGCAATTTAGCGATGCATAAATTAATTCCGACAATTAGAAAAAGACCAACCACATGTAGGTGATCTAACAACAAAGACTACGATCCGAGGCAAAGCCGTGAATCTAGTGCTACCAACAAAAGAGAGACGAAACGAACAACAACGAAACAAAAGACATCCTTACAAAAGGGGATGTCGGCGCACAGCGAAGATGAAGACGAAGACGAAGCGGTCACCGTTGACGAAGATCCGGATCGGCGGCGTAGGGGAAGAAGACGTCCGGAGCGCCGCGACGGCGCTTCCCAAAAACTCGATACGTCCCCTACCCCGTGCGGGGACGCAAGGAGACGCGGCCTCGGAGCTGCTCTCCCGACCGATGGCACGTCGGCGACGGATGGGGAAGACGGCGGCAAAGACAACATGGAGACAGAGAGAATGAATTCTCGGTGTACTTGAGGACGACGTCTCGCCCCTTCTTTATACACGCGTCGCGCCTAACAAAGGAAAGCGATTAGCCGCGTAATCACGGCGTTATGGTAATTGACTGCCGTTTGTGCACTTACCATAACACGAGAATAATTGCTTACCAAATAGGCCGCGCAATTTTCTCCATGCATGCAAAAATATCGAGTGGCAAAAGGAAGCCGCGCACCCGCAAGGTCGGAGGCGGGAAATCGCCGGACCATTCACGCGCATGTCGTGCGTGCGCGCCTTTCGCCCGCCCCCGCCCGCCCTCCCCCGCCCGGCCGGCCCGCCCGCGAGGCGAGGCGAGCGAGCGCGCGTGTGGTGCTTCCTTTTCCTCGCCTCATCCACAGCTTCAACAAGCAAGAGATAGCTCAACTATTTAAGTTAGCCTCACTCCACTTGGAGTAGCAATGTGGGACTAAAGTCCTCCACCATACCTCATATACATGCATGTGTGAGTGGGCCTTTGGGATTTATTTGGAATTGTTTGGCCCATGGCCCAAAACATCTAACAATCCCCCACCACATCCCAAGGGCACGCGAGTCATACTCCCCGTACCACATCTTGTTAATATACCGCTATTCAAAGGGAGACCGGTTAAGGTTGAACATCCACCTAGAACAACAAGATAGGCCCATCCGCAATCGCACAATGGACTAAGCCTTGAATTGGCGTTTGGTGCGAATGAGCTTCACTTGAAGTCTTGATCGATACTAGGCCGCCATAGCCATCCCCGCGAGTGGAGCGTATAAGTCATACTCCTAACTCACTTCATGAGCTTTTAAAGAATACCCAATTCTTATAAACTGCGACTAACAAATTGGGCTCACATAGGTGTGTTCTTACGGGGATACTCGTAGACAAGATCTCGCTATGAAGCCTCGTAACACATTAAGACAGAGTCAACCCGCCTTACGTAAGTGAGAGTACCGCATCTCCAACGGAGTGGGTTAAAGGAAAAGATTGTACTCTCCCGTTAATCATAAGCTTGTTCTCGCGAGATCCTAATTCACGGATCTCCGATCACATAGGTTGGGTTACCGCGAGATTAACTCACATGGGTCTCAATCCCATCTCCTTCGATGCATTGTCAATCACGGTGCGTGATAGTCTCTTCGTAAAGGGATCTCGCGGGTTCTTAGCCGTCTGGATGTAGTCCACAGCTATTACTCCGGAGCTCCTTAATTTCCCGACGACTTCGCCTACGCTTTATATGTTTGCTTGGACTTCTTCCCATTATCCCGACTATTCTTCACCTTTGTGATCACTTGTTTGATTATCACAATTTATGAGAATAGCGAATTGGTTTCTCAACTATAGGTAAGTCCATCAACATCTCTCTTAACCATTCGGCCTCGCAGAGGCCGTATCCGCAGCCGTAAGCCGTGCCTCCATTGTAGATTTTGTAAGTATTGTCCGCTTACAAGACCTCCAAGAGACAAGACCACCACCCAAAGTGAATATGTATCCACTTGTGGCCTTAAGCTCATCAGCTTCGTAATCCAATTTGAATCACTATATCCTTCTAGTACCCCGGGTACCCCGAATAGTGAATTCCATAACTCATTGTGCCTTTTAGATAGCGCATTACTCGATCAATACCTTGCCAATGATCGGTTCTGGATTAGAGGAAAATCTACTCGGCTTGCTTACGCAAATGAGATATCGTGCCGGGTTACGCTAGCTAAGTACATCAATGAGCCAATAATTTGAGAGTATCTCGATGATCCTTCCCTAGCCTTTTATTCTTTCAAGTATTAGGTCAGGGTCATAGGGTGTTGGAGCGGGTTTGCAATCCATATAACCAAAGCGGTTCAAAACCTTTTCCACATAGTGAGACTGCAAAAGAGTAATCCCATTCTCACCCTTATTAAGTTTAATATTGAGAATCACATCGGCTTCTCCCAAATCCTTCATGTCAAAATTTTGGGATAAGAATGACTTTACGTCATTAATCTCATCGATACTTGTCCCAAAAATTAGTATGTCGTCAACATACAAACACAGGATTACTCCTTTGCCCCCACCATAACGGTAGTACACACAAGTGTCGGCCTCATTTATTGCAAACCCAGAAGTTAAAGTCTTTTCAAACTTCTCATGCCACCGCTTTGGTGCCCGCTTTAGGCCGTACAAGGATTTGAGTAACTTACACACCTTGCCCTCTTGTCCTTGTGCTATAAATCCATCGGGCTGGTTCATATATATGTCTTCCTCTAACTCTCCATTAAGGAAAGCCGTCTTCACGTCCATCTGGTGGACAAGAAGACCATGGGAAGCGACCAAGGATAATAGCACTCGGATAGTAGTTAATCCGGCAACGGGAGTAGGTATCAAAGTAATCCTCGTCTTCCTTTTGTGTAAACCCTTTAGCAACAAGCCTTGCCTTGTACTTTTCTATAGTACCATCGACCTAAGCTTCTTCTTAAATACCCATTTGCGGCCAATTGGCTTGCAACCCACCGGTTTGTCTACTACTTCCCATGTGCCATTTGCGGTGATGGAGTCCATCTCACTACGGATGACATCCTTCCAAAGATTCTCGCATCCGGTGATGCATATGCTTCGCAATGGTCGTGGGAGTATCATCTATGAGATACACAGTGAAGTCGTCACCAAAGAATTTTGCAACCCTTTGTCTCTTACTCCTTCTAGGAGCTACAACACTGTCATCCTCTTCATTTCCAAGTGGGATTACATTTGGCTCAAAAGAGGGTGTGGGTTCAGGAATAACTTCATTAGACGAACTTGGTACAGAATGATCAACATTCATCGGGAAAATGTTCTCAAAGAAGGTAACATCCCGTGACTCCAAAAGTGAACCAACTATAACCTCGGCGATTCAGATTTTATCACTAAAAACTTATATGCGTCTTTGTGGGTACGCATAACCCAAAAAGATACAATCAACGGTCTTTGGTCCGAGTTTGCGTTTCTTATTAATTGGTACACGACCATGGCCAAACAGCATTTCCACGTACGCAAGTAATGGAGTGATGGCTTCCTACCTTTCCATCCTTCATACGGAGTAATATCACTATTTTTAGTTGGAACTCTATTTAGAACATGACATGCTTTGTTAAAACAGACCTCCCCCCACCATGACTTAGCCATACTTTGGACGTTCCTAACATGGCATTCACCAAGTCCATTAACGTCCTAGTTCTTTCTTTCGCAACCCCATTGGATTGGGGCGAATGTGGAGGTGTCCGTTCATGAATTATTCCATTCTCCGTACGAAAAGATCGAACTCATTGGAAAAATACTCACCACCGCGATCGGACCTAACAAGCTTGATTTTCTTTTCCAATTGATTTTCTACCTCAGCTTTATAAGTCTTAAAACATTCGAACGCCTCATCTTTAGTTTTTAGAAGGAACACATAGCAATATTTAGTTGCATCATCAATTAAAGTCATAAAATATCTTTTTCCTCCTTTTGTCAACACACCATTCATTTCACAAAGATCCGAATGTATGAGCTCTAACACCGTCGTGCACCTCCCATCTATAGCCTTATGTGGCTTACGAGGTTGCTTTGCTTGCACACATGCTTGACATTTAGAGCCTTTGACAAGAGTAAAATTCAGAATTAAACTCATACTCGGATAAACGCGACATACAACCAAAATTAATGTGACACAAACGTGAATGCCATATATCGGCCACCGAATTGTTTGAATCACACACATGGTTCACAACTTTATTGCGTAAATCGAGAGTGAAAAGCGGAACAAGCCTCCGCATTATAGCCTTTGCCAATGAATTGGCCAAACCTCGAAATGACTACTTTATTCGACTCAAATACCGGCTTGAATCCATCTCGACACAAGAGGGATCCACTAACGAGGTTCTTCTTTATTGAGGGCGCATGCCGCACGTTCTTGAGCCGCACGATCTTTCCCCAAGTGAACTTCGATCGACCGAACCAACACCAAGAACGAAGCATGCGAGCCGTTCCCCATCATGACGGTTGAACCTCGTGCGACTGGTAGGAAGAAAACATGGAGATATCGGTACAAACATGAATATTGGCACCCGTATCTATCCACCAATCATTAGATTGACATACGAAAATACACTAGGTAAAGAATTACCGTACCCGATCCGTTAGGATAGCCAATAGTCACGTTGGCGATTTCGCCCGCGATTCTTCTTGCCCTTGCGGTTCTTGCACTTCTTAGCGATGTGCCCATTCTCACCGCGACATAGCACACAATCTCGTCCATGTTCATCTTCTTTTTCTTGAATTGAGTAGTCCGGATGCCTTACGCTTGTTCTTGCCAAAGATGCTTTGCATCACATTGGCGCTGGACTGTTCAGTGCTTTGGGCGGAGCATCCTTTCCCGAGCTTTCTCTTCAACATCAAGACCAAACAGATCCTCAACATAGATCTTCTCTTTTATGTTTAAGAGTTGTGGCAAAGTTCCTCCAAGAAGAAGGCAACTTGGCAATAATGCCACCGGCCACAAACTTGTCGTGCAAAGCATGTCCGAGCTATTCGAGTTCCCTCACAATAAGTTGGAACTCATGAGCACGTTCCACGACCGAACGGTTTTCAACCATTTTGAAGTCGTGGTACTTCTCCATCACATACACTCGTGCCCAAAGATCATGCAGCACCATACTTATGTTCGAGTGCCTCCCACATTCAACAAAGATTTTTGATGTTCATGTAAACATCACACGGTCGGTCGAGAGAACGCTAAGAATGCATCCGACGAAAATCGTCGTAGCCGCGGTAAACTCCGCACCTCTTTCTCCGATGGGAGAGGTAGTGCGGGAGGAGTACCGACGACCCAAAATACACCCATAGCCGTGAGCCACAACTGAGCCCTCGTCTGCCATCTCTTAAAATTCACACCAGTGAATTTCTTCGGTTTCATCGCGTTAGTATATCCCTTAGTCATCGCTAAATGCCTATCAGGTTTTTGGATTGTTGGAAATAAAAGCAATTTAGCGATGCATAAATTAATTCCGACAATTAGAAAAAGACCAACAACATGTAGGTGATCTAACAACAGCACTACGATCTGAGGCAAAGCCGCTGAATCTAGTGCTACCAACAAAAGAGAGACGAAAACGAACAACAACGAAACAAAAGACATCCATACGCGGGGATGTCGGCAAGAAGCGAAGATGAAGACGAAGACGAAGGCATCCGTTGACGAAGATCCGGATCGGCGGCGTAGAGGAAGAAGACGTCCGGCCGAGCGATCGCGACGGCGCTTCCCAAAACCCGATACGTCCCCTACCCCGTGCAGGGACGCGAGGAGACGTTGCTTACCAAATAGGCCAGCGCAATTTTCTCCATGCATGCAAAAAGCCGCGCACCCGCAAGGTCGGAGGCGGGAAATCGCCGGACCATTCACGCGCATGTCGTGCGTGCGCGCCTTTCGCCCCGCCCGGCGAGGCGAGGCGAGGCGAGGCGAGCGAGCGCGCGCGCGCGTGTGGTGCTTCCTTTTCCTTTCCTCATCCATAGCTTCAACAAGCAAGAGATAGCTCAACTATTTAAGTTGGCCTCACTCCACTTGGAGTAGCAATGTGGGACTAAAGTCCCCCACCATACCTCATATACATGCATGTGTGAGTGGGCCTTTGGGATTTATTTGGAATTGTTTGGCCCATGGCCCAAAACATCTAACATCACCTACAGCCGCCACTCCCCACAGTCCTTACCCTAGTCCGATCGAGAGGGGGCACTGCCAGTGACGGGAAGCTCCACCGGCGTCGCCAATGCACCACCGCTTCACCGCCCGTCGCTGCCCTAGCACAGATCCACCGGTAACATCTCCCATGTCCGACGGTATGTGCTTCTACCTCAGTCTCTTTCTCTCTCTGGTTTGAACTCCAAGACGATCTACTTGTTTATATCCCAAATGCTAAGAACACACCCATTGATCTACACCTAGACGATCCACAGAACCTAACAATAGCTGCTTGCCTGCTTCGGAACTTTGGAAGATGATGCAGAAAGATAAGATCTTCGGAGCTAATTTCAAGAACCAATGTACTAGTCGATCTGTTCGGTTCAAGGATGATCTTAGATCCTCCTCTTTTTTTTTTTCTTTTTTTCTTTTTTTGGCTTGATGCCTTAAATTAATCAATACAAATCCACTCTGTGGACCTCCATGACTGTATTTTTGCGTCGAAAAATGGTCAAGCAGCAACATGCCAATGCACAACATGCCAGCATGCATCCCTAGCATACGGGAATCCTGAAACAAGCAGGTGCCAAAAACACAATAAATGAATAACAAACAGCTAGGGACGAAGAAATAAAGACGATGAGGCCCAACGAGCCGACCCACACTAAGCATATATGAAGCCATGAAGGCGTGGTCACGGCCTCACGTTCACGGGCTGTTGGATCGACGGCGACACGGACGGCATTTCTCCTGCGTGCACTGCCCCCGTCACTTTCCCGAGCCACTGCCGGACACGGGGAAGACAACAGCCGGAGCCTTTGGTAGGCAACAAAACCCGTCCTTCCCAAGAACCAAGCCAAGAGGTCATAGATTCCCTCTGCGTGCATAGCCTTTGCCCATTGCATACTACATGCTTGGTCCCGTTTGGCCGAGCTAGCTCTTGTTGGCTTCAGCTCCAGCACTATATGGACACCGGAGAATCCAGATCCGATGAAGCTAGAAATATTCAGATCTAGTGTCTTTAAAAAATCACTAATGGTAATCTAAGCAATTGTGAAATTCCCGTGTTACAAACAGGGAAGTCTCCAGACTCTAGGAGTGCGTCAGTTCCAAGCCTTTGGATTGCAGATTAAAAAAAAGTTCATCTTAAGATAATGGGTTAATCCAAACTACAGAACTATTTTTAGCTCCACATTACCATATATCAAGCTTTCCTTACAAGTTAAGAGTACGGAAGAAAGATAGGGAAAGATGCTGGTGGACTGAAACTCTGGAAGGCGATGATGATCCAGCCATAGTCAGTCCCCTGTCCAGGACCAGCAGGGTACATGTGCCTGTAGGATTCGTTCTACGTCAGTCAAGTGTGTGTTGGCACCTTGGCGGTGCCACAGCTCACCAAAAAAAAAAGATGGGAGGCAGGGACGGATTTTCGCGCTCCGTACTCGACATTCGGCCTGCAATCGTGACGTTCGTGGTGCAGTTCAGGGAAGGCCCGGTAACGACTTCCCGTACGGTGGTGTCTGTCTTACCAGCCCAGTCAGGCAGTCACCAGTTTCCATGGGAAGTAATAGATGGGCTTGTTTCATGCTACCGGACCGAACGGCCCGCAAAACTGTACGTTCCGTGCAACGAAGGCCGTATCTTCCGTGCATTGTAGATTCAGGCCCATTAATAAGTTAAAACTTGATTCTTCCTAGGGGAATGGAGAGCAGAAGCGTTGCAGTGGACGCCTGTTCACCGTCAAACCCGCTACTGCTGCACGGCACCCAACCTGCTGGTGATGGACTGCGAAGGCCGAAGGGAAAGTTTTTATTCTAAGCATGCATAATTTTCCTTGGCCTTACACACGAATACACGTTTGAACTTATTTTTTATTCTTTTTTTTTATAATTTTCCAAATAGGTGCAAATATGAGCGATGTCTGCGTGTATTTCTAGGGAAGTAAAAGAAGAGAATATACTTTATAGTTGCTTTAATTAAATATCTTTCAAGGTTTTTACATCGCACAGATCACAAATAACCTTTTCACAGCTCAAAGATTATAATGGTTTTTTCACGGCTCATAATCGAACCAAACAAACCTTTAAATCAAAGGTTATATAATAAGAAACAATCACTTAGAGTTTCTAATATATTACATGCAAGGTATAACCTAGGGTTTAATTCACAATTAAATTACATTAAAGTTATGAGATTAGCCTTAATAACCGGCACATAACTATACATCTTCCTTTCGGAAACAACATAAAAAGTTTGGATTTTAGATGTAATGTTTATTGATGGGTTGTTACAACTATGGGGCGAAGCTGGACGGCGCGCGTGCGCCAGGAGCCTTACCGGCGCGCGTGCATCGGATGGGATAACAGTGCACAGATTTTGCGGATAACAGCATGCGGATTCTATAGGAGGTGATAGCAGCACACACACTTCATCCTTGGCCCTCCTCTTGTTGCACGTTATTAGATTCCAAGTCCTAGTTCTAGTGGTGGGTTTCTTTCTATTGTAGTTAAATTTGAGTCGGAAGTTGGCTAAGAGCATCTCCAACAGAACACCAATAACTCATCACCAATACAGAGATATTGGTGGCCACCAATACTACTTTTTTTGAATTATGGGAGGAGGTGTTCCAACAGATCACCTATAATCTCCCCCAATATATGGGACCCACATGTCAGGATTCATTTTTTTTATTTTTCTCTCCTATTTCTTTTCTTCCGTTCCTTTTTCTCTTCCTCCAGCGCCGCTTCTTTCCTCGCAATTGTGCCTCCTTCGGTCTCCCGCATGAGCGACGGCGCCGGCCCACCTCTCCAGTCGGTAGCCGCCCTCCACCGACTCCACCCGCCCTCCCCCGCTCCGCCCTCCACTCGACCCCATCCCATCCCACCCGGCGACCTCGACCCCATCCCTAGCCCCTTCTCTACTTCGCCCCAAATCGCAGCCATGGCCGCCGCCGGCCAGATCCTCCTCCATGGCCGCCGATTGCACTAGATCCTCCATGGTCCATGAGCTCGGGCACCTCCAACCGGCCACCAGCGCGAGCCGAAGCATCGTCCTCCCATCGACGCGAGCTTAAAGCACCCTCGTTGTCTATGGGACGAGCTGGAGGCCGTCAGGAAGCAACTACAGCTTGCCGGAGAAGAAGATCCGTGCCCGCGCGGGAAGAAAACCGCCGGCAGTTGGGATGCAGGTGAGTGATTGGGGGAGTTGCATCTCCCCCTTCATTTGAGGGGAGTTGGCTGTATTTTTGGTGGCCACCAATAAATGGGTGGGATTGGGGATCTGCTGGAGCTGTGATTTTCATTCAACTCCCCCAATATGGTGGTTGGATTGGGGAAAATGAATCTACTGGAGAAGCTCTAAGGCCATGTTCGCCTGCAGCTGGTTTGGGCTGAATGTGTTGGACCAGCCAAACAACCAACCAAAACCAGCCGACTAAGTAGACCAGCTGAAATCAACCCAACCAAGTACTAGCCCACCATGACCTAAGCTCACTTTTCCTCAATTTATTGGTGATGGTAATAATCTTAAGCCGTGGTTGTCTAGATGTTATTTTTGAAATTTGGAACTACGATGAATAAAACTTTAAAAGTTTATAAAAGTAGAAATCATCTTTTGGTTGTGTTGAACTCAAAAAGAGAACTGCCTGAGAGGCGAGGGAGAGGACGCCAAGGACTCAATGTGTGACCCGAAAAGCAAAGCAAATCAATCGTCTTCAGAAATCACACATTCAGATGTCCGTCTATTCGGACACGATGATGGATCCCATGAAACCACACCCGAGAGACTTGTTCAAAGCACACAACTTTTTGACGACTCAGAATAATCCAACTCACAACACAGACCACACATAGCACTGGACGCTGCCGGCCGTTCTGGACGAGGCAAAACGGGGCTTATTGCTACAACACAAAGACACAGTACGACAGTATACGTAACGACTCGACACCGACACGATACACTTGACACAGTACGACAACGGACCACGGCGCCGGGCGTGGCCGTGAGTTACGCGGAGGAGGACGACGAGGGCGTACGTGACACGGCCGGACAATGTCTCGCGCGCGTCAGCGGCGGAAGCTGCGCTGCGTGCGCGGCGTCTCGCCGTTCTCGTCCCTGAGCTTCACCGCCGTGTACACGCTGGCCCCCGCCAATGCGCCCAGCGTCGGGGCAAGCAGGTAGATCCAGAGCTGCCGGTAGTTCCCCGCCGCCACCGCCGGCCCCAGCGTCCTCACCGGGTTCATGGACCCGCCCGTCGTCGGCCTGCGTTGACAAGCACGGCCATCATCAGAGATCAGCTCAAACCATGCATGCAAGTCGTCGATCATTACCTCACTTGCTACTGCTGCTGCATAATAAGCAAGGAGACTTACCCGGCGATGAGGATGTTGAGGGTCACGGCCGCCCCCACGGCGATCCCGGCGAGCTCACCGACGGCGCGCGTGTCGGTGGCGACGGCGGTGACGACGAAGAGGAGGTTGAAGGAGATGATGAACTCGGTGAAGAAGGCCTGGGCGGTGGAGATGGTGACGTCGGGCACGGTGACCCCGCCGGACAGGAACGGGTGGAAGACGCCCTTGAGCGCGAAGCTGGCGCAGATGGAGCCCAGCACCTGGACGGCCACGTAGGCGGGGACCTGCAGCCAGGGGAAGTGGCGCAGCGCCGCGAACGCGATGGTGAGTGACGGGTTCAGGTGCGCCCCGGAGATGTGCCCCGTCGACAGGATGATGATGGTCACCGCCAGCCCCGCGCACGCCGCGTTCCCGAACGGGCTGATCGCGCCGCCGTACTTCTGGTTCACGATCGGCGCCGCCGTCGCGAAGAAGATGAGGATGAACGTGCCCACGAACTCGGCGCCGAGCTGTACACACGCGACATGCATGCCCATCAGATACAGAAGGAACTAGTACACTGTTTCCAATTTCCAAATTCCAATGCCTGCGTGTGTGTTTTCTTTACTGATTTTATTTGAATTTTGTTCGTTCAAAACGAGATGAAAAATCTAGAGCTAGCTAGAATTGACCAAAACAAACATCCAATTGAACAGACATTATCTTTTATTACATATATTCAGCCGCAACTTTTCAGAAACTGGACCGATCGATATTAGCCGCCAATAATTCAGCGATCTTGTCAATCCGTGGACAGATTGGGATCGATGATGGACGTGACCGGCGCGCGAAAACAAAACCGGCAACAAACCACTCCGGTCACGGACGCCTGGATCCATCGCCGGGTCAACTTGAGTTTGGGACATGCTAGGAGTAGCCCTTTTTGTTGTGTCACGTCCAAGAACCGTAGTACCTAGTTATCGCGAAATAACTGGAGTTGGAATACCATTTTCTTTGTTCGAAAAAACACTGTACGTAGCTTCTTATCAAGGACATAATTAGGCCCATGTGTATTTTCATTTCAAAGATGAGGAACGTGACAGGCTACCCGATTTAGTACACATGTTCGATCAGTTCTTCCTCATGAGCTAGAGTTTAGAAGTACATGGAGTAGACGTAGTTTATTGTCACGTTTCAGAACGTCACTTTTTGATAGTACACTCTATTTATTACCTAAATCAAGTAGTAGTACTCAATTGTGATGCTGCAACAATGACCGAAAGTCTAAAAATGCATGTGCGTCCCTAGATAGTTTATTATATAGGCCAAAACCATTTCCATTATTGAAATAAATATTTTTTGGGGATAAGACCTCAGCTCTACCGATCGATTAAATTAAGTTAGGGGGGAATTATGTATGAGAGCAATGGCGAAATACAGAGGTATGGGGTCACTGATTTTGACCGATCAAATGCTTTGTTCTTTGGACTACATACTCCCCGGGGATCAAGGAACCCAAATCCAGCAATTTGAAATCATCAACTCAATACAAAATTCAAACAAGCGTATATCATTTCCCGGGAGTGGTTATACCTGGAGAGCACAGGAAGCAAGCTGAATGGCGGTTGGTTAGGGGACACGATGGTGTGGCGTCTGGCGTCGCACACGCGCCTCCCCGGCCCGTTTCGTACGTGTGGTCGCACAGGGTGGCGCCGCGCCTAGCCAAGCCAAAAATCGCAGCCACTTTTGTGTACTTGCGGGCTGACAACAGCGCGATGCAGGTTGCTGCTGGCGGCAGGCGGCGTGGAGCTAGATGAGCCCATCACTGAACTACTTTCAAATTGCTACTACTACTACTTGTATTTGTTTAGTGCCATTTTCTTCTTATATCCTTGTTATTACGAGATTGCTAGCAAGTTGATCCGCAATATTTTTCGTACTAGAGTTGGTAATGGTAAATGATTTTCTTTTTAGATTCATGTGTGCTTGTTGACGAAAGATTCCTATCTACTAGATGCTTGAACAAGGCGTTCTTTTTTTTTTGAAGGAACAAGGCGTTCTTCCTGATCGCCTGCATGAGATCCAACGTCCTCGTCGGTTTCTAGCCGCCGCTAATCCCAAAGCAAATCGTTCTCGCTTGCAAAGATACTGTACGACCACTAGTGCATACAGTACGTTCAGAGTTAGCCGGTGCTCCCACCGAATTATAAGTCGTCATAATTAATTGAATTTTGTAAGTACAAACTGTATATACATAGTTTTGTGTCAAAGAGTGCATATAAAAGCAGTCTGAACAATTTATAATTTGAAACGGAGGGAGAAACATTGCATGATTGATCACCATTCACCGTTACTTCTAGACCAAGTTGCTGAAACCATGCATGTTAGTGTGATCGTGCTGTTTTGTCTCATACAGTTAGCCTGACCACTGGTAATCCTTAGTTTACAGGGTGCCAAATAAACAACTACGTAGCTGGTGCATGATGCCTAGAAAGATTCTGAATTGATTTGTCCTGCGGAATTATGGAGCATAAGCAAAACTACTTCCCGTTCAAAATTGTTTGGAACACAGGAATTTCACAGAAACCAGTTCATTTTCACAGGAAAAAGTACAAGAATGTGAAAAAAAAATCCGCATTCCAAACGGGGCCTCAGACAGAGTGTCCCTCATGAGCATGCAAAACCGAGAGGTTTCAAGAACGATGTATAAAGAGCCAAATTGAGCAATATATACAAGATCACAGAAATGATGAGTGATTATTAGCTACTGTAAGGGATCAATTTTCAACAGTCAATAACTTATGACATCGATCAACGCCGACATTTCCTTTATTTTTTTTAAAGTATTAGTACTGTGTCAGGGCCGTGTTGTTACAGTCTTTCAGACACGACTGTTGTAACGTTGTCAGTTTTGACCTACACAGTATAAAATACGAGGATGCTTGTCTGTACTACCAACAAATAAATATTAGCAGAAGTGATATACAAACACAAAAACAATGTCAAAAAGATCAGACGTATGGATTGTATAAGAAAAATAAACCGCTTACTCGGGACAAAAAAACATTTAGAGAAAACAATCACGGAGAAACAGAACGAAGAAGAAATGCAAGTTCAAGAAGAAGGCGTGCATGTGCACGAGCATGTGGACGGTAGTGGCGCGTACCTTGCGGGTGAGCGAGACGTCCGGCGCGGGGATCTCGACGACGCAGGTGTGCGTCGCGATTCCCCACCCCTCCACCGCCGGCAGGCACTTGCACCGCGGCATCGACTTGCGCTCGTACGACAGCGAGTCCACCCGCGGCCCGCCGGAAAACAGCGGCGCCGGCGTTCCGGGCGTCGCCGGCGCCGACAACCCGTTCGGGGGCGTCGTCGACCCAGGCTCCGCCATTGCTAGCTGCTGCTCGGTTGCAATTGCTAGCTACCACCACCACCTGCTGCTTCCTCTCTCTTGCTCTCTCACTCTCAAAGACACTTTTTTTTTTTGGTTTTTTGGACTGCCGGCAGTGCAGCAGAAATAGGACACGGGGAAGTACTAATTACATGATTTGATGGTTTTTGCTGAGGTGATGCTACGATAATGGCCGGATGGGCTCCAGCAGGCCGATCGCTAGACTACGACTGATGTTATGGCTGCTGGATTGTGTGTCTTGCTATTTTTTTGTTTTTATTTTCAGCTGGGTGGCCGCCGAGCAAAGATTAATGGCGAAACTTACATGATCCGGGGGCTTTTGTTGAGTTTGTGCTAAGGAATTAGTGGGGAGGTATCCAGCCTACCAACTTACGCCTCGCTTCGCAAAGCTGATGATGCTTTTGGAGATCTTGGAAGTGGCTCTTTTTTTGTGATTTTTTTGGGGGTTTGTGTTCGGATTTTGGACAGGGACTGAAGTTACATGATTCACAGGTTTTTCTCCAGGTTTGGCTACGGCGTAATGGGTGGGGAGATGGTGTCCAGCTCTCTCACAAGAACAGCTAGTCTCTCTGGCTTACTAGCTAGGATTGGGAGATGAGCAGTCTCACAAGTTGGAATGCAATGGAGATGCAGAAATGGTGGCGAGGTGGCGAGAGGAGGAAGAAGCAGGAAATGGGCAGGTGGGTGATGATGGGTTTGGAGGGCGAGATGGTGGTGTGGGTGCGTGGGGCTGTGTATATAGGCTGGGCTACGAACGCACATGAGGAGGGTGGATCGAGGTCAATGGCATCCCTCCACTTGAGGAAGCATCTCACAACTGCTCTCGATAATAATGCAAACTAAAAGATGACAATGGAAATGGAGGGAAGAGCATCGTCTCAGTTAAGGACTGCTTCGAAGTAGCTTGTTTAAGCAAAGCTCATGAATCGTGACAAAATAAACCACGGAGAAGCTAGCTGTCGTCCGGAGTATTTAGTGCACAGTAGCATGCTCTGTTTTGGGATAAGAAATATTTTGTTTTCTTTTCTTTTTTCTAGAAAAAAATGGGATCAATCTTGAAGGAAAGGAACTAGGTCATTTTTCATTAAGATAAAAATAGACACTCAAATTTAGTCCCAGACAGAGTTTAAACATGGTTGAGTGTATTACGACACCTCTTGCCCAACCACTTCCTCTGTTTTTGGAAACTAATACTGAGCCTTGTGAAATTTCTTCCCAAGTAGCACTGACAAGGTTTGCATCACATATTGTTCTCTTCTAGTTCTTGGAAAATAAAATGCCTAAAAAACAAGAAAGTAAAACATCAGAATGTTCTTAGTGTACACTATTGTTATTGTCTTATTGATAGTGCGCTAGCTTCACAGAATTGTTTCTTTTTTCTGAAGTCTTCGCTTTCCCATGCAAACATGATACCCTAGAACCCCTACGGACCTACGAAGAGTGGAAGGGGAGCCTAACTAGCAGAACGATCTGAATACGCCGACGATGCCTCATTTTCTTGATTGACCGCATGGGCTCATCACTAATGCACCTATTCTATTAGTTCAGGGACTAATCGTTACACACTCATGTGTCAGCAGTGAAGAAACCTTCGTTAGCACATTCGGCGCTCATGTGCAATAATGGAAGAAGATGCATCGGATATATTTTTCTGGGAGAAAATAATAGAAGATGATCTCATGGCATAGAAAGTTGGAACTAGGAACAAGCCCATCCGAAGATTCCGAACTTCGGGGGGCGTGTTCTATATATCAACTACTTAGAAAACTTCGTTTGTCAGGCTGTTGATCAGCATACACCTGACCGAGTAACAATCTGCAGAATGCATTTAGAAATAA
This sequence comes from Themeda triandra, assembly GCA_018135685.1. Lineage (NCBI taxonomy): Eukaryota > Viridiplantae > Streptophyta > Magnoliopsida > Poales > Poaceae > Themeda > Themeda triandra. The sequence continues at coordinate 35,337 of JAENPR010000405.1, read as the reverse complement.
TACTGCAACATGGGGCCTGCATGTCAGAGACTGATTCTTCGCAAGATCTTCGGAGGAACCGGAGCTTGGTTGACGCTACTCATGCTCTGAGCTTGTTCCTCTCTGCAATTAATCAGAGTGCTACTCTCATTTTGGTCGGTGCCGTTGCGTCCAATGATTTTGGTCGATGCAATTAATCAGCAGAGTGCCTGTAGATTTTGAGCACTACTTCCGGCCTCCACTGATCCTGACCTTCTTCTTTTTCCTCTTTTGCGTCATTCTCTAACAAGTGTGGTGTGGTGGTCTTGCAGCAGGAATACTGTACCTGTGCCTGTACGTACGTGCAATGATCCATGCCAGGAGTACTTGCCTTGCAATCTTGTGGTGGTTCTGAACTCTCTGGTCGGCCGGGTCAGACCCTTTTTTCTTTTGACAAGGAGGGTCAGACCCGTTGTGTTCTCGCATTGTCCACATGTTCAGTTCTGATTTCAGGCCGGCTCCAAGTCTGCATCGAGAGCGTGATGTGGAGCACTCAGTACACCGATAACTGACGGAAACCTGCATTCATGGCTGATTAGCACTGGTGCCAGTAACGGGAGATGCATGCTAGCTTCTGGCCTGGCAAGCCGGCAAGCCGCGCGAGACACGAATGGCGCAGACGCATCCCTCTGTCTCGGTCCCAACTCTGAATGCAGAGAGCAGTTTGATAGTGGCTAGTATGCCAAAGCAAAGGCCACGTCTGAACTGATGTCTCCTTGCAAGCACCAATCATTCATTCATCCAGTGGTTACTCGCAAAAGCCTCTCGCTTAGTATATTAATAAACCAAATCCTGCCAGAAAGATCGCTATGCAGGTGAATAATCGATGCTTCGTACTAGTTCGTAAAGCGGCCGAGCGGCACACCTTCTCCTCAAGCCAGGCGTCATCACCACAAACTGCACAAACAACCTAGTTTAGCTGCTAACACTGCGATTAAAAAAGGTTTATGCTCACAGCGTGGCACAACAGTTCGCACCACTAATGCAATCTGTGCTTTGCACTTTGAGCTAGCCGAGGAACCAAACCAAAAGCCACCGGAAATTAAGTTTCAGTGAACCTAGCCGAGAGGTATCTTGGCCGTGTGGCGTCCGTCTGCATCATCAGGAATAAAAAACGGGGGCAAAAAGTGCTTTCCGCGGCGCCACTAAACGGACGCCCGCCGGCCGCTAAACCGCCGCATCATATGCTACCGAGAGATCATGAAAATGCGATACTAGGTAGTACGTCGTACATATAATTTTGTTCCGGCCAATCAAAGATAGATGTTGATCCTATCATGGCCGTGCCACTTAATCGTTCTTCTTCTTCCTGGTCTCTTCTATGGTGGCACTTTGGCGTTGATGCCTTGCCTTCCTTGAGCAGCCTGAGTTACTGTAGTAGCTACGGCGTGCTTTGCTTTGAGACGGTAGGCAGCAACAGGATCGCCCACGTTGCAAGTGACTGGTTACTGAAGAAGATGGGTAGACAGATCAGATTCTTGCCTCATGCGAGCCCTGACGATGTGTTTGCCGTGACGGTGGACAAAAGTTCAACTACTACTCTACCATTGCACCTTACGTGCGCTCGTCTAAAACTCAATGCTACAATTACAGTACTGCTTTTGCCACCTGCACTCGGAACTGTAGCACGAGGTGGACGGATCTGTTCCTGCACTCGTCTTCTGTCCAATCTGCTCCTGCAGCAGCGGCTGATGCTGCGCATCAGGCCTTTTGTTCTCGGCCATCAGTCCCACGCCGAAAAGGAGCGGAACCTCCCGCTTTACCCCGTCGATACGGTAGGTTTCATTTCACCGTTCAGGTTTTTTTTTTGAACGGGACGTCAAAAAGCTTTGCCGACTTTTATATTAGGCGATGAAAGGAAAAGAACAGGTGTACAAAAGTTATTTACAAAACAAAGAAAAAACTACCGAGGGCCAAAAGGACCACAACTAGGCAGCACCCTGAAGGAAAAAAGAGAAAATTACAACTGTTGAGCTACATGGCTGCTTGGAGACAGAGCTAAACGGTGCTGCATAATATCATCTTTACACAGAGAAGCCATTTGTATTGGTTGTAGCTGGTTTTGCTGGAAAAATCCGCCGATCCTTCCAAACATTCCACCAAAAATATATCATTATGCTGTCCACCTCTCTTCTCATGTTTTTTCCCACTTTTCGCTTACATCCCCACCCCGAAGGCATGGATGGAACCTGTGTCACTCACATTGTCCAAAGCATTGAGAGATTGTACCACTTGCTTAATGTACTTCCACACCTCTTTTGTGAATGGGCAGTCCTTACAAAGATGCACTGGCGTTTCAAGTTCATCGTTGCATAGCCTGCATTCGGCGTCCTCCGTCCAACCACGCTTTAATAAGTTGTTTGCCGTTAAGATTTTTTTGTGCATTAGAGTCCATGCAAAGATCCTACATTTGTGTTCTGCCTTCGCCCTCTCCTTCCAGAGGCGTTAGCCTCAAATGACTAAAGATTCCAATGAACTGAATTTGATAGGCGCTTTGTGTAGTGTATGCAATACTCTCGGTCCATTTCCAAGTTATATCGTCGTCCACGTCCTCCTGTAACACCACTCCTTGTAATGCTTCCCACAGTCGAACAAATTGCCTTACTTCTTCCTGAGATGTTGGTGGATAGATGTGGTCAATCCATTTTCCGCCATCTAGTCCTTGCTTCACTGTGATGTTCTTCCTTCTTGTTTTTTGGTACAGCAGCGGCGCAATTGCTTTGGCCATCGAGCCATTTATCCAGTTTGAGTTCCGAAAGGCGCCGTCCTCCCATCTCCAAGTGTGACCGTTGTTGATGCATAGAACAGATCCCGGTCAATTCTATCACACAGTATATCCAAATTGTTCCATGCTCTTTGTTTTCTTTCCATTTGTACCATAACCACCGTAGTCTGAGTGCCCTTGTAAACCGCTCTAGCTCAAGAATGCCTAGCCCCCCTTTTACTTTAGGTAAGCACGTTGTAGGCCAATTTACTAAGGAGTGACCCCCACTAACTCTGTCTGGGTCTTCGCCCCGCTACAAGAAGCTCCTTCTAATTCGGTCAATTTTCTTTATAATCCATTTTTGGGCATGAAAAACTGTTAGATGATAAATCGGTATACATGACAAAACTGATTTCACAAGTGTTTCCCTTCTGCTGAATCTAACAGTTTTCCTTGCCAGCCCGGAAGCCTCGCTCCAACCTTTTCCACTAGCGGTTGTACTTCCGGTCTTCTTAACTTTCTAGTATGTAGTGGGAGACCGAGGTATTTTCCGGGGAATGTCTTTGAGTTGTCCTGGAAAGTTGTTGACTCCACCATTTCCGGTTGCATCCTAATCGAGAAAATCTCAGTCTTACTTAAGTTCACCTTAGAGCATCTCCAACGGTTATACATTTGGGGTTTGCATTCTTGAAATTTTTCAAAAGCTTAAAAAAAGAGGTCTCCAACAGTTTTGCATTTGAGTTTTGCATTTTGGGTAACTTGGCATTTGAGGGAGGAAAGTTGGCATTTTTGCATAGGCACCGGTGGCTTGGCATTTGTGAAATCCCGAGAATCCTGCCATAGTTGTCTCGCGCGAACCGCCACACAACATTAGTTTCTTTTTTTTGCCTAAAATGCCAAGTCCAAATGCCAAACTATTGGAGATGGCTTTATTTTTTTCCTCTCCATATCGTTTTGGGAATTGGCAAACAACAAATGCCAAACCAAAATTGCATAACCGTTGGAGATGCTTTTAGTCCCTTCAAAAAAAAAAAAAAAAAAAAAAAAAAAAACTTAAGTTCACCTTGAGGCCTGAACACTCCCCAAAAACCCTTAGGATTTCTTGTAGTCTGTTTAGCTCAAGGGCTGTTGGATGGGCAAAAAGTGCAGCATCATCGGCGTATAAGGAACACCTCAGTCTTACTTAAGTTCACCGTTCAGGTTCAGCCCTCCTGTTGCCATTGGCCACTCACTCATGAGTCATGACTCACTCCTTCACGCCTGATCGCCTGATGGACCCGCTCGATCACCCACTCACCTAGAGTCGGTCAACACACGATGGACAACAATGGGAATGCGCAGCGATCAAGCACTCGCTGCTGCCTCTGCCTGCCTCCCCTGGACTGCAGAACGAATAACGACCAACTGATCGAACCGCCCGTCAGCCATGAGTGGCAACCCCCCCCGCGTGCCCCCGCCGGAGGGGCCCCGGCGCCCGGCCCGGCCTACCTGACCCCGACGCGAAGTGTGTGGCGGGGAGGCGCGCGTTTCTTTCAGGCCGTCCGTTTGAGTTGTGCCTGCATGCATGCATGGAGGTCACTGGCACTGGCCGCAGGTGAATGATGCGCCATCGATCAGCACTCCAGATGCCATTATGCCAAGCGAACAATCGAGCACGGAAGCTTTGGGCCCTGCTGCTCCTGTGTTCTGAGCAGTGAAATGGCGCGGCCTTTTCCCCCCGGTTGGCATTTGGCAACGCGTTGGGATCGGCAGCGCCCATGGAAAACGGACTCGGCTACCTGCACGTAGCTAGGTAGCTTCTCTTTGTCGTGGCGATCATAGACTCGACGGGAGACCGATATTGGCGAGACGCGACACTGTGAAATCTTGCTTTCAGGCCGTGAAGCAAGGCCTAATTGTTCAATCTGTTGCGCCATCTTGTCTGCTTCGTTGGGCAGGCCAGTTCAGGAGGACGCATCAGGATCAGGACAATAATTGACATGGTGTGGCCATTCTTTCTTCACTTCTTCATTTGTAAAAGCAAGTAGTTGTAAATAGGAACCAAGGCAATTATGAAAAGAGCTGAGCTTACTTTGGCCTTTATTATCAGTCGTCAAACGTCCGATGTCGATGGATCTAGCAGGCCGTCCTCCGAAAAAAGCGAGCGGGCCGGCGACGACGAATCGGCCGATAACAGCCGCCTGAAAGTGGCCGATAAAGATGGTATAGCTAGAGTGTCTAGCCTGGCCAATTTTCACCTGCAATCAATCTTCTTCCGAGGGCCAATGATGCCCGTGGGGAGAAATAAAAAGCGAAAAAGGACGCGAGAATTTGTGCTCGTCGTGGGCGCCAGGGCCTGCCTGTGGGCAGGGGTATGTAGGGGCCAGATGCCCAGATGCTTGCTCGCCACGGCGGTCAGGCACAGGCAGGACCGCAGGAAATGTTGTTGTGCTCCTGGTGTTCCACCACGACGGAGGCGCATGGAATGTGGATGTACTGCAGAGCTGGAATGATCATCGCCGTTGTCAGTGATGATGATCCGTGCTGCAACGTGATTATATTTGCCTGGTTTTAAGAAACTCTCACGATTAGGCGTTGATGATCAGGTTAAGGAGAAGGGGTCTACATTGGTGAGAACAGCAGTGCGGTACGGTGTCCGGTCACTGTGATCTGATCCACATCGGCGGACGCGTCCGGATTTGCTGACGAGGAGATTCATCGAACAGGACAGCACGGCGTACCGCACCTGGAGTAGTCATGCGACAGGGCGACACGCGACGGGCGAGAGCCGAGAGGTACGTGGTGCGGCCAGCCGGCTGGTCACTGTGCGCGGAGACCCCGACCTGGAGCGGGACGGGCTAAAAGCCTAAAACGCACGCACGGCGCGGCGTTTTCTTGAAGCCCGAAATAGTAAAGCACCAGCTAGCTGTTCCAGTGCGTGGCGTCGTGGGCCCTTGAGAGTGGATCGAAAGAGATGTAAAGAGGCATGGATGATGGATCATCATCCAGCCGATCGAGCATCTGTTCTCGGCAGCTCCATCGATCGATCGGCTCCATCAGCAGGCGCATGTGACAAACACTGTGGCGCGCACTCACGTCGACCGATCAGTTTGAGGCCGAGACGTACGTACCAAGCATATGAGTACGCGACAGCGCATAGCGGGAAACTTGAGGCCGGGGAAGGCCGGCGGTGGCATCACTTGGAGGTGAATAAAGCTAGGTAGCGAGCGCTAGGGGCCTAGGGCCGGGGTTTGGAGCGAGCAAGCGACGCTGGCCTCTGGATTTCGCTTTAGCTCGCCATTGGTGGCCGGGTGCCGGGGCTTTTCGTCTCTCCTGACCTTGAGTCCTTGGCATGGCATGCGGTCGGCATGCGGCGGATATCTGATAGCTATGATCGTCGGCGGTGGTAGTGGGAGACAGGGGGGCGAGGAGAGTACTGCACGGCTCCAGCGACAAGACTGCCGCTGTGCATTACCGGCGTTTCCAGCGTGGGAAACCAATCGAGTGAATCTGCCATGGCATGCATATATGCATGCCCCATCGTGTTTGAGTCCAGTACTTGGTTTACACATCATCCATTGGAGACTCCAACACGACGGTCATGCATGCATTGCTTCGAACCCGCCATCGCGCGCGTCTCTCGCAACCTACCCGCACGGGCGCGCCGCTGCCGAGGCGCCCTCCGATCCGGTAGGTTCGTGGTCGGACCGGCCTTCTTGGAGCCGAGTAAGAACGATCAGATCGCCACTCAGATTAGATTGTACAGTCGCCGTAGTTACTCCTCCGGCGGCTAGCGTGATCGAACATGGCTAGAGCGCAAGATGCCGCGATCACGAAACGACGATAGGCACCAGCACCAGCCCCGGCCTAGCTAGCTTAATTACCTGTGCAACTGCAAGCGTCAGGGTCACCAGGCTAGTAGCTGTACTGCTTCATTCGTCGCATGGCAGTTTGCTGTGTGCGTGTACGCACGCGCGCGTGGCGGCCGCGGGCGACGTGACGGCGGGTCGAGTCTAGCGAGAGCCCGTGCCGGATGGCGAGCCGTAGCGTAGCTTAGCCCCGGCCGGTGAGGCAGCTAGCTAGCTGCTTGATTAGTCTACGACTCTACGAGAACGTGAAGCTTCCATCAATCGGTCGGATTTGGGAAGATCGCCGGCCGGCGGGGGTGATTTGATGCGAGCCACGAGATTTGTTACCGGCCGGTTGGCGATCGAACGGGCCGGGCCAACGGGATCATCATCATCGATATCATCATCATGCAGGTTTTGAAAGCTAGCGAGTGCGGGTGCGTGCACAATTCTCACTCTGCAGCGCCGGACTGCCGGCGATCGATTGGAACGTGCTGGTCGGACAGTGGGTTCTCCGCGGTGATCATGGCGGTGGGCAGTGGACTTTGTGGTGGTCAAGTTGCTTGTCTCAAGTAGTCAAGTTCAGAGGCCACGCCAGCCACAAGGAGGGGATATAGGATGATTGTGAAATCGAATTCCTCACTTTGTACACCTGGCAACCAACACATGAGGTCCGAACATTTTTTCTTTTTTGAGAATGGTCGAGCTAATGATGAACCAAACAAATGTATCGTATAAACGCCGTACCTACTATTTGCAGTGCCAAATCTGATTTCTGTATACGGTGGGCCGGGGCCGGTAGCTAGATTTGCACTTGCACGGGCCAGGCTACCTACCTGCTCGGCCATTTCCGGCCGTTCCTCTGCTAAAACAGCATTTGGCGCGACCCAAATAGTGAAAGTGAAAGTAAAAAAAAGCCCGATCCAAACGTAATCAGCGGCCCAACGCCTGTGAGAAGCGCGACATGGGCCTGAGCTAATCTTAAACTCGGGTGCACCGAGCCGAAGTCAAACGGTCGTTTGCATAACAGAGATCCCCCAGTTGCATGGGTCTATTAATGACATTGTCTTTGCCTCTTTGGACTATCAGCATACGTAGATGTAATTTACTTTCAGAGTTTCAGTTAGGAAAAAAAATATGATTCTGCATCGTGGATTTGCCCAATCTCCTAGCCAAGGTAACAGCACAAGTATGTCCATCTATTCTTCTAGGGACTGTACTGTAATGATAGTTGGGATGTTTCAAGGAGTGACAAGTGACAACCAATTGATTGGTGTCTGATAACATATAAAATCTCAATGAGCGATGGTTAATTAAAAAAATTTCTTGCCACAACTATGCTATTTCTGCAAAGTGTCCTTTTGCATTTGTGTAAAACAAGCAACAAGATGGCACATAGAGATCTTATTCATAATTGATCATAGATGTATATGTGCATTAAATAGTAGTTAAATAGACGGCCCACTGTATGAGCTGTCTATTTACTCGTCTATATGCGCGATACAGACAACTATGCGTCTGTGGGCTGTACATGCTCTAAGTCGCTAACAAGTGACAACATCCGTTACGAGTACGGAGATTTCAAGCTATAGCCACATTTTCTGTGTTATTAAATATGCTTATCAAAGAAGGGGGCACCTTTTTCTTTGGTGCTCCTTTGCAAAAGAATGCTGTAAATATTTTTTTGAGAATAGATTGTTGTAATGTTTGAAGTTTGCGGACATTCTACAACACTTCCCCGCATTAGAATCACTTCCCGTTCGCTCAAACTTATAAGCCTAGCTTATTAGCCATTTATCTTATAACAAATCAGTGAACAATATTTTTTTGTGGACTTTTCAGCGAAACAAATCAGTGAGAATATTGTTTGGTTCGTGAATCGTGATGTGTTGCCGCACCAACCATCATAATAAAATGGCTCTACTTAACGTTAATAGGTGTCGTGGGGTGTCATTCCAAAAAAAAAAAGAGGGTACCTATAGGAGCCACTTCCAGAGCGGATCATGTCGGACGGAATCCAACCTCCAATCATTGTCTCTTTTTTTAAAAATTCTAATGCTAACAATTTGGAACTTGTAGAATACGATGGTTCCACCTTCAAAACGCAAAAAAAAGGAGGATCAACAAAGTTACTTTGAAGGATGTTTATAGCATTTGTTATGCTTAGCCACTATAGCATTGTTATACTCTCACCGTTGTCACAGTACGCTATTTAGTACTCTCTCTGTTCCAAATTTTAAGTTATCTTGACTTTTTATGGTACATTTATTTTGTTTTATATCTAGATAAATAATATATCTAGCTATATAGCAAAATGAATGAATAAAAAGACAAATCAACTTATAATTTGAAAAAGAGGGAGTACTCCCTCTATCCCACAATGAAGGACGTTTTAGAGTTCAAAATTTGTCTCAATTTATTTGACGTTACAGCCTCAACAGATGCAAGCTGACACTCCCCAGGCCTATAGCTTGTCCATCCGTCGCATCTTGCTTCCCACGCAGTGAATAAAATAAGGAGGAATACGGAGCCGTGGCCAGTTGCAAATAATAAAGCAGCAGTAGGGGTGTTTGCGTCTTTTGGCTTTAGCCTTGGTAACCACAACAGATGCTAGAACGTCCAGTATATTGGGACGGAGGGAGTACAATATTATTAGGATGTACAATCTAGACAATCAAGTGGCAATAGGCAATATAGTAGTGATTGATGAGGAGGATTGTCGATGGTGAGGCTATTGCCAATCCGCTAGACCTCACCATACTAGTGGATCCACTCCTAGCGGTGGTAGCTCGTTGTTGGTGGTGTTTGTACATTGTTCAAAAAAACCCTTAAAATAATACTCTTCTTTCCAAAATAGATGTCGTTATAGGATGCATGTCGGTCAAACTTTTTCAACTTTGACTAAGTTTTTAGAAATCCTATACAATATTTATAGGGAGAATTAGGTATTTGGCCCTGAAAACAAATGTTCTTAGTTATTAGGCCCTTTCTCAATCGAATTTGGGTATATGGCCTCAAAACAAAATTTTCTTAGGTATATGGCCTTCCGTTAGTTTTGGGCATATAACGGTGTTAAGTTAGGGATAAAAAGACCATTTTACCCTTGGCCAAAAAATAAAAAGAAACTAAAGTTCAGGGGCCGCAAAGCGCGCTGGCCGGCCTAGCCCCGCAGTCGAGCGCAAGCCGCGCCGCCGTCGGGGGACGCAGAGCAGGCTTGCGCTGTCAGGCCAGGCCGATCCAGGAGCAGCGCCGCCCCGTGTGCGAGGACGGCTGGCTAGATAACAACGAGATGCAGTCGACGATGATTTGTGCCATATGTATAAGTACTACTCCATCTCGCTGATCTGCTTTCCATGCAGATCCATTTCCACGCTAATTATCTGGACACCCGCTCATTAGTTAATTTTTAATTCCACAATATACGTATACGTGTGCCAATATTTATAAATACAAACACGCGTCAAGTTTTTGAACCTGTTAGCTCTGCTAGCTGGCGGGGCGGTCTATTCTCGTGTGTAATTTTGATGGGAGTAACTACACGTACGTGTAGAAAGGAATTTTCCTATATATAGAGATATATACTTAAAATAAACTTTGTTTTTATTTTTTTGCCAAGGGTAAAATGGTCTTTTTACCTCTAACTTAACACCATTACATGTCCAAAACTAACAGAAGGCCATATACCAAAGAAAATTTTATTTTGAGGCCATATACCCAAATTCGATTGAGAAAGGGCCTAATAGCTAAGAACATTTATTTTCAAGGCCAAATACCTAATTCTCCCATATTTATATCTCCACACAAGTTTATTATGGAAATATATTCAACTATCTATCTAATGGTATTAATTATGTATTATAAGTATTAATATTTTTATTGTATAATTGGTTAGAGTTGAAAAAGTTTGACTTTTCAAGAAGCGAATGACATGACAGAGGGAGTACTACCCTTTAACATGATGACATCCTATAGATGGGCCTGGTCAAGCTTAGGTTAGATCAATTACGAAAAACTGCTTTTTAGTCAATTCAAACCTCGTTGAATCATATACTGTGCGTTGGGTCATGTTTTTGAAATTGATTGGTGACCCATAGTCAGATTGGCTAGCAGAGGTGATGATAGTAGCACGGGAAGAAACACGCGTGGGTATGAAAAAAAGAACATGGCTTCAGAAAAAAAGAAAACAAGGCTTCTTGCTACACAAATGCCAGGCTCTCCTTAAATTCAGACAGTGAGGGCACGAACGAATCAGCGGAGAAATTAAGCGGGGACACGCCACCAAATCACGGCAAAGAAAATGAGTTTCCACGGCTCGAGACACCATAAACAATGGGCCTAAACCCGCCGACCAAACGGTAACCAGCCGACCATCTGCCGCCCAACCCAGATCCTAGTGGGCTGTGCCAGTGGCCCCGCCCGAGAACAAAAAAAATCGAAGTCCAACGTGTCGCTACCACTGGGGCCCAGCCAACCCACCAGCAATACGGTAATGCTAGTTATCAAACGTTCTATTCATCGAACGTCGTGGCTTCAGCCCATTGGGCCGTGCCCGCCGCGCACGCGAGCGCGCCCACGTGCCGCGCCCACCTCCACACCCCAGGCGGCCTTATCCTCACGCGCCTCACCCACTCCGCGCTCGGGTGCTCGCCTACTCCGCCCGCTTCTTGGCCCCTCCCCACACCCGTGCTCGACTCCTCCATCGAGATGTGGAGCTCGGCATCCAGGGCAAGTACCCCCCTCGGTGGTGACGGCGACTGCGGCCGTGCGCGGCTCCATGGCGAGCGGGTTCCGCCGGCGGCCGTGCGCGGCTCCATGGCGAGCCGCCGGACGAGCTCGCGTCCTCCTCGCGCCGGCTTCCCCGGGGCCATCGCCGTCGACCACGCAGAGCTTTGGCCATGGGGGCGAGCCGTACCGGCGGCGGCCGCCGGATCCGTGGGATCCGGCAGCGGTGGCCACGGATCCGCGCGGATGCGCGGCGGTGGCCATGGATCCGGCGGTTTCGCGGCGGGCGGTGGTGGTCGCCGGCGGATCCGGCCGTCGCGGGATCCGGCGAGGGAGATAGTGGATCCGCGCGTATGCGGCACGGTAGGCCTCCTCCTCCTCCGCTCCCCTCTGTAGTGCGTCTCCTCCATCTTCGGTGAGCAGCTAGGTTTTCCAGGGAGCTCATCCTCTTTTCGTTTTTTCGGTGTTTCAGCTCTTTTGCTTTGTTTGTTTCAAAGACCTTTTCACATGATGTTTCTCTAGTTTTTTGCCGATGGTTCTATTTTTTTTTTCATATTTTCCAGTTTTGTTTCAAACGTTTGCTCTGTTGTTTCTATATTGTTTCTCAATTTGTTTCGGATGCGTGTTTTTTGTTTTTTGTGTTTCAATTAGTGTTCTCTGTTTGTTTCCAAAATGACACACTTGTTGTTTCAAAAAAATCATCGAGGGTGGGGGTGGGGGTATCTGTGTGTGTTTTTTAGTTGTGTTTTTTTTTTGGTGTTTCAATAATTATGCCCGTCTTATTTCTTTTTCTAAAACCTTTTGTTTCAGTATGGTTGCAGCATTTGTTTCGGTTTGTTTTTTTCAAATGTTTCTATACTTTTTATATTTTGTTTCAAATGTTGCGCCCTATTGTATCTCCGAGTTCTTTTCTCGTGTGTTGCGGGGAAGGGTGGGGGGAAGCATGGCCGGCTGTGGGCGAGGTCGTGTGTTGGTGCGGCGCGGTGATGGCGCTGCGCTCGCGGTGGTTGCGGAGGAGTACGGGGATGGGGTCCGTGTGTGCGTCGCGTGCGTGTCCGTTCGATTTGTTTCTTTTTTTATTTCTCTCGGTTTTACAAAGGGTTTCAATCGATTTGTTCATGATGTTTCTTTTACTTCTTTTAGTTATGTTTCGATGCCGATTCCTCGTTTGTTTCTTTTTATTCTCGTTGTTTCGTTGTTTGTTCCAAGCTTGTTTCAATTTTTTTGTCGTTTGTACTTGTTTCATTCTGTGGTTTGTTTCATTTTTCAGATTTGTTTTCATTTCTTTTTCGTGTTTCTTCTTTTCCTAACGTAATGTTTCATTTTGTGTTATTCTTTTGTTTTTCGGCGAAGTTCAAGGATGTTTAAGGAGTTCGGGAGTATATGTTTCGATTGTTTTTTTTTTTCATTTTTGCGCCTCCCTCATGTTTCGTAGTTTAGTAGTTCAATTTGAGGGATGGTGGACACGGTGTAGCTTGTCCGTCTTGGATCGGCCATGGAGGAGCGCAGGGGCCGTGCGGGGTGGGGGCCCTCTATGTTTCAGCCATGGAATTTTTTTTGTTTCAAAGAATCGGGTGGAAATTGTTTCGGGAGGTGTGTTGGGCGGACGATGGAATTTTTCGTTTGCGCTGTGTTTTGTCGGGCTGCGGCTTGGGGGGCGGAGGCGGGTGGGAGGGCATTGGCAGCTCGAGGGATCGGGACGGGAGGGAGGGACCCCCTCTCTGCGGTTCGGCGGCGCGGGGACGGGGGAGCAGACGTGCGTGTCGGGTGGCGGGGTGGGCCGCGGGGCGGGGGTGGGCGCGAACGAGCGTTCAATTGATTGAACGTTCGAGCGCTAGTCGCTCCCCAGCAATATCTCCTCCCAACGGCCGGCCGTCTCGAACTTTCCAGCGTTCACATTAGCTTTCCCCTTCCCTCTACCTTCACCAGCCAGCCTGTCCTCTCGCAAAATCGCAAGTCGCACCCTCACCAAACGGCGAAGCGCACACAGCCACGCAAACGCCCCTCTTCATCAACCTCGAATCGAGTCCGCGCGCGTCCCCGAATCGAGGTATGGCGGATTCCTTTTACTCGTGCTGTCGATTCAACTCTCGATCTGATGCTTGCTGGGATGTTGGGGGCAGTTGATTTCGCCCAAATTTTGGGGGTAATCTTTGGAGGCCTCTAGGGAAATCTGTGGGGAATATGTTCGCGGTAGCTTCTGATTTGTTCGATTGCTGCACATGTGTCAACAATGGATTCTGCGATTCTGATGCTGTCTATCGTCATGTGTAGGCGGCGTTTGTGATATTCCCCAATTTTTTGCTAGTCTAGCGCGTTTAGGGTATGAGCGCGGACGCGGTGGATCTGAAACTCTGTAGCCAGCTTCCAGGAGTAGCGCGCTTGATGATGTAGTGCGGTCCAGCGTGCTGGGAGTATCATATGGTATATTGTAGCTTTTGGGTGAAGGCTTGTCCCTGAATCGAATCGAGAAATATTCTTCCAGATACGAAGCGTGCGCAGTTTTATCTCTGCGGAGTGGAGTGCTATTAGCCTATTGCCATCACGTGTAGCGTCTATTATCAATAGTTCAATACCATATAGCACTCATGTTATTTCCTAGAGTAAGGATTTCCTTATGTCTGGTTGTGTTTGTGACGTGAATCCCTAATCTGTGGCCATGCTTTGATTACAGAGGAGATGAGTCGCCCGCACGACGGCCACAGGCCCTCCTTTCCCGTGGGCAATCCCTTCAGGATGATCTTCCCAAGAGGAGCCCACCTGTCGCCGAAGCTCGCCGAGCTCCTCGCTTCGTACGAGGATGGCCTGGCCTCGAGCTTGAGGAAGCTCAAGCCAGAGGCCACCTCAGAGGTGCTCACGCTATCATGGATGAAGCTCGCAGTGGACTGCTTATCGGAGCTGCACACCAACATAGCCACCCTGATTACTGAGCTTGAGCTGCCCTTATCTGATTGGGATGACAAGTGGGTGGACATTTACCTGAACAGCAGTGTGAAGCTGCTGGACATCTGCATTGCGCTGAGCTCGGAGCTCTCTCGGTTGGATCAGGGGCAGCTGCTTGTGCGGTATCTCCTGAATGTGCTGGACTCTGGGAGCGACATGCCATCCCAGGAGCAGCTCAAGAAAGCTGAGGTGTCGCTTAAGGAATGGATCGAGCGAGCAAGTGAAAGGTCTCTGAGGCTTGATAGCTGCTTGGCTGCGCTGCAGGAGCTTTCTGGGAACCTTTGCCTGATGAAGGTTAAGCATTCTGCTAAGGGGAAAGTGCTCATGCGGGCGTTGTATGGAATTGAGGCCATTACGGTCTTGATCTGCAGCTTCCTTGTAGCAGTACTGTCGGGTAGCTTCAAGCCACTGCTGGAGTTTGATGTCCCTGAGAAATTTGGTTGGTCTACTGCCTTCATCGATCTTCATAAGGCCATAAGTGGGGAACTTAGCAGGCAACTATCCAGAGGTAGTGTTGCAGCTGTAAAAGAGCTGGAGGATGTTGAGGTATGTGCTAGACAGCTGCATGCATTGACTTGGGCTGCTCAGCTTGAAGAGGAGAATGCCAGCCTGGCTCATGCTTTTGGCTGTCCAAAGGAAGTGGTTCTGACAGATACTACTGACCAGGAAGGAGGCCATGTGGATAATCTTAAGATGGCTGAGGACACTAGCTGTCAGCATGAAGTGGTCACGCTGCAAAGTATTACTACAGAAGGAGGAATGGATGGAGCTGACATCAAGGAGGATGCCAAGACTATTGGCCATGCAAAAGAAGTGATGGTGCCTGAGAAAACAAGTGACAGAGCACACCAAGATGATAACACAAAGCAGGTGACTGGTGTTGGCACTGAGATCAATTGCTTAGAAAGGAGAGAGGAGCTGCTGAACTCCATCTCCAGCATGTCGAAAAGCGCTGAAAGACTTCAGTTGGGGTTGGACTCGCTGTCGAAGCGGGTGGGTGACTTCTTCCAGATCGTGCTTACAGGGCGTGATGCACTACTTTGCAATCTCAGGATTTCAAACGGGGGCAAGGTTGCTGCAGAAGTCAGGTCTTAATATGCTATCTCATGTTTGTGCCATGCAATGCGTGTACAGACAGCTCAGTGGCCCATACTTATGTGTGGTGCTTCTGACTGCTGGCCCCTGCTCAGCCCCACCAACACTAAGCCGGGGCCAGGTCTCAGAAACATTGTGCATAATCATGTGCCCCTAGCTGTGCTGTGCAAAAGCTTGTATGGCTTCCCTTTTTGGTAAGTATAGTGTTGTTGAGTAAATAGTGTTGTTAAGTTGGTGTCGGTGGAATGTGCAACATCTAGAGTACAGCAACTACTGTATGTATGCTCATGTAGTCATGTGTGCTGGTAACGGAGATGAAAATGAGTTGCAAAATGTTGATCCCTGTATGTCTGTTGGGTAACTTAAACTGCTATGTACAATTTTCTATGTACTTGTACATCATGTTGTCAAACTAGCCTCTTTTGTTAAGTAGGAACTAGAGTGTTGTTGAGTTGGTGTCGGTGGAATGTACATCATCTAGAGTAGATCAACTGTATGTAAACTCATCTGTGCTGGTAATGGAGATGAAAATGAGTTGCAAAATGTTGATCCTTGTCTATCTGTTGATAGCTTCAACTGGAATGTACAACTTTCTATGTACATGCTGGTGTCTTGTTTGACCTGCTCCCTAGTTTTTTTGAATATGATGGCTTTGTTTCTGTGGGAGGAGTTTGATTGCTTATCTCTCGCTCATGCTCTTCCTCTATATGATATTCAACCAAACACTGGACTGAACCGAGCTGTTGCACCCTGTAATTTTTTTGGCTCTTTCTTGGACTGAGCCGAGCTGCACGCACCCTGTAATTTTGGGTGACATCTGCAGCTGCACGCACCCTGTACTTTTTGGTGACATCTGCAGCTGTGTGCGTTGTTTTTGTGCTAATTTTGGTGACTAGCTTCAATGTTGGTCATTAGTGTATTGTGGAGTTTGATATTGTTGGCGGAAAGTACAACAGCGAGTACAGTAAACAGTGGGTTGTATATGCCTTATAGATACCTGCACTGATATGCCCAGCTTGCTTTGTACTTGTAGATCATCTTATACCGTCTTAGTTCCACCAAAAACCCAAAATGATGTGTTGGATTTGGTCTTTTGGGCTAGGAAATTGTTGTTCCTGGACCAGGAGTTTGTCCCGTCCTTGCAAATCCGCATTCAGAGTTTCAGACATGGAACCGAAAGTCTTCCACAATTTGCTCGTGCCGTCAACGTGAAGACAATTTCTTCATAATCTTGCCCTGGACTAGTCTCCACTATTGGCTGGGGAAAAATTAATGTGATAGGAGAACCATTTTCAGTCGCTGTCTTTCCTCTGAAAGTATTTTTAATCTGAACCTCTGAAGTATCGAGGGAGTGATCGTCGCTGTCTTTCCTTTTCATTGTACCCACTGTTTGCAACGAGGAGTGCGTACGATTTTGCCGGGAACAAGGAGGGTTGCGTACGATTTTTGCCAGAATCGAACTGCTTTAGTGGTTGCTGCGAAATGTGATTAGCATGCTCTATAGCAGTTGACTGATGAACGGCTCTGTCAAAGGTCCCTCTGCCCAACATAATATCACTAAATTATTCCTGTGAGAGATTCTCGGTGGTACATGATCCGTGATCTATGCATCGGACTGCTATTTTATTTATATTTATTTATCTTTGAAAAGGGGACTGCTCATTGTTCACAACGCTATGTTGGTGCAGATTTCATGCCGGTGCCGTCTCCTGTAGTCGTTCAAGAAAAAATGCCAAAATAATCATTTCCAGCGCTATCATGTTTTGGTGCAGATTGTCCCTCGTTCACGAAAAAATGCCTATCAATTTCCATCAGCCATGACGTTGATGACTCGATAGACACTGTGAGAGTGAAGTTTCCCCTGCTCTCCAACTCGGTATAGACTACAGATTAGACCAACGAGGCAAAGCAGAGCAAGAAGACCCATGGCGACACAGATCCTAGTCCTCGCCGCCCTCCTCCTCCTGCCCCTCGTCGCCGTCCTGCTTGGAAAGCGACACGGCCCCCGCAAGGGCAAGAACGGCGCCCGGCTCCCGCCGGGCCCACCGGGTCTGCCGCTCCTCGGCAACCTGCTGCTGCTGAGGCGCCACTCGTCCGACGTGGAGGCGCTGCTCCGGCGCCTCGTCGCGCGCTACGGCCCCGTCGTGTCCCTGCGGACAGGGTCGACCCTGACGATCTTCGTCGCGGACCGCCGCGTCGCGCACGCGGCGCTGGTCGAGAGCGGGGCCGCGCTCGCCGACCGCCCCGAGGTCACGCGCGCGCTCCCCGCTTCGGTGAACTTCACGGTGGCAGAGATGGGCTGGGACGAGCGGGAGTGGGACAGGTCCAAGGAGTTCGTGCCGGAGCGGTTCCTGGCAGGCGGCGACGGTGAGGGCGTGGACGTGACTGGCAGCAGGGAGATCAAGATGATGCCCTTCGGCGCCGGGCGGCGAATTTGCGCCGGGCTCGGCATCGCCATGCTTCACTTGGAGTACTTCGTGGCCAACTTGGTCAGGGAATTCGAATGGAAAGAGGTGCCCGGCCACGAGGTGGATTTCGCTGAGACGCGCGAGTTCACCACCGTGATGAAGAAACCGCTCCGCGCGCAGCTGGTGCCCAGAACAACTTGTTTGAATGATGATTAATGGCCCGTCACCACGCTCTGCCTCTTCGATTTCCTAGTCCTTAGCTTCTGGCTTCTGGCTTCTGGCATCCGTCAGTAGCAGAAGGCTTAGAAACATGCTTAAGATCGCACTGCCCACTTTTACTTGCAAAATATAAACAATGGTTGCTTCAATTCTTATATTGGGATTTTCTCCCAATTCTTGGAGCAGAACATCCTTGATTGATGCAATCTAGGTCTTAGACTCAGAGGGCTTTGATTCTTGGCACTATATTAGACAATGGATCTATCTGGTCTTTGAA
The DNA here is from genome assembly GCA_018135685.1 of Themeda triandra. Lineage (NCBI taxonomy): Eukaryota > Viridiplantae > Streptophyta > Magnoliopsida > Poales > Poaceae > Themeda > Themeda triandra. The sequence goes on along the minus strand of JAENPR010000405.1, from coordinate 17,124 downwards.
AGAAAAAAATCTTGTGCAGTTGGACTTTCAGACTTGGTTCCAAATTGAAAACCGATTCAAACCTTGTTTAAGAGTATCGGTTACTTTGCCGTTCCATCGACTCTTCTCAACAATGAAAAACACGTGAAGCGCGGTCTCGAAAAAAAAAAACTTGTTCAAGAGGAATTGAATCGGGATGAAATTTAGATAGTAATCTCGTGACATCATAAGAGTAACCCATCTCAATGACTAACTCATAGACAAACAAATTAAGATTTGATCACGAATTTCAGCAAGAACAAAAGAAGCTAGAAATGTGGAGATTTTAGAGAAAACTCGACAAATCAAGGTGTTCATGGGGGGATTCTATACAAGGAAGATTAGAGCAAATCCTCACATGTCATGGCACAGATTTTCCCCAAATATCTCAACAAAAATCGTAGCCATACTGCCAAGATCAAATTTTCAAGAACAGAAGATTCACAACAAATACTCTAGAAAAAGACAGCTAGGTCCAGCCTCAACCCATCATCCTACCTCTAAAAGGATGAAAACCAAGAGCCAGAAGTGATGAATCTAGCCCCTCTACTCTGAACAAAGCACTACACAACCAAGATAACAAGAACAGGGTTGCAAGACTTACTCTAACACCTGCCATCTACCTTATTTACAAGCGCTTGGACATACCCCCAAACTACCCATATAAGCTAATAATAAACCTACTAAGTACTAACCCATTTAGAGGAGAGATGTTCCATCGTACATAAAAATGCACCCGATTACCATGAATCATTGTCTCCTTCACTTAGCCTAGACACTAACTTAGAGATGTCGTCATGCGTTACCCGGAATCCTCCTCAGGTTTTGAGGCTCAAACACAACACACATGTCGCTTGTCTTTGTTAAGGCTGAAATCGCCAAACCCACTAGAACTTAGTAGCTTCTACAACTCCTCAATGTCGATGTGTTTCCTCAATGTCGATGTGTTTCCTCAACTGACTATCACTAATTACTTGATTTTGGTCAACTCCATTCTCACATGTACACTTGCTTGTTGACGTGTCCAAGTATTACCCACCCATTGATCCATCCTTCGACCCAGTCCCTCTGCCCAAGCCTTTGCTCAACATCATGCAAGTTTGGTTAATTGTTTTTTGTGTTGTATGAGAACCAAGTTCATCACTCTTGATGGAGAGGAGGATGTCTTTTTAAATCTGTTTTCTATCTAGGATTCCTTTTTCCATCGCCTCCGGATCCATTCCGGATAGACTCTTCACTGATCTTCTTGATTGCCGCAACCGTCACGACATGCTCAATGCATGCATAACATAGGCGAAGAGACATGCTACACACACTAACTCACGCCATAGTTATTAGTGCTCCCCCACCCCCATCCTCCAACCCCCAACCCCCACCACATATACACACTTAACTAATGATGATTATCCTGTTAATAACCACTCATCACTCACAAATGTCAATTTTGACGCCTAGGGCCATTATCAAAATGTATATACTGTCCACATCAGGTCTAACAAAAGGAATAAGTAACGAAACTAGCTCATAAATGTATATATCTTTTTCATACGAGACTTCAATCCTTAAAAAATGATAATGCTTACATGGACATCTTGCTCATTGTTGAGTAGGATTTTTAGCAAAGCATCTCAACAAACTACAAATTGTGACATCATTAATTAATCATCCATGGAACATTTTAGATTGGGAAGAGAGAGAGGTCATTAGTCGGCCCTCCTCTATTGCAATCGGCAAGGCAAGTAGCATACAGAGGCAAAGGGCAAACTCAACATGAATAACAAAGAGTGATCATCTACTGCGGGCTGCGATCTGCTCCCTTTAGGCTGCTGTAGTGTTACCTGCCTGCTGCCTCTACGGCGCGCTCTGGCTGCCCACACGGCCACGCGCTGCCAATGCAGCGGCTAGCACCTAGCAGCGTCGACAATCGGCGGGATCCGGGATGGCGCCCTAGAGTTTGCAGACTACCGCCTCCGTCCCATAAATAATTGAACGTTTTTGACTTTGATGTTTCTTGTTTGATTGTTCATTTTATTCAATTAAATTTAAAAAATAATATTTATTTTGTTATGACTTACAATACTTTATTATTAGAGATATTTTTATAATAATTTATTTATTTTGTTATTTGCATAAAATTTTTAAATAAGGCGAATGGTCAAATAGGAAGTGTTGAAGTCAAAAACGTTTTTTTTATTTATGAGACGGGGGGAGTCGAGAATTGGAGTCCGAGAGAACAGAAGTAGGAAGGGTAGTCGGTGAGTCGTGTACGGATCTCAAGGACGGACGCCACGGCCCCGCTCTCTTTTTTTTTTTTGAGGGGGACGGCCCTGCTCTATTGGCTCCGGCTCTCTCTCTTCCTTGTTGGTTGGGGCAACAGTTAAAATATTTGGCAACACCTAGGGCCGGGCTAGAAAACTGTAAGGGGATTTGGGCCACGCCTACTAGCCTTAGGCCCAAACCCGCCCCTGATAGTAACAATGTGTTCTTATTTATGCAATACTACGTTATGCACCACTTGTCTAAACAATCATTTAGCTAGTTTGAATAATATAAGATAAGATACACCCTTTGTGTTTTGTCTTGTTTATAAATAGTCATTTTAACCTTTCAAATGATCATTTAGCCTAGATAATGGCTAAGCCTGGGTCCAAAGCAACAATAGTTAGCTGCTAATAATTATCTTCTTGGATCCAAATAGTTTAGATAATTGTTAGCTGAGTATTCAACTAACAACTTTTTCACTAGTTGGAACAAACTTGATAATATGAACTAATATTAGTTGTGGCATATTGGCTAGATAATTTTTAGCATCTAAGGGATCCAACAATTATCTCCTTTGGATCCAAACATATGCAACTAATAATAGAATAATAGTTAGTTGCTAGATGGACCTGCAGATATTAACTATCACACTAGTTGGACCAAATCATATAATAACAGTTAATAGTTATCTAAGTAACATTTTTCATTAGATAGATATATATGTAAGCAATCTCTAGCTAATACGTAACTATTAGTAAAAATGGAATCAAACAGTGCGTTAATACACAACTCTAGTCTACACCTTTCCATGACCGACTCTAGAGGAGTTAAAAAAAAAATCTCACCCTCCAACCAATGAACTGATGTTTTCATCGACAACTACCTTTGTATATAGTGTACTCGGTACATGACAATTGCCACGAAACTCCACACACACGGCGTGAAGATGATGCTCGAATTTCATATCAAACAAGCAACGGGCCCATCGTCGAACAATGGTACAGTACAGTACGTAGAGCTACTCGTATCAGCTATGGAAGCTTCTACCTGTCCATACTACGGATAAATAAATATGAAAATAATTTATCCATCCATCATACCTGACGTCAGCGATGCTTGTGATCCAAAAAATGGCCCCCAATTCTGTACTTGCAACCTCTTGGAGACGAAGGAACGAGAATCCGTTGCCGTTCCGATCTCTTGGCTGACTAGTCACTCCCATTCCCCAAGGCACCGCTAAATCACCACCCACGTGGAACACTCCCCAATTTTCGTATAAAATCCCCACCTCCAACTGCAATCCGCCTCCATCCACCCATCCCGGCCACCCCCGTCTCCAACACCGGCCGCCGGTTACACTCTGATCCGAACCCGACCGATGGCCGACGCGACGCAAATGAACCCACCACCAATGGACGCGACGCGGCTCTTCCTCGGCGCGCTCCTCCTCCTCGTCCCCGCCGCGCTCCTCCTCCTGCTCCGCGCGCGGGGCGCCAGGCGCCGGCGCCTGCCCCCGGGCCCGCCGACGCTGCCGCTGCTCGGCAGCGTGGTGTGGCTCACCAACTCCGTCGCCGACATCGAGCCCCTGCTGCGCCGCCTCTTCGACCGCTACGGCCCCGTCGTGGCGCTCCGCATCGGGTCCCGCCGCTCCGTCTTCGTGGCCGACCGCCGCGTCGCGCACGAGGCGCTCGTCGACCGCGGCGCCGCCCTGGCGGACCGCCCCGCGCTCGCGTCCGTGAAGTTCCTCGGCGAGAACGACAACACCATCACCCGCGCCAGCTACGGGCCCGTGTGGCGCCTCCTGCGCCGCAACCTCGTCGCTGAGACGCTGCACCCGTCGCGGGTCAAGCTCTTCGCTCCCGCGCGCGCCTGGGTGCGCCGCGTGCTCGTGCAGAAGCTCGGCGAACCGGGGCCCGACGCGGCCGAACCACCCCGCGTCGTGGAGACGTTCCAGTACGCCATGTTCTGCCTCCTCGTGCTCATGTGCTTCGGCGAGCGCCTCGACGAGCCCGCGGTGCGCGCCATCGCATCCGCGCAGCGGGAGGCGCTCATCTACCGCTCCAGGAACATGCAGGTGTTCGCCTTCTTCCCGGCCGTCACCCAGCACCTCTTCCGCGCGCGGCTCGATAAGGCGCGCGCGCTGCGGCGGCGCGTCAAGGAGCTCTTCCTTCCGCTCATCGACGCGCGCCGGGAGTACAAGAAGCGGGGAGGCGGCGAGCCGAAGAGGGAAACCACGTTCGAGCACTCGTACGTGGACACGCTGCTCGACATCAAGCTCCACGAGGACGGCGATCGCCCGCTCACCGACGATGAGATCATCCTCCTGTGCTCCGAGTTCCTCGACGCCGGTACGGACACCACGTCCACGGGGCTGCAGTGGATCATGGCCGAGCTCGTCAAAAACCCAGCCATACAGGAGAAGCTCTACAGCGAGGTCAAGGCCGCCACCGGCGACGACAAGGAAGGGGTCTCGGAGGAGGACGTCCACAAGATGCCGTACCTCAAGGCGGTGATCCTCGAGGGCCTCCGGAAGCACCCGCCGGGCCACTTCGTGCTGCCGCACACGGCGGCGGAGGACATGGAGATCGGCGGCTACCTGATCCCCAAGGGCACGACGGTGAACTTCATGGTGGCCGAGATGGGCCGGGACGAGCGGGAGTGGAAGAACGCGATGGAGTTCTCGCCGGAGCGGTTCCTCCCAGGCGGCGACGGCGAGGGCGTGGACGTGACGGGCACCAAGGGGATCAGGATGATGCCGTTCGGCGTGGGCCGGAGGATCTGCGCGGGGCTTGGCATCGCCATGCTGCACCTGGAGTTCTTCGTTGCCAACATGGTGCTGGAGTACGAGTGGAAGGAGGCGCCCGGCCACGAGGTGGACTTCGCAGAGAAGAACCAGTTCACTGTCGTCATGAAGAATCCGCTGCGCCCGCGCCTTGTGCCTAGGAGGTCTCACTCGAACTAGAACTATTCTATTCTATGGTTTCTTGTTTTGTGATGTATATAAACATCAGTGTACTATTCATAGTTTGTCAAGAATTCTGGTTCTTCAATAATTAACCGGCAGAGATTGTAACATTCATTGGGTACTTTCATCTTTGTGTTGATCTTGGATGGCTTGTGAATATGGAAAATCATTAGCAAAACTATGCCGATTATAAATAACAGAGTTACATAGCTGCTTCTGATAACTTAAAACTGTTGATGCATCTATCTTCAGGTGCTCTTGATTCGTTGTTGAGCTCTTCATTCAGAATTCTCAAGACATGAGAAGTTTGTTACAGCTTTGAAAGCATTGATAAAACTTTCGGGTTATTGCTTAGTTCCATTAGCAGAGTGAGTCTATATATTACAGTGTTTCCTGCTTGGTGCTTGGTTTCATGTTGATCAAGAATATAGATGATTCGTTTTGTAAATGATTGAGATTACTAGCACTGTAATTCCTGTGGTACGAACAGAGCTGCTCCCAGATAAATGAAAGATGTCCTTTTCATAGTATTTTGTATTCCAAACTGACAATGAGAACTAGTTCCCTATATTTACAATCCATTAGATAAGGATTCAGAATATGGTCAAGAGTTACGGTTAACGGTTGATCCATCATCATCACCGAAATTGCTAGGACAGCTAAGCCAGTCAAAACAACATTACTGTATTGTGTATCTGAATCTGAACCCTGCTGAGATCCATCTTCTGTCAATCTCGATTTGCCATCGTCTTGTTGGCAGTTTTGATGCACTGAAGGTGAAGCTGTCGAAGTCCTGCACTAGTGTCATGGTTTTTTTTCAAGCACGCCCACCCTTGACGCGTTTTTACAAGAGAGAAAGTTCAACCCCAAGAACAAAGCACACAACAAACCACCCGGTAACGAAAGTTACCGAGAGGAAGAAAGAAAAGCCTCACCCCTCCTCTCAAAACTACGAAGCATTACATGGTTTAACAACTTGCTTCACGAGCAGCAAGCGGATTCTCTCCCCCCAGATATTTAGATCACACATGTGGCTGTTTCGATTCGACACGGACGTGCGAAAGCTACAGAAGCGTGGGCTGGGGAGCTGCGGGCTGGAAGCTAGACGACGGCGCTTTGGGGGCCAACCCCCGAAAGTGTGAGAGGCTGGAACCTGAAGGAAGACGCAGAGAAACACTGAGATGTGAGATGTCTCTCTCGATTCACGTTGTCCGCTGGCGCTCCACTGCTCTAGAAAGAAACGGAATGGGACGTGTACGCGTCCACTGTCCACACGCAGAGAACAACCTATTCACACAATAACGTGACAGCTAGGAATTGAAAAACTTGTTTGACGGATCGCAATTAATAAAGAAGAAGACCTAGAATTTTCATATGTAATACAAAAAGACCTATAGATCAGTAAACAATGATTCCAGGTTACACAAAACCAACCTAATGCAATAATAAATAAATATATAAGGAAAGGGAGAACAAAAAGCGAAAGAAAAGGTAAAAAGGAAAGAAAAGGGAAAGGGTGTTAAGCTATGCTGGGAACGTAAAAGGACGTGTTGTACATTTGATGGACCATAAAATGCGCATATCACTTGCCGGATGTACTGGAATTGGAAACTAGGCGACGAAGGCCAGGAAGTTTATCTGATTTTCTCGGATCAGGTAATACGAAATTGAAAAATGATACCTGATGTTTAAAAAGACCACTCCGGTCCAACCAGGGAAAAATATCGGCCCATAGAATTCAAAATTTTCAAAATGTCCTCTATCATTCAAAATTTTTATATTTTTAAAATCTTATCATCTAAATACATCCAAAAACCCACCCAATACTCTAACCATAATCCATGTTTCATTTTGTCTCTCCTCTTCTATTCTCGTTGCCACCTCCGCGCGCCTGTCCCCGTGGTAGTGGCAGCGGCGGCCGGCCAGCTCGCCCGTGGCCATCTGGAGCGGCGACGGCCAGGCGGGAAGCCGAAAGCCCGAGCCCAGGCCCCTCGTGCTCGCCCGGCGGCCTGAAGGTTGGACCAACTGACGGAAGGAATGCAACAGTAACGTTTCTGAACCTATATATGAACACTTACCGCGCGTGGCAGGTTTATTCTGCTGTATTACATGCTTTAGAACGCCGTACATGCTTTAGAACCCTTGTGAGCATGTTCGTTAAGATGTATACTACGCTAGGCTCCTCAGGGATGCCTGCGACGTGTTTGACAGAATGGCGGAGCGAGACTGCATCAGGTGGAATGTGATGATGGACAGGTGCGTAAAGGATGGAGATGTGGATGGTTCTCACCGTTTGATCTGGTATGAGTATCCAATTGCGAGCCCAATTTTATGGGTGTTGCATTTGCTAGGTTTGTCCATCTTTATGTCTATTTATTATCTTCATAGCAACTACAATCTCGTTTACTGTCAAAAGGCTCTTCCTAGACGATAAAACCGATCAGTACCTTGTGTAGTGCTGACTTCTTATATGTTTTTGATACTACGCCTATAACTACAGTATATATATATATACTACCTCAAGTTTACTGTACTGTGCAGTTCTGTTAAAATTCTCTTCTGTTTGCAGTTCAGTGCAATGCTGTTTTCAGTTCTCCATGCACATCTTCCTACCTGATGCTCAGATGGCTTGCTTGAATTGACTAAGATTTTTTTGCAGAATCATCATTCTTACAACAACATTTGCAAACTGACTGCGCGACAAAGGAAAGAGAGTGGGTGTCGAGGACGACGACAAGACTGGCAAGCTTTTTGGCCCAAAACGGCCAAAGGTGATGGCGTGAAGGTGATCCAGAAGACTAGAAGATGAAGATGTCGGAAGAAAAAGGAAAGAAATGAAGAACAGTTGAACTCAGTTCCATCCCTTGTGGTGGGAAGCTGCGGGGAGCTAATACCAAAAAGAGGAGTGATCAGTAGTTGTCGAATTAGTTGTTTTCGTTTCGTTGGAGTTGTAAAACTTCTGGAGTTTTCCTGTAGTAGGCGTTCCTTCTGGTTAAAGGGTTGAGCCTTCGGGTCTCATTTCTTGGCGCGTATTGATGTATCTGCTGGTCTGCCAGCACAAACATACTTTTGCTTTCAATCAAAGCAGGGCCTTCGGGTCTTTTATCTAAAAAACATTTGCAAACTGAGAAGCAACATGTGGATCTCAGGGTTCCCAAGTTCACATTATCGTTCCAGGTCTATATGAAGGAGTTTCTGAAATAAATGGGCCTAGAATTACCATTCCTCAATGATGCAGATTTCATTGATATGGTCAAGGAACATGAATCCAGAAGTCCACTGTATCTATCTGACATACTACATAAAGCAATTTTGGAGGTTAATGGTAACGGGATTGAAGAAACTTCTGTGATAATGGGGCTTGGGCAAGCTCTTACCAGGAGAGCACTTTGTTACCGACCACCCTTTCTTCTTTTGTCACTAAGGAAGAGGTGTCTGGCTCAGTAATCTTCATGGACATATATTGGACCCTTCATCACAATTTTAACTTTTTTGTCAGATATTACATGTAAATATTTTGTATAAAGCTTTGCCCGTCTGGTTTAGTGAGATTTCAGTACTTCAGGAATTGAAAGAAAGGTACGAAATCTCGTCGCTGACAAGCTCCTCCTTAGGCTGCCTTTGGTATGCAATCGCCTCACGTCTCATGGGAGACCCCTTCCACCGTCGATGGCGAAGGCTAGGGTTTGGTTTTAGTGTGCGGGCTTTCCATCGAATTCCCCGATGATGTCTCGACCTCCGTGGAGACGGTAGCGAGCAAGAGTGGGCACTGCTCAAGCTTTGCTGTAGTTTAGCTGTGTTGGATTTTGGGCGCCCCCCTTCTCATCATCATTCCCCTAAAACGCAATTTGTACTCGGATTTGGGATCAGAAAGGCGTAATGCCAAATTATGGCATCAATTTTTCTACCTATAGACCTATGGTTGGGAGACCTTTAGATCAAACAACTTCAGTCTGTTGGGTGTTGATGTGCTTGCCCCACTCCACCCGTGTGCTTCCTCTACTTTCTATGGTTATAAGCGTTTTCAGCTAAGAACTGGATAATTTATTGGTTTGTTTCTGCAGTGTATTGTTGTAATGCGGTGCTGATGGCCCAAACGCTTCCTATGGGGAGCTCCAGAAACATTGCTGTGGCTCCAGGAGACCGGTTAAGCTCATTGCCAGATGAACTCATTCATTCCATCATGTCTTTCCTCTTTCCTCCCTGTGCGGCAGGCCGTGCAGACCTGCGTTCTGTCACGCAGGTGGGAGCACCTCTGGTGCAGCATGCCATGTCTCAACATAGATCAACAGGAGTTTGACTTGACAGTGTCAGGGCCCAAGAAAGCAGATCAGTTTGAGGAATTTGTGAACAACTTCTTGATGTTTCACCGTGCTTCATCATTGGATATGTTCCGTTTCATGTCACACACATGACACACCTATGACTCTAAGGTCGTCGAGCGCTGGATTCGACGTGGAATGAAGTGCTTCCTGCAGTGGTGGAGATATATAGGTCTTCCAGTGGTTTGTGAAAAAAAAATTACCTCATTTGGGTTCCAATGCTTGTCGCCTCAAAAGGTTGCATCTTGTTGCGCTTACTTTGGATAAGGGTTTCGCGCAGCTGCTTCCTTCTGGCTATCCTTTACTGGAGGATTTGAAACTTGAAAGATGTTTCCTTTTTATTCCAGGAATCACATCCTGCACTCTGAAGAACTTAATAGTTGATGATTGTTATTGCTGTGGGAACACTGACTGTCACAGCCCCAGATCTGTTTCTTTTTACCTGGTCATTAATGTCGAATGCAACTGGGTGGTATTTTGGTGAATGTGATGCCGTTTGTGGCAAACTCAACGAAATGTTTGAATCATGACAGCCGGCTAAAAGTACATCGCAGAAAACCATGCAAGCTTCTTTCCAGCATAACTAATGTGAAAAAGTTAGAACTATCTGGTCCACAAACGGTATGTTTCTCAATCTTCTGTTAGTCTTGTGGCATTATTTGAAATTTGATGATTCTCTTGAACAGTTGAGCAACATAGATTCCTAAACTGTGCATGGTACATATATTAGTTTCTGTAGAGTTGATTATTGAAGGGAACTAGTATAATGCTCGCTTGCTGCACTAACAATCAACATGTGCATGTGGTACAAAATGAAACGATGTGATAATTGATACACTGCTATGCCAATCAAGAAGATTAACTCAGTTCCTGAAAAGGAGGATAAATTGTGATGTTTCTTATTCATGTGTTGCAGTCGATACTTCATGAGGGATCAGATACTTTCCCAACATTTCCTAATCTTAGGAGCTTGCTGTTTGATGGTTATGATTTGAGTATTCGCCAAAAAAAAAAAAAAAAAAAAAAAAAAAAAAAAAAGAAAAGATGGTTATGATTTGAGTGACGACTTCCAGCTACTTGGACACTTTCTGAACAATGCCCTAGTTTGGAAGCTTAGTCTGCAATACTGCAAGGTATATTTCATTTTCTTGGTCTATCATGTTCCATAGTACACTTATTACTAATCTTCTTGCATAAACGCAATTTGCACTGTCCAGCTTCCAGAAGGTTCAAGAAGAAGCTGAACATCAAAGAGGATATCTGTAAAATGTCAGGAAGCACTAACCTTCCAGTGTCCAAACTTGAAGCAGTTGACTGAAATCAAGCACCAAAGGCGATGTCCACCAGCTGTTTGGCCTTTTTGTCCGGCATTTGGAGGAACCTACTGAAGACTACCATCATTGCTTACCAAAGCTTGAAGAATCTAATCTCAGCGTTGTTTGCTTCTGGCCTCTAGTCCTTCCAGATGCAGCATGTCCTATATATGCTATCTTTCTGCTGTATTTTCCAGCGGCATCTTCAGCGTTTGTTTTGAATGTCTAGATGTCAATGACAACCCAATTTACTAGTACTACCTAGGTATGTAATGTGGAAGTAACCCCGATCAGTACTGTATTGCGAATGTTAACTCTTCTCACTTTTCACGTTGCTCGAAGCACCTTTACGGCTTGACCTCTTGGTGATAAGGAATCAAAGGAAAAGCGTATGGAGCCTTTCCAGGGTGTGCACCAAAGAATGCCAAAGAATTGAACTTGGTAGACGTATTCTATGTTCAGATGTGTTGTCTGCTATAAAAGTGTAAAACTCAAGGGTAGTGTCTGCTAGTAGAAACAAATACAAGGGTAGTGAAACAGATTCTAATAACTGTTTGGAAGATGGTTTAAAGGCATGTTCATGGTGCCTGCAGCCTGCTAACATCTAGCTCCGTTCAACGGGTAACATCCAGTGCTTTGTGTGTGAAAATGTGGTATGCTTGCTGTGTGCCATGTCAGCATGGCAGAGGTATTTATCCACTCCCAAATCCCACTTACACGCGCTGCCTTTAGTCCTTTACCCCCGAGGCTGTGTGTACTCCTCGTCCCACAAATAATTGCACATCTTTAACTTTCATGATTCTTGTTTGACTGTTCGTCTTATTTAAAAAATTTAATAAATATTATTTATCTTGTTATGACTTAATTCATCGTTAGAGGTATTTTCATAATGATTTGTTCATTTAATTATTTACATAAACTTTTTGAATAAAACGAATGGTCAAACAAGAATTGTAAAAGTTAAAGTATAATTTGTGGGACGGAGGAAGTAGACATAAACTATTTTGAGTTTTTGACAGTAATTTTGAAAAAAAAACCCTTGACCTGCAGGGTTAAGCCGCCCCGGGCTTTGTAATAGAACGAAGCCTTCTCACACAGCCGAGAAAATCCTTGGACCATGGCCGCCACGACACCGGAGCCGTAATCCGTGAGATGGGTTGTCTACTTTAATACCGAGTGATTTGGCACATGGGGCCGGTGAGGGGATTTTTATAGTGGAAATTTAGAAATTCGAGTCCATCAACCTGGGTGGACGGCTCGTGGCCTTAAGCCAACGCCACTGGCCAGGTGTGCTCCACGCTAGTTCCCTTGACATTTTTTTTGACAAGTGTTCCCTTGACAGTAAATTTGTCATATCTATCGGGCAATAAATTTGTTTGTAGCCTAACACATAATGCGAGCACTTGGACAGCATAGACGGAACCAGGGGGTGGCCAGCAGGGGCCATGCACCCCACCCACCCCTAGCAAGCTCGGTAGATTTCTTAATAAGTATGTACATATTTCAATTTTATAGTACAAAAAATGTCAACTTTTACTGATTTGTGTTTATGATTTCGGTTCAATATAGTGCAACTATTATATGTATATTTCACCACAATAAAAAATGTGATCACATTTGTCCAGCCCCCCTTAGTCTAAAATCACTAATATAATAATTTTTTAATAAAGTTATTGTAACATATTACTATGCATATTTTACCACACTAAAAAATATGATCACATTCGTCCGGCCCGCCTTAATCAAAATCTCTAGTTCCGTCACCGTTGGACACTAGAAATGTTGTCTGAAATTCTAAAACCATGGATGGGAGGGTACTATCTGCTACATCCATATGTATTGTTGACTCCAAATTTTCGTTTTGCACATCTGGTAATACCAATGATTTTTTTTTCTGTTCTTGGTTAACTTCATCCGTGTGTGCTTATGTAATAGCTGTTCTTTGGTGTAATATTTTCCTCCTCTCGGTCACTTGTGCTTGTCTGAGCTTGTGTTTTTTTTTTTTTTTGAAAATCCAACATTCCATTAACATTCACAAATGGCTCCAAGCTTGTCCATGGAGACCAAATGTTCTACAAAGTTCGGTACATGACTCATAAACTCCTGAGAATCAGATAATAGATTACAAGCACCATATGCTGCTAAACAGTCAGCCACCCTATTACAACTTCTAGGACATGAAGAAATCTTACAATGAATAAAATCTGAGTGCATGAGATCTCGAATCTTCATAAACAGAGCACCAAGGGGATGTCGGTCCATTTCACTGGATTGAAGAGCCACTACCAGTAGTGTTGCATCGTCTCCAAGATGACTTTCGGCATACCAAGTTCGGATGCACGCCGTAGACTCCAGAGAGCTGCCAAGGCTTCACCATGTAAAGGGTCAGATATTCTTTTGAGATTACTAGCAGCTCCCTCTAAGAAATCCCCTTTACAATCACGTACTAAGGATCCCCACCTTTTTTAGATTTAGGACAGAAGGAAGCATCACAGTTAATCTTGTAGTAATCAGTTGGTGGAGCTTTCCAGCACTGATTCTTTTTCTTGTTACTCTTTTTATTTGAATCAATCAGCTTATCAAATTCCTTTAAAAAATATTCAGTCGAGCTACAGATGTCAGCACTGCTAGGCATTTTCTCACCTATATTAGCCTTATTACGGGCTGACCACCATCTCCACAATAATACACATATCCTGGATTGCAATTTTGTTTCAAGAGTCCATATTTTATCCAAAACTTCTTTCCCTGATTGACATTCTTCCATGCCAATTCTTATTTGCTCTAAATTCATAGCCCTCCAGCACTCCCTCACCCTTTTGCACTTGAAAAACAGGTGTCCCCAATCTTCATCAAATCTGTAACACAGGACATGTAGTATCTATCTTGATACCTCTTCTGGCAAGGTTTCTTCTAACGGCAAGCTATTATGGGCAAAACGCCACAAGAACATTTTCACTTTGCTAGGAATTTTTGGTTGCCAGATTTTGGACCATTGAAATCCTTGAGTTGTGAGATCCGAAGAAGATGTAGATGAATCCCTTCCCAGCAAGTAGTCACGTCTTTGAACAGCCAGCTTATATGCAGATTTGACTGAGAAAACACCTTTAGCATCATAATGCCAAGCTAGCCAATCATTTTCAGTCTCATTTATTGGAATCTCAAGGATTAATTCAGCATCTTGATGCCAAAATAGGTCATTGACCAGCTGCTCGTCCCACTCCCCGAGATTGGATTAATTAATTCGGATACTTTTGTAAGAATAGAAGCTCCTCGGGGAGTTACCGGCCTTCACGGATATTCTGTTTGGAATCCAGGGATCTTCCCATATGTTGACTGTAGACCCATCACCAATACGCCATATAATGCCTTCATTTAGTAGCTCAACTCCTTTTGAAATACTTCTCCAAGTGTATGAGATGCCACTCGAGGTTTACGGTCGAATGTTAGAGTTTGGGAAATACCTTGCCTTAAGGACCATCCCGCATAAAGTGTTCGGTTCAGTCAATAGGCGCCAGGCTTGTCGAGCCAACATCGCCATATTAAACAAATGGAGATCACGAAAGCCAAGTCCCCCTTTTTTCTTGGACACTGTCATGTGTTCCCAGTTGACCCAATGAATTTTATTAGTCTTATCTTGTTGACTCCACCAGTATCGCCCAATCATAGCACTCAACTCATCACAAAAGCCTTTTGTCAAATCAAAGCATGACATGGCATAGGTTGGGATTGCTTGTGCTACAGCCTTAACTAGAATCTCCTTACCAGCTTTGGATAATAGCTTTTCCCCACCTTGTATTCTTGCCCAAACCTTCGCTTAATGGACTCAAAAGCTTATTTCCGTGATCTTCCAATAGCAATAGGTAGTCCCGGATACTTCTCGTTATAGCTTCTTGCATGATGCCAAGTCCGAGCCCACCCGCCTCCCGATATTGCACCGAGTGTTGGGGCTGAACAGGATGGAGAACTTTTCTTTATTAATCATTTGGCACGAAGCCTTTTCATATGTATCAAGGATATGGTTCAACACTTTAGCTTCCTCCTCTTTGGCCCCCATAAGGATAAGGGAATCATCACAAAGAAAAGATGATTTACCCGTGGAGCACTGCCTACATATTCGAAAGCCTTCAATTTGCCTTGTATCTTCCGCTGCACGGTAAAGCGGATAAACCTTCAGCACACAATATGAATAGGTATAGAGATATCGGGTCACCTTGTCTAAGTCCCCTCTGTGGTATGATTTGCTCAGTATACTCACCATTGACTTTGATCCGATAAGAAACAATAGTCACACACATCATGATCAATCGGATAAAATTGTTGTGAAAGCCCAGTTTATCCAACATCCTTTGTAAAAAGGACCACTCCACCCTATCGTATGCCTTACTCATATCTAACTTGATAGCAGCCACTCCTCTGGCACCTTTTCTTTTTGATTTAAGGTAATGAATGAACTCATAAGCTAGGAGTACATTATCTGTTATTAACCGTCCTGGTACGAAAGCACTTTGAGAGGGAGATATAATATCCGGCAGAAATCCTTTGAGTCTATTTGCAAGCACTTTAGATATAATTTTGTATAACACATTGCAAAGGCTAATAGGTCGTAGTTCCTTTAATTTGGAAGGGTTACTGACCTTTGGGACAAGCACAATTATTGTATCATTCCATCCTTGTGGCATTTCCGCTCCATCCAAGCTTGCTTTAATCTCTTGTTTCACCCAATCACCTATTAAGTGCCGAAACGCTTATAAAACACCGACGGGAAACCATCAGCCCCGGGAGCCTTCGGTCACCAATGCTTTCAAAGGCGGTCCAGATTTCCTCATCTGTGGCGGTTTCATGAGCATTTCATTCATCTCCGGTGTCACACGCCTGACGACGCAAGCAAGAACTTCATCAATATGCCTATTAGAATGGACCCCCAAGCTAGATAAAAAGAGTTGTTGGTATTGATTAGCAATAAAGCTCTTCAGGTATCTCTCTTCAACCACTCCGCCACTATCATCCACCAGTTTCTTCAAATGATTCCTTCTCCTCCTCTCAGATGCTTGAGCATGGAAAAACTTAGTGTTCCTGTCTCCCTTAGTCAACCAAGCTACATGGGCCCTTTGCTTCCAGTAAACATGTAATTGATCTTGTAGACGCTCCAACTTATACCGCAAAATATGCTCCCGGTTCACTTGTTCTTGAGATATGCTCCTTCTTCTACACCTCTCTAGTTCTCCCTTCACCTTTCTTATTCTCATGTCCAAATCACCCAACACTGACTTATCCCACTCACATAACTCACGTAAAACTTTGCTCTGCAATTCCATTAAGCATCTTCCCCCACTTCCATTAGCTGCAGCCCAAGCCTCCTCCACTTTGGCCATACATCCCTCCTCCTCCAACCATTTGGCCTCAAATTTCCTCATTATCACCATAGGTTTTCGCCACCCCTCACCTCCCAATCGCCCGTTTCAATAATGATCGGACGATGATCGAATGTCGAGGATCTCCATTAATAATTTTCACCAAGGGAAACCTCCAGCGCCACGAACTATTAGCCACAGCCCGGTCTAGCCTCTCTTTAGTATAACTTGCAGCACTATGGTGATGATTTCTCCAAGTGAACATATCCCCAATAAAACCGAGATCATGCAAGTCACAATCCTCCAAACATTGTCTGAAATTCACCATACATGACTCTGGCCTAGAAGCACCACCCTCCTTCTCGAAGTTGAATAAAATTTCATTAAAATCTCCACTGCACAACCAAGGTAAACTAAATTGGTCCTTCAAAGTCCGTAATAATTCCCATGTATTCTTTCTTTCCTCACTTCTTGATTCTCCATAAATGCCTGTAAACCTCCACTCCATTCCATCATCTTCTTTTACAACCACATCAATATGATTTTCAGACATACTTTTGAGAGAAATATCAAACTCATTTCTCCAAAACAAAGCCAGACCACCACTAGCACCAACACTGTCCACTACCAGCATGTTCGGCATTTTCAACTTCCACCGCCACCACTCCATCCACTTGCTGTTATGCTTTGTTTCTGCTAGAAATAGCACATCAGGGGCCTCTTGCATTTGGACATCTAGGAGCCCCCGCACTGCCGAGCTATTGCCCAAGCCCCGACAGTTCCATGTTATGATCCTCATACTTCACAACAGAGCAACAACAGCTTACCGAGTAATCCAGGCAAATCCACACACTTGAGACGGCTACACCGCAGCGCGCAAATAGTACCAG